>CM022758.1:5846294-6113794 GCA_012411365.1 Ameiurus melas
TTCCAGTTTATGATATATGTGTTTCCGGCAGCATGGAAGGAAGTCTACTGATACAGAAAATCTCTTAGTGAGCTAGAAAAATCTATTTCTCCACCCTTAATAGGAGATAACAAAAACAATTCTAGATTCCTTTTTCAACACGGTAGCAAATTCACTAGGGCCAAAACCACTACAGAGAAACACTCCAATCATTACATAGCAGTGACGATTTCATGAAATTTTTCTTTGATAAGGTTGAGAAATATTTAGAGTGGAAATACAGGCCATTAAATTAAAACCAGACAGTACTGTAACAAACCCATTACATGACTAATGTATAGCAATATCAGATCAATATTTAGAGATATTTTTGCTCCACTTGGAGAGACCGAACTAGCTACATTAATCTCTTTAGCCAATTCATCAACTTCCATACTAAATCCCGTACCTACATGTTTGTTTAAACAGATTTGTCCAGAAGTAATTGAACCACTTTTAAATATAATCAATTCTTCACTAATCACTGGCTATGTCCCTAAATCACTTAAATTAGCAGTTATTAAACCCTTAATTAAAAAACCTGACCTTGACCCATCCCAATTGTCCAGCTATAGACCAATATCAAATCTCCCCTTCATCTCTAAGATCTTAGAAAAGGTTGTAGCAAAGCAGTTATGCTCGTACTTCGATAGGAACAACATTCATGAAATGTATCAGTCAGGATTTAGACCTCATCATAGCACAGAGACAGCGTTAGTTAAAGTAGTAAATGACCTTCTATTGACCTCTGATCAGGGCTGTGTCTCGCTGCTTGTGTTACTCAACGTAGTGCAGCTTTTGATACTATAGATCACACTATTCTCCTTGATAGTTTAGAAAATGTTGTTGGCATTAAGGGAACAGTCCTCTCCTGGCTCAGGTCTTATCTGACCGATCGTTATCAGTTCGTAGATGTAAATGGTGATTTCTCCATGCATACTAAGGTTACTTTTGAGTTCCACAAGGTTCTGTTTTAGGCCCACTGCTTTTTACTTTATATATGCTACCCCAGGACAAATTATTCATAAACATGGAATTAGCTTCCACTGTTATGCTGATGATACACAGCTGTATGTTTCAGCGAAGCGGGAGGACAGACAGAAGCTTAGTAAAGTTGAGGATTGTGTAAAGGACATTAGACGTTGGATGTTAACTAACTTCCTTTTACTTAATTCTGATAAAACAGAAATACTTTTATCAGGCCCACGTGTAGCAAGAATAATAATTCTGATCACATGGTTACTCTGGATGGTCTTTCTGCTTCATCATGTACAGCAGTTAAAGACCTCGGAGTGATTATTGACTCCAGTCTATCATTTGATGCTCATGTAGATAATATTACTAGGATAGCCTTCTTTCATCTCAGAAATATTTCTAAGATAATAAACATATTGTCACTACATGATGTGGAAATACTAGTTCAAGCATTCGTCACCTCTAGATTAGATTACTGTAATGCCTTACTGTCTGGATGTTCCAGTAGGAATATAAATAAGCTCCAGTTAGTCCAGAATGCTGCTGCTGCTAGAGTCCTAACTAGAACTAGAAGATACGACCATATCACCCCGATCTTATCCACACTGTATTGGCTCCCAGTAAAATCTCGCATTAACCATAAAATACTTTTATTAACCTATAAAGCACTAAACATCACTCTGTTCAGTGGCCGTCATTTCCTCATGAACTAGATCAGTCTATGCTGTAAAAGGTAGTTATTTTTTTGCAGAAATGCTGCTCACAGATGACCAACCCGGTCCAAGCATTACTGTCATCATCACCAGTATACTATTTCTATGTGTGTGATCGCACCAACGGCTGCCTTCCTCTTATGTAAGAGAAGGCATGCAGGTAAGAACGATGACATCACGAATATGATCAGTTCACAGAATTACTATGAAGTGCCTTCTGAAATGGACATTTTCCTGCATTTTATCTTCTAGTATCTCAAACGTCCTCTCAGACAGACTACTCTACACTAATATTGTAAATCTTGGCGCCCTATGCCAGTGGTTTTCAAAGTGGGGGCCGCCAGGGGGTGCTCGGCGGGCCTCAACAATTTGGTGTGCCCATCCCACCAACTAGTATGTTTCCTCTTTCTCACTCTCAGACAACCACACACACACAGCTCCAGTTAGTCCAGAATAGACTAGAAGATAGAAGTTAGAACTAGAAAATACGACCATATCACCCCCATCTTATTCACACTGCATTGGCTCCCAGTAAAATCTCACTGGTAATATCTACCAGTATAAAGTACTTTTATTAACCTATAAAGCACTAAACGGTCTCGCGCCACAATATCTAAGCGACCTTCTGGTTTTATCGGCCCACGCCTACTTAGATCAAAGGATGCAGGCTGTTGACGGTACCTCGAATAGTAAAGGCTACAGCAGGGGAAGAGCCTTCAGCTTATAGAGCCCCACAGTTATGGAACAGTCTTCCAATTAGTGTTCGGACTCAGACACAGTCTCAGTGTTTAAGTCTAGGCTTAAAACATATTTGTTTACTCAAGCCTACCCTGACTAGATTCTATTTTTACTACTCTGCAGTTGTAATAATCTTTTTTCTCCCTCTCTCCTTCTGCCAAGACACACGAATTTATGGAGATACTAGAGATCCAGATCATTTCAGCCTCTGGATGAAGCTCAAATCTTCTCCAAATTCCAGACTACTGGGACTACGGCTGCTCCGAAGGCCATACAGACTTCATGTACATCCATACTGTACTATTTCACACTATCTGTTGTTACCCAGATGAGGATGGGTTCCCTTCTGAGTCGGGTTCCTCTCAAAGGTTTCTTCCTCTAAACATCTTAGGGAGTTTTTTCCTTCCCACGTCCGCCACTCAGTGGCTTGCTCAGTTGGGATAAATTCACACATTTAATATCTGTATACCGTGTTGATATTTCTGTAAATAAATAAATTCTACTTTGAGACAATGTCTGTTGTAAGAAGCGCTATTCAAATAAAATTGAATTGAAAATTTAATATTATGCTTCCATTGACTCTAGATATTCTATAGTTATATTAGGATCAAAACACAGTCTCTATGAAGTATTATTTAGCAATAGATACATATGAAATGTAAGGAAAATCAGAAAGGTAAGAAAAAATATGTAAGATTTATTAATACAAAAAATTGGTTTACATTAATCACATACATAAGAGCTGGTTAATGCTGCATTCACATCATATGAGAGAAACTGTAATTCCCAATTTCCTACTGAGAACCTTTAATGACAGCTGTATGTATGTGCGCAATTCCAAGCTTTGGGAGTTTTTCCCAAACCAGTAGTGAAGCAATGGACTGCACAATCATGCCACACATCCAATGAAATAAGGAATTCATTTTAATGTTTTATTTAATGTCATTATAAATTACAGCCAGTAAATTGTACCACCCTCTTTTGGGCTATTAAAATATAGGAAGATGTTGACTTATTTAACATGAACACAATCGTATGCTAAATGTTATCTAATGTTAGATAATAATTTAAAAAAAAACTACATTGAGTAAACAAAATGGCAATGCACAAATGCTCTCAAGTCAGAACAATGGGACATTTTACCATTCTCCCACATGATGTGAACGTGGCACGAGTAACAATACAGTAACAATAACATACAGTAACAATAACATACAGTAACAATAGTATTATAGCTTACAGTAAGAGAAAATTAAAAAATAAAAACTCAGTATAAATTTGTATATAAGGATAAGTTTTTTAATTTATTGGGCTATTAATGCTGTCAGAATGAAATCTCCTTTAATTATTTATGATGTACAAAAACATTTTATTTTCTAAAAAACAACAACAGGAGTAGTCTATTGGTGTGTATTTGTGTGTGTGTGTGTGTATATATATATATATATATATATGCTGTGTTAATAGGTGACTGATCGCTGCAGCAAACTCCAGGCATCAACTTCATCCTGAATAAATAAAATATATTAATGTTTCAACATTACACAATTAAAAAACAACATTAATGCTTCACCTTACACAAAACATACAGTAGCGTGCGTCTCAATCAGCTCCCTAGATCCCTAGGTGGTGAATCAGTATATGGTGTACTTGAGCTCGGGCACTGGTAAGGACCCAGACTCACTACACATTAGAACACTGATGACTCAATTTCCGGTAACATGATTACGTCCTCGCGTTGTAAAACATCACCACTGGCACTTAACCACAACATGCAGGACGGACATCTTTCTAACATCGTATGTCATATTAATTTGTCTGTCATTGTACTTCAAGTAGGATCGTAGACTAGTTAATAGATTTAAAAAAAAAATAATTAAAGTCGTTAGACTCAAATAAACAATATATAGAACTTCAAATAAAGTTAAAAATCGTTAACGTAAGTAATCATTTGAGAGGCAAATTTTTCGATCTGAGAGGTTTCTGAAAACATGGCGTCATTTTCAGTAAGGGGAAAATAGCGAACACCGATGCTCCTTAGTTTGTGTGGTGCATTGTGGGATTTTTTAGGGCAGCCGCCCATCCCAGTGCCACGGGTAGGTTTACGCAATTGAGACATCCTCACTTCAAAGTTCCACTCCCTGATCAGTGTACTGATTACTGAACTATGGAGCTGATTGAGATGCACCCATAAACTCAAATCCATTACCTCACAGTCTTTAAGCTTCTGATTGCAAATTCATGACAAAAATAAAAAGTTTTGTTCAGTCAGTTGTGCTGATTATTTTAAAAACAGGTGCAAGAACAGAAATAAGGAATGAATATAATGAATAATATGGATTAACAATGGTGGCTACACTGATTTACACTGCAAACATTTTACAGTTACACTATGGTGTCAGTTTTTCCTTACCTAATTCAGTTTTCCTGAAAGTCAAATCAAAATTGCATAAATTATGCTAATAAACAGGTTAAGAAATGAAAAAATCTGATTAACTGGCCAAAGATTTTGGTGCATCACTAAAGTTGAGTATTAAAAACAACAAGACTTCGCATGTGTGGTCCATCCAACCATCTTCAACCGCTTAGTCCTTTGTCAGGGAACCTGGGTCAGTCTTCGGGGGGGGTCGGGCAAAAGGGGGGGTACACCTTGAAAGGGACGCCAATCCATCGAGGGCACACAAACACATACACACATTCACACACCCATTCATGCACTACGGGCACTTTGGACATGCCAATCACTCTTTGGACTGGGGGAGGAAACGGGAGTACCGGGGGAAACCCCCGCAGCACAGGGAGAACATGCAAACTCACAATGTGTGGTATAAATGCTAAATGTTAACATTCCATCCATCGATTCGGCCCCGATTTCCGATCACGTGATCAGATCGGGACATCCCTACATTTGAGTAAACAATTTGTGTCAAGTTTGCTCCCAAAATGGCAGGGAAAAAATGCCACAAAACGAAGATATGAAGGATGAACACAGGACGTTTTTAACAGAGTGGCCATTCTGCCTTATATGTCAGGTCTTACACGCATTTCAAAGCTTCAAATCTTCAGCGCGCCACTTCAGCTCACTCTATGCTAACATCAACCAGGAATTTCCAATAGGGACTGAACCCGCAAGCACAAGTTGGTCACTTTGAAATGCCAGGCAGAAAAGCAGATACAGTTTTTTCAAAAATTTCGAAGCACTCAGAGACCGTAACGCTTGCATCGTATCAACTGGCTTGGAACATTGCACAGGCTAAAAGCCATACAATGAAGGGGAGTTCGTTAAAAAATGACTCAGTGACATTGTTGAAATCTTGTCTCCTGAAAACGACAAACTAAAACGAATGGTATCAGATGTCCAACTGTCCCACCGCACTGTTGAACTCAGAATACTCGGACATTAACACGCACTCTCCGATCACACTCTGACCTTCAAGCATGTGAGTATTTTAGTTGTCGCATTGGATGAGAGTTGAGACATACAAGACAAGCCTCAGTTGGCAATATTGCACGGTCTGTGTCAGACGATTGTGTGATCAATGTAGAACTCCTTGATATTGTGCCATTAAAAGACAGAACCCGTGGGATAGATGTGAAAGAAACAATGATGGCTGCATTTGCGGAAGCAAATCTGTCCATACCGAAACTAACTGCAATAGCCACGGATGGAGCGTCGCCCATGATCGGATCTGTGAACGGGCTTGTGGGGCTGTGCAAAGCTGACCTAACATTTCCCGAGTTTTGGAATTTCCACTGCATCATCCACCAGGGAGCAACTCGGTGTCTAAATCATTGAATTTAAACAACGTCATGAAGCCTGTGATGGAAATCGTCAACTACATCCGCACACATGTGCTTAACCACAGGCAATTCAAGAATCTCGTGCGGCGGGATAAAGGGCTTCCAGGTGACCTGCCGCTGCACTGCACTGTGAGGTGGATGTCAAAAGGCCAGGTACTCTCTCCTTCTTTGAGCTTTTGGATGCCGTGAAACTGTTCATGGAAGAGAAGGACAAGGACTATCCCGAGCTCTCGGACCTCGAGTGGATAATGGATCTGGCCTTTTGGTTGACATGCTGTGTCACTTGGACAGACTGAACTTGAGCCTGCAGGGTAAGTTAAAAATGCTTCCTGCCTGAGTCCCGACGCCGCCCGAAATAAGAAAATAGCCAGATATGCAACACTGGTTGAATACCTGCACGAAAGCTTTGTGACCCAGTTCCGTGATCTACAACTGAAAAGGCCACAGATTATGTTCCTCGTCGACCCATTTAAAGCAGAGACGGACTGTTTGAAAGCCCCGCTAGTCACAGATGAGGCTGCGGCTGAGTTTTAGATGATTGATCTTTGTGAGGAGGACCAACTGAAACCTGCTTTAAGGGAAGGGACCATTGAATTCTGGAAAAGTGTGCCAATGGAAAAATACCCCAATGTCAAACGGGCTGGGTTTAAGATACTGTCAATGTTTGGGTCAACATATGTCTGCGAGTCTGTGTTTTCTACCCTGAAACATTTGAAATCAAAGAATCGATCTGTTCTGACTGACATCCATGTGAAAGAATTGCTTCGAGTGGCAATAATGGAATACAAGACAGATTTGAAGAGAATTGTTCAAGGCAAGGAATGCCACTAAGTAACATGCCTAGTAAATTATTATATTTTTGTTTGTGGACTTGGTTCAACTGAGAGTTTGTGTGTGTTAGACACAATGTTCATGTTTTTGAAAATGACTGGCCTGTAGTCACTGGCCAGTAGTACTATAGGAGTCAATTTCATGTTGGTGTGTGACACTTACAATAAATCTGGCTGTGCAAAGGTCTGTGTGTGTGTGTGTGTGTGTGTGAGAGAGGAAGGGATGAGGTGATGTTCATGTGTGCCCATGTGTATGATGTGGCTCTTTGCGGTAACACAATAAAAAATGTGGCTCTTAGTCTCTGACTGGTTGGCAACCCCTGCAGTAGTCCCATTCACCCGTTCTCACACACACACACACACACACACACACACACATACACACACATACACACACATACACACACACACACACACACCCACCAGTGGTATCAGAGCTGCCATGCAAGGCGCTAACTTGCCATCGGGAGAAACTCTGGGTTCAGTGTCTTACCCAAGGACACTTCATCATGTGGAGTCACGTGGGCCGGGAATCGTACACCACGATTAGTGGACAACCCGCTCTACCACCTGAGCCACAGCCGCCACATGGTATGATTTGGTATGATTTCTGATGAGTTTGATATGAGAACGCAAGATTTAAACCACATACAGTGCCCTCCACTAATATTGGCACCCTTGGTAAATATAAGCAAAGAAGCCTGAACAAAAGATCAAAAGGCTCAACAATAAAGACATATTTTCACAGCATCCTTTACTCATATTTACCAAGGGTGCCAATATTAGTGGAGGGCATTGTATGTTCTTGAACTGTGTAAACAGTTCTTGGTCCTGGATTCCGATTATTGGACCTTAAGGTACTACGGTACACTGACTACACTGTAAGCACAGATAAACACTGTTCTTGATGGTAAATCATCTTATCTGACCTGCATCTCCGACACCAGGTTTAATATAGCGTCCAGTTCCTCTTCCTCTTTCTCCGGGTCACTCGTCCTGGACTCTGGAACGTCAGCTGCATTCCAGAATGGATCCTGATCAATCAGATGAGCGTATCCGACCGAGTAGTCCTGAGGAATGAGTGGGAAAATTCATATTAATATTATTTACACATCAAGGATTTACTTTTAACTGTTTGACCTCCCAGCATTCCCTTCATACTGCACCATGTACCATCAAACCTTAACATGCCTACACTGGCTAAAATAATGACACTAGCCATTTTTAGTGATCAGAACAGTACATAAACTTAAAAAGGTTTCTCAGTTCTTACTGGGTAATAGCCACTAGGAGAGTAAAACATTTTACAGTTACACTATGGTGTCAGTTTTTCCGTATCTAATTCAGTTTTCCTGAAAGTCAAATCAAAATTTCATAAATTAGGCTAATAAACAGGTTAAGAAATGGAAAAAATCCTGATTGAGTGGCCAAAGATTTTGGTGCATCACTATAGTTGAGTATTAAAAAATAACAAGAGTTAGCAGTGTGTGGTCCATCCATCTTCTACCGCTTGCGCCTTCTTCAGGGTCACGGGGAACCTGGGGTCTATCCCAGGGAGCATGGGCCACAAGGTGGGGTACACCCTGGACAGGGAGCCAATCCACCATGGGGCACACAAACACATACACACATTCACACCCCCATTCATGCACTACGGACACT
Source organism: Ameiurus melas (assembly GCA_012411365.1). Lineage (NCBI taxonomy): Eukaryota > Metazoa > Chordata > Actinopteri > Siluriformes > Ictaluridae > Ameiurus > Ameiurus melas. The sequence continues at coordinate 5,855,032 of CM022758.1, forward strand.
TTAGACATGCCAATCAGCCTACCATGCATGTCTTTGGACTGGGGAGGAAACGGAGTACCCGGGGAAACCCCCACAGCAAGCGGAGAACATGCAAACTCACAGTGTGTGGTATAAATGCTAAAACATTCATAAATGGTAAAATGTTAAATGGTGCACTTAGTGCTTTTATCCAAAGCGCTTTACACTTATTCCATTCACCCGTTCACACACACACACACACACCAGTGGTATCAGAGCTGCCATGCAAGGCGCTAACTTGCCATCAGGAGCAACTCTAGGGTTCAGTGTCTTACCCAAGGACACTTCAGCATGGGGAGTCACGTGGGCCAGGAATCGTACCCTAGGATTAGTGGACAACCCGCTCTACCACCTGAGCCACAGCTGCCACATAGTCTTGGTCCTGGATTCCGGTTATTGGATCTTAAGGCACTGACTACACTGTAAGCACAGATAAACACTGTTCTTGATGGGAAATCATCTTATCTGACCTGCATCTCCGACACCAGGTTTAATATAGCGTCCAGTTCCTCTTCCTCTTTCTCCGGGTCACTCGTCCTGGACTCTGGAACGTCACCTGCATTCCAGAATGGATCCTGATCAATCAGATGAGCGTATCCGACGGAGTAGTCCTGAGGAATGAGTGGGAAAATCCATATTAATATTATTTACACATCAAGGATTTACTTTTAACTGTTTGACCTCCCAGCATTCCCTTCATACAGCACCATGTACCATCAAACCTTAACATGCCTACACTGGCTAAAATAACGACACTAGCCATTTTTAGTGATCAGAACAGTACATAAACTTAAAAGGTTTCTCAGTTCTTACTGGGTAATAGCCACTAGGAGAGTAGGAAGCAGCTGGTTCTTGAAAGCTGGGCAGTGTTGAATCCAAGACGTCTGGACTACATCTCTGATACACTGGGGGTGGGAAATATTGAAGGTTAACAAACGATTCATTTCTTGGTAAGACATAAACAACACATCACTAAGACAGATTATTCAGGAACGATATTACAGCTCCTGCAGCCCCTCTGCACACAGTTTATGTTCATGCTTTGCTAATTGTATTAAAGAACATGTTGAAATGTCAATATTTAAAGTGGAGTGTTTATTGTATATTGGCACTATGTGTGAACGAGTGTGTGAACGTGTGTGTGGGTACGGTGTACGGTGCTTTGTGATGGACTGGCGTCCCGTTCAGGGTGCCCAGTTTTCTCTGGATAGGCCCTGGATCCGTCATGAACCTGACTAGGTTAAAGTTGTTACTGAAATGAATGAATGAATATATTCTGTTCATTCTTTTTATCTGCTTGTTCAAACACTACCAACCTGTTTTCATTAAGGAAGAAGATTCCTGTGTCGAATTTAGCATCTCATGATGGAAAAGTTTTGGCATCTGGCAGGTGACCTTTATCCCTGCGAGCTTGGCCTTGTTGGCAGGGGTGCGTCGCTGTATGTTGAGCAGAAGCTCAGGCTTATCCCGTTTGAAAGATGGGTTGTAAAGCGGTTGCGTTGGCGTTAATGGGAGAGATGTTGGTCTGCTTCGCGATATGCGGCCTGCGGCGTTCTTTCCTGAAGCCGTTACAAGTTCAGCTGGCGAACAAAACTGTGGAAGTCCATCGTTCTGAAGTTCTCGGTCACCTGCCTGGTTTGGGACGATAGCACTTCAGCTTCAAAGGATTGCTGATGGACGAGTATTCCTTCCCCACTGGCGTCCCACCAGATTGAGTGAATCTGTGGATCGTTCACCAAATGCCACAACTTGCCAGGGAAGTAGGTGGGGTTGATCAAGGTGACAGAAGTTGGATCACGGACTTCCATACCAGCTAAAAAGATTTGTAGCCAGATGGGAGAAAACAATTGAATATAACAATTACTCTCTAGCACTAACTAGATAGTAGGTGGCTAGCTAACACATAACACATTCATCTTCATTAACAGCTGAACATCACTAACAATAACAAGCTATAGCATTAATGTTAACAAAATTGACCGTTAGAGTTGTCAAGCAACCTGGCCGTAGCCTAAATATTCAAACAAAAACAGACCCAAAGTAATTTCTAAGTGCTACATGATCACGTGTGAAATATTTCTTACATACGAGCACATACACCTGCTATGTGGTTCCTTTTGATAGCTCTCTGATCCTTTAACGCTTCTCAGAGCCGTTAAAACTGGTCAGGAACCTTTACACGCACGCACTGGCCTTGAAGCGTTTACATTCAGGAGACTGGGCAGGTGGGGGCGCCGGACAAATTCATGAATATTCAATGAGCTCGCGTGGATTTATCCAATCAGAGTAACCCGTGCCTGTGACGTCCTTCAATCCCAAAGTAAAGTCTTGGTGCATATTAACGTGTATCGGAAAATAGTGACGACGCTATTCGGCATATTTTTTTAGGAGAAACAGTGAACGTTTAGGCCAGCATTGGCAAACATACCGCCCGCTGGGTCTCTGTTATTCCTCTAGCAGGAAAAAACCTTTATGCCATCAATTATGACAAAATGTGCTAATATATAACTCTTCATGAGCAAACTAAAAATGTGAAACTGTGGCCTTGTGTCTCTACAATGAACTAAGGGTTTAATATCAAAACATAGAATTACATTGACTGATATCGGTTATCTTCATTTTATATATATTAAAAGTGTATATTTGGGACAAAAGATAGATAGATAGATAGATAGATAGACAGACAGACAGACAGACAGACAGACTGATAGACAGATAGATAGATAGATAGATAGATAGATAGATAGATAGATAGATAGATAGATAGATAGATAGATAGATAGATAGATAGATAGATAGATAGATAGATAGATAGATAGATATACAGACAGACAGATAGACAGACAGATAGACAGATAGATAGATAGATAGATAGATAGATAGATAGATAGATAGATAGATAGATAGATAGATAGATAGATAGATAGATAGATAGATAGAAACACCAACACTGAAACTGTGAAACAGTGAACTTAGCTCCATCCTAAATTACATACAATTAAACTACACGTCAGAATAATGCACTCTACTACTGTATTTACTAAACTAGCGTGTAAATCGAATTCTTATACTAATTAAGGCTGAGCTCACAACTATTATAAAATGTACAAAATGGACAAAATGTAATAAATCATTACCTGGTGTGTAAAACCCATGCTGTGGTGTGTTGCTCCTCTTCTCCTGCTGAAGACCATTACGGGGATGGTGGTAATGGGTTCCCTGATGTCCAAGCAAGGTTGAACCTGAACAGATAGAGATGAGTCAAGTATTAATAAACTAAAACTACAGATGATGACCGAGGCCACAAAATGATCTACCTGGCACTGTACTAGCAAAATGACATACCCTTTCTCATTATATTTGTCTATTTTCTCTTTTTCTACGCATTCCTATATATGCATAACCTTTTATTTTTTTTTTAGGCTAATGGATTTCTCTATCCAGTCTTTCAAACGACATGGGCTAAAATGTTTCCAGATTTAAAGAATTCGCACAGTGGCAGAGAAACCGTTGACTAGGGTTGAGGTAGGTTTCTTCCAGGGTCCAGGTTATAACTGGACTGTTTATGGTAAATTGGCACTATGTGTGATCGAGTGTGTGAATGTGTGTGTGGGCACGGTGCTTTGCAATGAACTGGCGTCCCATTCAGGGTGCCCAGTTTTCTCGGGATAGGCCCTGGATCCGTCATGAACCTGACTAGGTTAAAGTTGTTACTGAAATGAATGAATGAATATATTCTGTTCATTCTTTTTATCTGTCTTGTTCAAACACTACCAACCTGTTTTCATTAAGGAAGAAGATTCCTGTGTCGAATTTAGCATCTCATGATGGAAAAGTTTTGGCATCTGGCTGGTGACCTTTATCCCGCGCTTGGCGCTTGTTGGCGAGGGTGCGTGGCTGTATGTTGAGCAGAAGCTCAGGCTTATCCCGTTGAAAGATGGGTTGTAAAAGCGGTCGCATTTGGGGTTAATGGGAGAGATGTTGGTCTGTTTCTCTGAGATGTCACGCCGCGGACGTTCTTTCCTGAAGCCGTACAAGTTCAGCTGGCGAACAAAACTGTGGAAGTCCATCGTTCTGAAGTTCTCGGTCACCTGCCTGGTTTGGGACGATAGCACTTCAGCTTCAAAGGATTGCTGATGGACGAGTATTCCTTCCCCACTGGCGTCCCACCAGATTGAGTGAATCTGTGGATCGTTCACCAAATGCCACAAAGTGCCGAGGAAGTAGGTGGGGTTGATCAAGGTAACGGAAGTTGGATCACTGACTTCCATACCAGCTAAAAGATTTGTAGCCAGATGGGAGAAAACAATTGAATGTAACAATTACTCTCTAGCACTAACTAGATAGTAGGTGGCTAGCTAACACATAACACATTCATCTTCAGTAACAGCTGAACATCACTAACAATAACAAGCTATAGCATTAATGTTAACAAAATTGACCGTTAGAGTTGTCAAGCAACCTGGCCGTAGCCTAAATATTCAAACAAAAACAGACCCAAAGTAATTTCTAAGTGCTACATGATCACGTGTAAAATATTTCTTACATACGAGCACATACACCTGCTATGTGGTTCCTTTTGATAGCTCTCTGATCCTTTATCGGTTCTCAGAGCCGTTAAAACTGCTCAGGAACCTTTTACGCGCACGCACTGGCCTTGAAGCGTTTACATTCAGGAGACTGGGCAGGTGGGGGCACCGGACAAATTCATGAATATTCAATGAGCTCGCGTGGATTTATCCAATCAGAGTAACCCGTGCCTGTGACGTCCTTCAATCCCAAAGTAAAGTATTCGGCATATTTTTTTAGGAGAAACAGTGAACGTTTAGGCCAGCAATGGCAAACATACCGCCCGCTGGGTCTCTGTTATTCCTCTAGCAGGACAAAAAACTTTAGGCCATCAATTATGACAAAATGCGCTAATATATAACTCTTTTGCGAACAAACTAAAAATGTGAAACTGTGGCCTTTTGTCTTTCCAACGAACTTCGGGCTTTCACAGCGGGGATGAGAATACTTATGAAATAACAACTGTAATGTTTTTTTGTTGTTTTTGTAAATAATTTGAACAAATTGTTTTTTTCTTGTATTCCGTATTATTTTAGTGTGTACTGATCCCCCACTTTAATATAAAAGTCAGTTCCAGGTTCCAGGTTGTAACACTACAATATGGTAAACCCATAATCTGGAACATTTTGATTGAACTGCAGTCTGTTTTTCTTTTGATGTTTATGTTTGTAGGCTCATCACTCAGGTATGGTTATATCAACCTATGACAAAATAATGCTGTGCCGTACACTTTGAACTTTTCAGTGCATATTACAGAAATTCCCAAGTTCATAAGAGACTGTAATGATTGACTGAGAAATATAAAAAGTATATCCGTGCCCTGCGATGGACTGGAACCCTGTCCAGGGTGTACCCTGCCTTGTGCCCGATGCTCCCTGGGATAGGCTCCAGGTTCCCTGTGACCCTGAAAAGTAGTAAGCTGTAGAAGGTGGATGGATGGAAGGAAAATGTATATCCATCCATTTTCTATACCGCTTATACTACTGGGTGTCGGAAACCTGGAGCATCGGACTCAAGGCGGGGTACTACTGAGGGAAATGATTCATTTTTACTTTGTAATAGCTTTGTTCTTGTTCTGTTTCATTCTCATCTTTCATTCTCAACACATAATAAGGCCATGTCATGTCACTGAGATCAGTACAGAATGTTTATCTGCTATACAGAGACACAAACATATTCTTCTGTTCAAGGTTCATCTTTTAAGACCCTGAAATAAAGCCTTTTGAACTTCCTCAAACAACATCATGGCTCTCATTAATCAATCCTGATTTATTCTATCCTGTATTAACCATCTTTCTGTAATAAGCCTTTTTATTTTACCTTCAGAGGAACTTCAGAGGTCTGCAGTGTTTACTTGCTAATTTCCACGCAAAATTTGGTCTCCTGGTTGGTCTGTGTGTGTCTTCTCAGGTGCTCTGGACAACAATGGCCTCCCACTGAATCATCACAAGTTTGAATCATCGCAAGTTTGAATCATCACAAATTTAGAATTTTATGTCATAGGTTTTCTGCTATCAGCGTGTGGGCTGCACGATTATGGCCAAAATGATCATCCTGATTATTTTAATCAATATTGAGATCTCGATTATTTATCACGATTATTAATTGATTTCAGTGACAACATATTTTTATGTTAACATATTTTTTAGGTCTGTCATAAACAGTTAAATGTAAGCTTTCTACTAAGGGGTGGTGTAAAACAGGGAAACTAAAGTTGACGTTTCTAGTGAAATCTGGCAACCGTGAGTTTAAATGGCGTGAATTACGAGTTAGTGAAGGGAGCGAGCGGTGTTCTGTATGTTTACAGACCGAACAGTTCCTACTCCCGATTATTATTGCTGAGGAATTTTTCAATAAAGAAGTTTGAATTAAACCCACTTTGTAGCATAAAGTTTTTTCCCGTTCGGCGTGATGATGTTTAATGTTCTCGACAACCTCTGGAGTGTCATTTAGCATCATGCTAATGTCACGATTTCTCCTCGCGCTGGAGCGCGAAACTGGCCGCTAGAGGGCTAAAATCCTAACTCCGTTTCCGTGTTTTGGCACTAGAAAATGACGTCATACTGGCGCCGCTGGTCATTGGTGATTGGTTGTAGTGTAGGAAACGCTTGATTTAGGTTTGTGATTTTTTTTTTTTTTTTTAACAAAAATCTAAAGTTTAAACAATAAAGACCATTTTCAAGCAGTCTTTGCTCATATTTACCAACAGTACCAATATTCGTGGAGAGCACTGTACTACAAATACAACTAAACAAAACTGCCATAGGGTTTCGCTTATGTGTGATTAACAGGGCTGCACAATTAATCGAATATCGATCGCGATAACGATTTTGACTATGATATGATACTATGATATCTTTTCATGTGACAACACTGAAGAAATGACACTTTGCTACAATGTAAAGTAGTGAGTGTACAGCTTGTGTAACAGTGTCAATTTGCTGTCCCCTCAAAATAACTCAACACACAGACATTAATGTCTAAACCGCCGGCAACAAAAGTGATTACACCCCTAAGTGAAAATGTCCAAATTGGGCCCAAATTTTTCAATATTTTGTCAAATTTTTCAATAATAAATTGTCAATATTTTGTGCAGCCACCATTATTTTCCAGCACTGCCTTAACTCTCGGGCACAAATTATTGACTAAAAGGGTGCCAACATATATTTAACAAAGATATTTTTGGATAAACCTGTGTTTTGTTTGCAATTGTTTGATATCTATGAAAGCCTTATTTTTGTAAATTTTATGAACAAAAGATCAAAAGTTTAAACAAAAAAGACAAATTTTCACAGCCTTCTTTCCTCATATTTACCAAGGGTGCCAATATTAGTGGCAGGCACTGTAAATGCAGTTGGAGAAAGGGAGCATGGGATTCCTCAGTATAGATTATTGCATCAGAATAACACATTCACTTTTCCTGGTTCTGCAGCAGGATTAAACAAAATACTTCAACAATACCTCGACTTAGTGCTTTATAGAGCTTACTTTCTCTGCACCTATTATAATACAATTGTGATGTGCTCACAGTGATCCATTGAAGAAAAGAATAGGAAAAGTCAGTATTATAGACACTGAGAAACCACACAGATCCATGTTAAAAAAAAAACAGATTGTGGTTACAAGAACTATTTTTTATTTCCACAGTTACTGTATGGGAAAACCTAACACAGTTTTATAAAATGATATGGCTCAGACAAGATGATAGCAATCTATACTAATATAAGTCATAGTTATTTATTGAAAGTGGTACAACAAATACAACGGTGTCTTTATTTTTTTATCTTGGGACCAAATTTGAGGAAAAAATACATAGCTTATCTGTAAGTAGCTTAAAAAAACATCCAAATGCCGTGCTTAATTGCCATTATTACATTGGCTTTTAATTCACGTGAATAGTTTTAATTTTGCTCTGTTTCGTTGGACTAGTGCTGTGTAAATAAGGATTTTACAGATTTACACACCAGTTACAGTGAGGGAAAGAAGTATTTGATCCCCTGCTGATTTTGTACGTTTGCCCACTGACAAAGAAATGATCAGTCTATAATTTTAATGGTAGGTTTATTTGAACAGGGAGAGACAGAATAACAACAAAAAAAAATCCAGAAAAACCATGTCAAAAATATTATAAATTGATTTGCATTTGGGGTGTTCGATGGAGTAAGACGTGAAGTTGGAGTCTCCTGCTGATTTCGATCAAAAATTGTAATTAATTAGCACTTTCTTTGGTAATATAATTTTTTTATATATATCATTTATATATAAAATATTATATATATATATATTTATATAGTATATTTTGACTTATTCTACTTCGTTTCCTTATTTGTACTTTTAACTCGGTGGTTCATTAAAGATGTCGGGGAAAAACTCGAAAAGCGGTGGAAGCATTCAAACAAAATTGAGGTCTAGAGGGCGCACCACGAGCGCGTCTGCTTCTCGTCGTGAATCCGCAGCCGCGTCTCCCTCTCACCATGAACCCGCACCCGCGCCTCCTTCTCCTCATGAATCCGTAGCCGCGCTCCCTTCCCCCTGTGAACCCGCGGTCGCATCCGCGTCCCCGAGTGGTGGCTCTGACTTCACCGCATTCAGGCTTGAGTTGCTGGCTGTACTGAGGAAGGACATCGCCGATTTTAGGAAGGAGTTCCAGGAGTTTCAGGATCATCTGAAGCACCAGATGATCCTGAAGCTAGTGATAAAGTCGCTACCGAGGCCACCATATCAACACTGAAAGGTACTGTGGGGGAAATGGGGCACGCGCTCTCCGGTTGCACCGTTGATTTAGTTCACATGAAGAATACTATCGAGTCTCTCACTGCGACCGTGACTCAGTTGGAGAATAAATGTGAGGATTTGGAGTCGAGGTCACGGCGCAATAACGTGAGGATAGTCGGAGTTCCAGAGGGCGCTGACACCTGTACAACCGCTGCTGTAGCGGCCTTGTTAAAGGAGGCATTTGGTCTGGAGAAGGACGGTTCTGGACCGGTCCAACGGACCCTTGCCCGAGCGAAGTCTGGTGAACGACCACGAGCTATTGTGTGCAGATTCCATTATCACAGTGACTGTGTTGATATTTTACACCGTGCGAGAGAGTTCCAGCAGATTAAAGTGAGGGATCTGAACATCTCCGTTTTCCCTGACTACACAGTCCAGACAGTTCGGGCCCGGGCCGTGTTTAACGGGGTTCGGCGTCAACTTCGTGATATTGAGGGCGATCGCTATGGAATACTTCATCCAGCTCGGCTTCGCATTACATACAACGGAGTCCAGAAGGACTTTATTTCAGCAGAAGAAGCAGCAGAATACGTTAAAAACTCTTTATAGAATTCGAATTCTTATTGTGGATATTGTGCATTACTTCGTTTAGAATTTGGTTTTGTTTGTTTGTTTATTTATTTATTTATTTAAATACATTTATTTTTTATTCTCATCATCATCTATTTATATTTATTATTATTATTATTATTGTTTTAAATTACTATTTATTTATTATTTATTTCTTTTTTTATGTGCTACACTGTGTAAGATTATTAGCTATAAGTCTTTATAGGTAAATACATATTCGTTAAGTGTGCAGATTATTTATTAGATTTGAAGTCAGTAGGGGACTTTTCTCTTACTGGAATTTGTTCCTTTTTCGTTTAGGTTTAGCTTACTCTTACTCTCATCAATCTGCAATGTCCAAAACATTTTCCGATTTTATTTGTCAGAACGGTCTCGTTGATCCCTGGAGATCCCGTAACCCCTCTCTTAAAAAGTTTTCTTTCTTCTCCCAGGTTCATAATTCTTATTCGAGGATTGATTCGAGATTGTCTGTGATGTATCTGGATGTAGAGGACAAGTGTGATAAATGCCATGGCTCTCCGTGTCAGCTTGGCCATATGTTTTTCTTCTGCCCTGAACTCCATGGTCTGCTAAATACCCATCTATCTCCCAGTGGATAAAGGACGTGATGTTTTTTCTGAAACTCGAGAAAATAAGATATACGATGAATGGTTGTACAGATAAGTTTTTCCATAAATGGCATCCCTTTATTGCATACTTTATGGAGTTACAGACACTACCCACTTAAAGAAAAAATAAGAAAAAAGATAAAAAGAAAAAAAAAACTGAATATTTACTGCTGTTGCTCAATTTGTTTTTATTTTTGCGAAGGGTGGGGAGGACAGAACAGAAAAGGCAATTTAGATAGGCTTAGCAGAAATGTTTAGCAGAAAGGTTATAAGAAATGTTAGCAGAAATGGTTCATCAGAAGGTCAGCAAAAATGTTCAATAAAAATTAAACTTTAATAATAAAACACATTAAAAGTACAGACTTCTGAATATATCCCCCTTTTTATTAATAATTAATAATAACATCTTACATCTTTACGTTACATTAGGAATTGATTGTGTGTGTGTGTGTGTGTGTGTGTGTGTGTGGTTGTCTGAGAGTGAGAAAGAGAAAACATACTAGTTGGTGGGATGGGCACACCAAATTGTTGAGGCCCCCCGAGCGCCCCCTGGCGGCCCCCACTTTGAAAACCACTGGCATAGGGTGCCAAGATTTACAATATTAGTGTTTGTGATGTTGGTAAACACAAATTCAACACTCACTCACAGAGGAGTCTGTCTGAGAGGACGTTTGAGAAACTAGAAGATAAAATGCAGGAAAATGTCCATTTCAGAAGGCACTTCATAGTAATTCTGTGAACTGATCGTATTTGTGATGTCAGCATTCTTACCTGCATGCCTTCTCTTACATAAGAGGAAGGCAGCCGTTGGTGCGATCACACACATAGAAATAGTATACTGGTGATGATGACAGTAATGTTTGGACCGGGTTTGTCATCTGTGAGCAGCATTTCTGCAAAAAAATAACTACCTTTTACAGCATAGACTGATCTAGTTCATGAGGAAATGAACCACTGAACAGAGTGATGTTGCCGTACCCCAGTAAACATCCATCTTGTTCTCCCGGCTGAGGTGTGTAGCCGTGCAGATGTAGTTATATTTCTGCTGGAGCTCTTCCACGCTGATCTCAACAGTCTTCCTCATTTGATAAGTTCCATCTGCATTGGGCAAAAGATCATCCACAGTGAAGAGGTGCTCGGGCATGCCCTGGCCGTCCTTCAGCAGCATCATGTTAATGTGTCGTGGGTAAAATCCAGTGGCCAGGCAGGTCAGACGAGCCCCTCCGGAGTGCGGGTTGAGTTGCTGCTTCATAAGTCTCACTCTGGGCTTCACTTGTAGGTGAGAGAAAAAGAAATCTTGATAATAATATGTAATTTTTAAAGGTAGTGAGTAATGAAACTCATAAAGGTGGATAGGGGGGGAAAAAGCACAGATTAAACACAGAATTCCTGAATGTGAATTTACATTTCCTCAGTGCATAATTCCTCAAATCTATAAGTAATGTTTGTAAAGATGTTGCGCATAAAGGTTGCAGAAAATATTGCCTTGTGATGTTCACACTGCAACGTGTCAAAGCTTATTAGCCATTTTATATCGGTGTGTGGAGCGAATGCTGATGTATATTATAGTCCATCACAAATCTGCTCAAGCCATTAAAAGAATCAGTCATCTTCATTTGCCCTGGCACGTTATTGATCAGTAATTCACAACAGTCCAGCATTTGTTCCACATGGACGCCTATGAAAAAAGTATCATGTAACAGTGCCATATTTTTCCTAAGTGACATTACAAGAGTTTCATGATTAAGCTAAAAACTGATTTATATCAGAATACAGATGCACAAAACAGATCAAATGAACTGACTCTACTCTATACGTATCTCGCCTACCTTTAGAGCAGTTAAAGTGCTGCTTAAGAAGATGTGCTGGTTCCCACATATCCTTGTGCAGTGTTCCAAAAATCATTTTGTAAAGAGCAAAAATCTTGCTCTTCATCATTTATCGTTCTGTTCACTCTCATAACTGCCTTTTGTGTATCTGAAACGTAGCTTGAGATTGTTATCATCCAGCATTATCAGGAGGGTGAACTCTGGGAAAGGCGTCTCTCCTATGATGAACGTCGACACAGAGCACAACGAGTGGGAACCTGTGAGAACCAGAGATCAGAGATCAGGACTGCGTTCAAATACTGCTCCTGACATGCACTTATTGATGACTTCTTATCCCCTCCATGTGCCTGTACTTAGATAGAGGAGAGTCCTGTGAGATTGGGTCAATGTTAAGTTGAATTGACCCAGAATATATTGAAATGAGTCTGTTCGTTATAGTTAAGACAATAACTAGTTAACAATTCTGTCTACAATATACTGTACTGAGGTTCCAGTAGAAACATTTATTTATTTATTCCTCTAACAGCATGCCTGGAAGTGTCGTATTGTGACAGTTCGTGACGGAGTGGATGAAGGAAGGAGGTAAGCGCACGTAAGAACGAGTGTAGTTTATTTACAAGAGGCAGGCAGACAAATCCAAAACGTAATCCAAAGGCGTAGTCAGAAACTTGGGGCAAGGCAGATATCAACAACGTGGCACGGAAAACAGGGTCGAGAAACAAACATGAGCATAAACATGAACGTGAGCTAAGACAATGATCTGGGAGCGGATAACCCAGCGTGAACTATAACTAACAAGGAACGTGATAATATGTTTAATTAACCGCGCCCTGTAGTATGGCAGTATTCCCAGTGAAGCTGTGCACGTTCTCTGCATCTTCTGATCCTGACTCATGAGGGCGTTTCACACAGAAGGCTTTTCCAAGTTCCCAAATAAACACTTGAAATAACTGGTTCCCGTCCCCGAAACGCCGACATGCACGTAAACATTTTCAAAATTCCCCTCGATTCGGCACCATCTCTTTATCTCCCTCTTATTTCTCTGTTCTGGAGACTAATTACTCAGAAACCTGCACATTGCTTCACTGTCTCATTAGTTGTGTTGTGTATGGACAAGTACGACATCTCACTGAACTGTCCTCACACAGCTTGTGTGTGTGTGTGTGTGTGTGTGGGGGGGGTGTGTTAGATTAGTGCATTATGTGTTTGCTTAATAGAGCAGTCTCTGTCGCTGCTTTTTCTTTGCATTTAAATCAGGAAAGATGCTCACATGAGTGGAAATTTACACAGTATATATTAATAATAGAACATGAAAGTTTTCATTAATAATTAAAAATTAAAAAATACAAATAAGAATAAAAGACCACTGCATAACACCAGTCAGGACTTGTGCGAACCTTATTTGACTTTTTTAAATGTATTTGTTGGGTTAATAGATTAATCATTTATTCAAGGAATGAATGCTATTTGTTGATAAATAATTCACATTTTTAAAGACCGATTTATTTATTTAAAAATGTTAATGTATTCAGTTATTAACGGACTTATTCATATTTTAGATATACTGTCCACCTTTAAAACACTTATTTATTTGTTTATTTATTTACTTAACATGTCTTGAAACAAACAGTGTCGTTTGACGTGTTGAAGTAATTTCGACTGAAATAGGAAGTCAGGGCTGGACATATCCAGCCCCCCTTTTTTTAAACAGCCAGTTGCTCAACGGGAACTTCTACAAGGTGATATTTATAATATATTATTATATATTATAATAATATTTCTACTTTTTTTATGTTACACCTCAACTTCCATTTCCTTTTATGGAGTTTTGTGGGCATTGCAGCATGGAAATGAGCAGGAACACGGTTTGCACTTTAGAGGTTATTTTAGAGGCAATACCCAAGTTATCTATTTAAAAAATAATATACGAATCAAATTTTACAGTGGTAAAATGGTAAATGCTGCACTTATATAGCGCTTTTATCCAAAGTGCTTTACACTGTGTTATATTCATTACATTTACATTTATTCACTTAGCAGACGCTTTTATCCAAAGCGACTTACAAATAAGCAAAGCGATATATCAAGCAGGGAACAATACAAGTAGTGCTACTATACAAGATCCATTAATTGAATACCAGAGGAAGCAAAGTGTACAGAGTAGAGGTGTAAGTGCATTGTCTGTGGGTTTTTTTTTTTGTTTTTTTTTAAAGGAGTTGGTTAGGTGTTCATGGAAAAGGTGGGTCTTTAGCTGTTTTTTGAAGATAGTGAGAGATTCTTCAGTCCGGATTGAGATCGGAACAGCATTCCACCACTGGGGAACGGTAAGCGTGAAGGTTCTGGAAAGGGACCTTACGCCTCGCTGAGTGGGAACTACTAAACGTCGGTCGCTAGTCGATCGCAGATTGCGAGAGGGAATGTATGCCTTCAGGAGAGAGTTGAGGTAGGAGGGTGCTGTTCCTGACAAGGTCTTGTAGGTGAGCATCAAGGCCTTGAACTTGATGCGGGCAGCTACAGGAAGCCAGTGGAGGGAGATGAAGAGGGGTGTGACATGAGTAGTCTTGGGCTTGTTGAAGACAAGGCGCGCTGCAGCATTCTGAATCATATTCACCCATTCACACACACACACACACACCAACGGTAGCAGAGCTGCCATGCAAGGCGCTAACTTGCCATCAGGAGCAACTCGGGGTTCAGTGTCTTGCCCAAGGACACTTTTTTATGTGGAGTCATGCTGGCCGGGAATCGAACCGCCAGCCCTACGATTTGTGGACGACCTGCTCCACCAACTGAGCCACAGAAAAACTCCACTACAGATGACTTATTACTACTTTAAAATTTAACTCTGATGACTGCATGTGAAAAGAAATCAGAGTACTAATTACTTTACTTTCTAACCTGCAATAAAGTTTCACTACAAACTGAAACTTTTTTCAGTAATTCTAGCGCGTCAACGTATGACCTGATCAGAAAAAGTTGGATTTGTTATAAAACTTGCCTCAGGTGTTGTCACTGTTTGTAGAACTACCAGACCGATAAAATAGAGAACTTTTCTCACTTTTCCAATGATCATTGTCTGGGTTTAACTGCTACAGTGCCATGCAGAGCACATTATCTTCCCTTATGCTCTGCTCATATCATGTTCACATAAACTGGAACCCAGACATTTACACACCTTGTTATCCTGCTCAGCATCAGAGGATGTTAGTGTTTCGGTTTCAACGCCATTACTGGTTTAAAAAAAATAAATCAGCATATATCCATTTTTCCTCATACTGACTGTGTGATCTAGCGCTTTGCAGAATTGAGGGCTGTCTACGTTCAGTTACGTAGTGACAAACCACTCCAAGTGGAGAAATCTTCGGGGATAAAGAAAAAAATTATTCGGGGCAAAATGTGATTTATTTTAAAAACACATTTTACTTGGTATTGTTTTCTTAACAATAAATTTGTAATGCAAGTAACGAAATTTTATTGACGTGTGTATGTGAGTGAGAATATGGACATGTGCAGCTTAACAACATTCTTATATTTTGGAGCCTCAGTAATCATTGTTGGATTTCACAATATCTTTATAACCAGCAACAGTTATTGGTTAGCCATGATGAGCCAGAGGGGGAGGGGGGGGGGTGTTTGGGTTTTCAATATTTTTTAACTTTGTTCTCCTTTGTTAGTATAAAAATTAAAAAACCTGTGAATGTTTACTGCTGTTGCTCAATTTGTTTTTTGTTTTCTTCTCAATGGAATATTTGGGAAAGGGAGGGGAGGACAGAAGAGAAAAGGTGATGTAGAAATGTTTCTGTAGTGACTTAAGTCGCTTTGAATAAAAGCATCTGCCAAGTGAATAAATGTAAATGTTCAGCATAAATGAAACTATAAAAAAAGAAAAAAGAAAAAAAATAATTTCTCATAAAGTAGTTCTCTGATGTGGTTGTACCTCCCTGTGGGTGCGTGTGTGTGTGTGAGTGTGTGTAGGCTGCAGGATCTGTTTCAGGTGCTAAAAGCATACACACTCTACAGGTTCAAAAGATCAAGCAGGATCAAGATTGAATGTGACTGAACGTTGATCGAACACAGCAGCACGGCAGAAAGTTTTTTCATCATGTAGGAAGGTGGAGATTTAAATTTTAAGTTTTTTTATTAAAAAAATATCAATAGCTACAGTGCATCCGGAAAGTATTCACAGCGCTTGACTTTTCCACATTTTGTTATGTTACAGCTTTATTCGATTAACGATTAAATTTGTTATTTTCTTCAAAATTCTACAAACAATACCCCATAATGACAACGTGAAAGAAGTTTGTTTGAAATCTGACTAGTCTCCCAGTTCCTGCCGCTGAAAAACCCCCACAGCACGATGCTGCCTCCACCATGCTTCACTGTAGGGATGCTATTTGCCTGGTGATGAGTGATGCCTGGTTTCCTCCAGACATGACGCTTGCCATTCAGGCCAAAGAGTTCAGTCTTTGTTCAATCTTTGGTCTGAGAGTACTTCAGGTGCCTTTTGGCAAACTCCAGGTGGGCTGTCATGTGCCTTTTACTGAAGAGTGGCTTCCGTCTGGCCACTCTACTAGTCAGATAGGTCTACAAAATAACCTGTTGGGAGAACACAACATATAAACACTACACCTTAAAGTGATTAGCATCCTTTATAAGGTTTGCATAATTATTAGCTTCTCCAATTCAGGAAAATGGGCAAAAAAAAAAAAGAGGTCAGAAATTGTAAAATCAGAGGAGGGCTGCAGCACACTGACAATTGCACAATAATTGAGATGTGACCTCCCAACAAAAATGCTTTGTTATGAATACTCAACAGGGTGGCAAAAAACTGTGGAGAAGAAAGGGCACTAGTTGACTGCAAAAAACTTAAGAAGAATAAAACGTGAGAGAACCCATTAGCCACCACTGCCACCATGTTTCAGAACTGCAACCTTCCACCAGAGTCCAGAAATACAAGGTGTCAAGTGCTCAGGGACATGGCTACGGTAAGGAAGGCTGAAATACAACCACCACTGCATAAGACTTACAAGCTGAAGCATCATGACTGGGCCAAGAAATACCTGAAGACCATTCCTTATAGGTTTTATGGACAGATGAAATAGGAGTGACTGTAGATGGACCAGATGGACCTTTTCCATCTGGTTAAAGATGAACTGAAAATGAACTCCCAAACCTACTGCCAGTTTGTAGAAGATACTTTCTTCAAGTAATGGTACAGGAAGAAGTCAGCAACGTTCAAGAAGGCCATTATATTCAGCTAAAATTGATCATGATCAGATCAAGAAACTGACATTCAACGGATGGAAGGCTCCGTCAATCATCATTGCAACACCTGATCCCTAGATGGTGGTAATGTACAATTCAGCACAGAAGAAGAAGAGGAGGAGCTGGGGGGGAAAAGTAATGAAGAAGAGTGTTAATGGTGTTTACTGCGCATCTGGAGAGTCACCGCCATCTTTCTGCAGGAGGTTAGAAGGTACGGCTCAGTGGTTTTATTTATCTATTTGTTTGAACTTTACACTTTACTATCAGTTCAAATCTGTGTATCTTTGGCTTTTCCTCTAAAAATGAGTGTTTGGAGGTTCGAATTCGGTGTTCGATGGAGTAAGAGTTTGAGTCTCCTGCTGATTTCGATCAAAAATTGTAATTAACTACCACTTTCTTTTGTAATATAATATTTTTATATATAATTTATATATAAAATATTATATATATTATATATTTGACTTATTCTACTTCGTTTCCTTATTTGTACTTTTCTTTCGGTGGTTCGTTAAAGATGTGCGGAAAAATCGAAAACCGGTGGTAGCATACAGACAAAATTGAAGGTCTGGAGGGAGCGCGCACGCGCGCGCTCTCTTCGTTAATCCGCGAGCCACCCGTCCCCCTCCACCATGAACCTGCACCCGCGCCCGCCTCCCTTCTCCTCATGAATCCGTAGTCGCGCTCCCTTCCCCCTGTGAACCCGCGGTCGCATCCGCGTCCCCGAGTGGTGGCTCTGACCTCGCCACATTCAAGCTTGAGTTGCTGGCCTTACTGAGGAAGGACATCGCCGATTTTAGGAAGGAGTTCCAGGAGTTTCAGGATCATCTGAAGCACCAGGAGACTCACCATGAGAATCAACAGAAGACTCTCAGGGATGCGCTGTCTACTATCCAGCATGACCTGCAGGTCATGAGAACACAGCAGGCTAGTGATAAAGTCGCTACCGAGGCCACCATATCAACACTGAAAGGTACTCTGGGGGAAATGGGGCACACTCTCTCCGGTTGCACCAATGATATTGGTCATATGAAGAATACTATCGAGTCTCTCACTGCGACCGTGACTCAATTAGAGAATAAATGTGAGGATTTGGAGTCGAGGTCACGGTGCAATAACGTGAGGATAGTCAGAGTTCCAGAGGGCGCTGACACCTGTACAACCGCTGCTGTAGCGGCCTTGTTAAAAGAGGCGTTTGGTCTGGAGGAGGAGCCGGTTCTGGACCGGTCCAACCGGACCCTTCAGCCGAAGCCGAAGTCTGCTGAACGACCACGAGCTATTGTGTGCAGATTCCACTATTACAGTGACTGTATTGATATTTTACGCCGTGCGAGAGAGTTCCAGCAGATTAAAGTGAGGGATCTGAACATCTCCGTTTTCCCTGACTACACAGTCCAGACAGCCCGGGCCCGGGCCGTGTTTAACGAGGTTCGGCGTCAACTTCGTGATATTGAGGGCGATCGCTATGGAATACTTCATCCAGCTTGGCTTCGCATTACATACAACGGTGTCCAGAAGGACATTATTTCAGCGTAGGACGCAGCAGAATACGTTAAACTCTTAAAACCGGGGTGAACCACATCATCTACACAGTGTAGTGTTCGTTATTAATTTGTTTATTTAGTATTTATTTTATTTACTATTATTTATTATTATTATTATTATTATTATTATTATTATTATTTTAATTCATTTTTATTTATTTATTTTCTCTGATAATATTCTTTATTCTAATTTGCACTCGGCCATCCAGCTCTATAGAATTCGAATTCTTATTGTGGATATTGTGCATTGCTTCGTTCAGAATTTATTTATTTATTTATTTATTTATCTATCTATTTATTTATTTATTTATGTACTTATTTATATTTATTTTTTATCATCTTGTTATTCTCTTCTTGTATTTTATTTTAATGTGCTACACTGTGTAATATTATTAGGTATAAGTCTTTAAAAGGTAAGGACATTATATTTGTTGAAGTGCGCAGACTATTTATTAGATTTGAAGTCAGCAGGGGACTTTTTTCTTACTGGAATTTTTTTTTTTAGCTTACTCTAGGTCCATTTTGTGGACAACCCTAGGGGTGATACACTGCTGTCTCCTTTGTTTTATGGAGACTTTGGGTGTGTGTCCCTCTTCAGCTCCAATTGGCTATTTATATTCTTATTTTTACTTTAGTTCTTGGGTTTTATAATTTTTATATAACCAGCGACAGCTATTGAGTAGCCATGATGGGGCGGGGGGGATTTTTTTTTTATTGTATTTTTTAAATTTTTTAATTAATTAATTAATTATTATTAATATTATTATTATTATTAATATTATTATTATTATTATTATTATTATTATTATTATTATTATTATTATTATTTCTCAATGAAATATTTGGGGAAGGGAGGGGAGAAAAGGTAAATGAATCACATGAATATGAATTACATGTAAATGAATCACATTCATGAATATGAATCACATGAACATGAATCACATGTAAATGAATCACAAGAAAATGAATCACATGCATAAATATGAATCACATGAAGATGAATCATATGTAAATGAATCACATGTAAATGAATCATATGAAAATGAATGAATAAACAAAGGCAAAAAAAAAAGTGTTTGGAGAGTTAGCATTTCTCATTTCTGCTCTCCAAACAAAAAACATCCAAACGAAAAAAACAACGTTTATTATATTTAAATAATAATAATTATAAAAACAACGTTTATTATATTTAAATCTGTAATTAGTGGTTATATGTTTTAAAAGATATTTATTTATTTTCTGTGGGAGATTGTGTAAAATGTGCATATAGAGCAGAAGGGTTTGCATGTGCCTGTGCTAAATTCAAGACTTGATAGGTCACTATTGGACATACTTGCTCACTAAAATGGCGGGTGCTTGCGTCTTCTTGTTCAGCTTCTTCTTCGTTTGTAAGACAGTGTTGTACTTGAGCGCCATCAAGTGGTACTTTTATGTAACTTCACCGGCTCCGGGCACGTGAACAAAAGCGCGAATCTCATTGGCCGACCAGTTTTTGCTACTTTTCCGCCACGTGTTTTATGCCCGAGTGTGAAAACTCATTGACAGCGACAGGGGGCGTTAAATAGACCGTTTTGAACCGTCCCTGTGTGAACAGGGCTTTAGGTGTTCATTGTCCCTCTTCTAGAAATTAGACAACACTCGCAGACTCGTCCTCTGAAGGTAAAAAGGTTTATTACAGAAAGATGGTTAATACAGGACAGAATAAAGCAGGACAGAATAATGAGAGCGCTCTGAAGCCCTTGTACTAAACCACTACTATAGATATGAAACTCGGAGCATGACACACTTCTGTGTACCGATAAGAAGCAGGTTGAGGCAGTTCAAACAGGCTTTGTTTTAAGATCTTAGATGATGTTTAGACGAACCTTGAACAGAAGAACATGTTTGTGTCTCTATGCAGATAAACATTCTGATCTCAGTGACCTCACATGGCCTTCTGTGGTGTTTTCCTCACATGAGAATGAAACGGAACAAGAACAAAACTATTACAAAGTAAAAATTTATAATTTCCCTCACAGTGTAATGAACAGAATCTGATGTTTGTCAATAACTGGAATCTGTTCTGGGAGCGTCCTAGGTTGTTTCGTCCTGATGGCCTGCACCCTCGGAGTGGAACTGCTGTTTTTTTGACGAAGTTTGAGGCAGTTCAAACAGGCTTTGTTTCCTGATGAGTATTTATGTATGTGTGTGTGTATTTATGTTGACTATTTATTTATTTATGTTGTGTATTTAAATGACTAGACATTTACTATTTTTCCTGATGGCCTGCACCCTCGGGCGGTACTGGCTGTCTGACATCATCTCCAAGGCGCTCTCACACCCAAGTGTACTTCTTGTACATATAGCAGTACAAAAACGCTCATCATAAGCAATGTTCAATTAATAGTTCAACACTTGCAGTACATACTATCGAGACTGTGTCTGTTCCCCGAGCTATAGAAATATATAGAAAATCTCGGAAAATCACCATCGGTGGAAACTTTTCTCCCGATGCCGTGCAGCTCAGAACACAGGTGAAGTGCGTTTTTTCATGCCCAGTTGTTTTCAGCGTGACGGATGATTCGCCCTTCCTGTTGATAGTCCGAGTGTAACGTCAGAGGAACCTCATCCATATTTATGATGTCGTGCGGGCCGATGGAATGCTCCGCTATCTTTGCATCAGTGAATTTGCGGAAGTTTGAAACATTTTCCTCGTAGTCAGGAGGGAGCTGCTGACACAGACTCGTCCGTACCCTGATGGACAGGCCTTTACGTCTCGTAAATCTGAGACACCATGATGGTCCACCTCTAAAATCCTCAAACTTCATTGCGGTGGCGATTGTTTTGGCTTTCAGTCGGATCTGCACAGTTGAAAGACCTCGGCCGTCTGCTCTCTGTGTGTTGACCCAGTCTTCCAGCTCATTTTCTAGTTCGGGCTATCTGCTTTTCTTCCCTCTGAAAGCCTTAGTTGTCTTTTTGCACTGAGTCAATTCCTCATGCTGCTGTTTCCACGTCTTCTCATCGACTCATTAAGACCAAGCTCCTGTGCAGCAGCTCCATTTCCTTTTCCAACAGCCAGATCAATCGCCTTCAGCTTGAAAGCTGCATCATATGCATATGCATATCTGTGTCTTTGCCATGGTGAGGGTGACAAACTGAGTACCGTAATCAGAATGATGGGAAGTTTGAGCGCGCTCGATTTAATCTAAACAGTAAAAAAAACAGTTGTTTGACCTTAACCCGTTCGGACGTTTCACTGGTCTAATAATCTTCATGCCGCCAAAAAACTGAGCACGTCACAGAGTGTGTTTTTTTGGAAAAAAAAAAAATTTCAAAGCGGGAAAAATCCATATATTAGCCGCGTCATTGTTTAAGCCGCGAGGTTCAAAGCGTGTGGGAAAAAGTTGCAGCTTATAGCCCGGAAATTACGGTAGATTTGGATCACCGTCAGATCCAATAGAACTCAATTAGGCGACTGAATCCACGCTCCTCTACACACTAGATCGGGTGCCCAACTAGGGCCTGCGGGCCAAACTTGGCCCTTCTCAGAAAAAAGTTTGGGCACCTCTGCGCTAGATAGATTAGAAAATGTTGTTGGCATTAAGGGAACGGTCCTCTCCTGGCTTAGGTCTTATCAGACCAATCGTTATCAGGGTTATAGAAGATTTTTGATAGAAATAAAACACAAGGGCAATAAAATATGTTGAATGCTCTTTCCCTTATCCTCAATAAATTCTCAGAGTTATGCTCTCTTCCTTATAGACAATGTCTCTTAAAAGTTAATTACAGCAAGGCCTAGGGCCTGACCAAAAAGAGGAAGTGCAACACACAGCACACAATTCAACACACACATCAGTGAAACTTCATCTCTCTGATTACACCAGCGCACGCACACAGAAATTCATAGTGCAGGTAACACACACACACACACACACACACACACACACACGAGTAGAACAGGTGTAGTTTAACAGCATGTGTGTATAAAGAGGCTTTTTTCTTCAGGTCAAAATATAGACAGTATATATAAATATTAGTCATAATTCGCATTTTATCCAAACTACTTCCTCCAGGGAACTGTGGACGAGCAGCTCGCCTCCAAGGAACTATATGGAAATGACCCCAGGACCACCGCGGTGGTATTCAGTCAGCTTCCATTTCACTAGGGGATTAATAATAATAATAATAATAATAATAATAATCTCTCTCTCTCGCTCTCAGGTGTGTAATCTCCCTCCATTTGCATTCCTCTATGAACAGCTCCAGTCTCTGTTCAGACACTGTGGTTAAGTCAAATCCATCTCCTTTGACAGCTCCAGGTGAGTGTGTGACACCACTGTTTGTATGTGTTTAATTGTGATTTTCTATAAATATGTATTGTGGGTCTGTGTGGATCACTGTATCAAATATATAAATTTCAATAATTTCTCTTCTATGGATGAAATAAAGAAGATTGGCTCTCACTGTTATTGCTTTGTCTTTTTGTAATGCATTATGGGATCTTTTTTGTCTGCAGCATATCATTCAGGTTTCTTTGACACACTGCAAATATTCATATTGTTTACAAACTGTATACTACACATTACATTTCCTGGTTCCCCTCACTGCTATCCTTACCAATCCCATATCACTTATGTTGTAAACTGAGATGTGAGTAGGTCTCATTATCACCCAACAGGATACCTGTATAGGTATATACAGTACACCTGCCATGTGTAACGAGGTATGATTCTAATCCTCTAATCCTAAATGTTATGGCTTGTAGTCTCTATTCCCAGAGTTCTTCCTCTTTAGCATATATAACAGAATATGTATTGTTAATATAACAGTGATATGAAAATTAGTCTTACGGTTGAAAGAAGAAGTCCAATCTAATTGAACTCCAATTTTGCCAAGTAAGCTTTTCTGACATGGCCTGAGAAGACAACTCTGTGAGCACTTGTGTGCTGTAGAGGGCGAGAGAGAAAGATGGCCTTCACAAAAGCACTCTCCACAAAGGTGCTTTAACCGATAAGAGTATACAGAGAAATGAAGAGAATACATTAAACGGAAATCAAAGTGACAGAACAAAGAAAGGTTAGGGCCATTTGAGCTTGAAAATCTCCCTTAAAGTCAAGGGAAGGGGAAGCCAGTCAGGTTATGCCGTGAAAGGGCTTGTGCCTTGTCTTCTAAAGAAACTCTTGCCCAGATGTCAGACTCTAGTCGCAAAAGTCACAGCCCACCACTTGTCTCTGAGTTCCAATGTGTCTTGATAAGTGCAACCATGAACAAATATGCTTTGCACCATGATGTGCTATGGATTTCCTGCTGGTAGTGCGTCTGACTCCAGATCAGAAGGTTGTGTGTTCAAATCACATCTGGGTCATTGAGGGTGCTCTTCTTCACACAGACTGTTGATTTTCTGCACAGTCTAATACGGATACTATCATATGGACTCGAATCTCTGTGATGACCATCCACGTCTTTGTCAACCTCATGCTAAAAGGTGATAAAGCTTAGCTAGCAACTCTTTGGCCTAAGAATCATCAGTAACTTAGCAACCTGCTGTATGTTTCCTTAGTTTACAGATTGTGCTTGCTGAACAAAATTTTCCAGAGGATTGCACTTTTGTTGTTTTCACTGGTCCTCTCAGACAACTTGGAGGCTTGGAGGGTTAAACAAGCAGGTATTACAGCACCCAAACAGGGACTTGAACCCTGGACCCTCAGAGTAAAAGTCTGATGCTCTACTGACTGAGATATCTGGGCTCTACATGACCTCAGTTAACACTCTAAGTTGAAGGCAAGGCCTGTGGACACGCTCACAAAGATATAACTGGTTTTTCTAACCTGTAAAATGGTGACTTCAACCAAGAGAATGTTGGAATTTGTTCCAATGAATTATGTTGTCCAGTTTCAACTTAACCCTAGTGTTTTCTGTTTAACTACCTTGTTCGTATTTTCCTTTACAACTAGTAGCCTTTTAACCATCATGTCACTTTCAAATTGTTACCAGCATAACTCTTATTCATGAATCTCTGTGATGACCAACCGCTTCTTTGTCAACCTCATGCTAAAAGGTGACAAAGCTCAGCTATCCAGAGTAAATTTCTTTCAGACATGTGTTGCATGTAGAATTCAAGTGCTATCAACAGAAAAAACACTTGTCCCAGCAGTGCCTACTACAAGTCTCTTCTCTTGTTGCAAGAGCCATGTCTTTCTACACTACGGGAACTTTTCAGTAATTGCAACATTTAAAATCTGGGGGGAAATGGAGATACCATGCCAGAATGCTAAATGGGCTGTCAAGCAAAGGAGAAATCCAGGGTTTGAATCTCTTCAGTGCCTGTTACAAGACTCTTTTGTTTCTACATGAGCTATGCCTTTCTTATAGCCTGAGATGAAACATAGCACAAGCAAGCCAATATGGATTCTGTGGCACACTTGTTGGTGAATTCCAGGAGGGGCATTGATGCCATTAAAAGATAGGACCTGCCAGAGTTAATTTCTTTCAGACATGTGTTGCATGTAGAATTCAAGTCCTATCAACAGAAAAAAACACTTGTTTTAACAAACAGGAAAAGGAAAGCACTATAACAAAGAGAAAGTTGAACTTTGGTCCTATCTATTATGTTGTCCAGTTTCAACTTAACCTTACTGTTTTCTGTTTAACTACCTTGTTCGAATTTTCCTTTACAACTAGTAGACTTTTGACCATCATGTCACTTGCAAATTTTTACCAGCATAACTCTTATTCATGAGGCTCACTCTGAAGTCTTGTCTTGGTTCAAAGAATGCCTTGCTTGTCATGGTATGAGAATAATTTGAATAGCACCAGCATATTTAATTAAACTTGT
Source organism: Ameiurus melas (assembly GCA_012411365.1). NCBI lineage: Eukaryota > Metazoa > Chordata > Actinopteri > Siluriformes > Ictaluridae > Ameiurus > Ameiurus melas. Next base: position 5,880,521 of record CM022758.1, read on the forward strand.
CTTTTCTGCACAAGGAGACCAAATGACTATCAAACAAGTCTCTAAGTTGTGCTTCAGTTCCAGTGTGTCTTGATTGGTGCATCCATGAACAAGTATGTCTTGCACCATGATGCGCTATGGAAGGTTGTGTGTTCAAATCACATCTGGGTCATTGAGTGTGCTGTTCTTCACACAGACTGCTGATTTTCTGCACAGTCTAATACGTATACTATCATGGGGACTCGAATCTCTGTGATGTTTAATTAAACTTGTCTTTTCTGCACAAGGAGACCAAATGACTATCAAACAAGTTAGTTCCACTCACAAACAGACGTACAATCTTGATTCTGACAAATCATCTGACACGTATAATGACACAAAGGCCTCGTACAAGTGGTAAATGTGTGAAGTTACCCAAAAGAAAGTTGAACCATGGTTCTATCACATAGGCAGTTGAGTCTCTAAGTTGCGCTTCCGGTATAAGTTGTCCAAGCTTCACTCTCACGCACTGAGGTGAGATCTGCCATTTGAGCTTGAAAATCTCCCTTAAAGTCAAGGGAAGGGGAAGCCAGTCAGGTTATGCCATGAAAGGGCTTGTGCCTTGTCTTCTGAAGAAACTCTTGCCCAGATGTCAGACTCTAGTCGCAAAAGTCACAGCCCACCACTTGTCTCTGAGTTCCAATGTGTCTTGATCAGTGCAACCATGAACAAGTATGCCTTGCACCATGATGCGCTATGGATTTCCTGCTGGTAGCTCATCTGACTCCAGATCAGAAGGTTGTGTGTACAAATCACATCTGGGTCAGTGAGTGTGCTCTTCTTCACACAGACTGTTGATTTTCTGCACAGTCTAATACGGATACTATCATATGGACTCGAATCTCTGTGATGACCATCCACGTCTTTGTCAACCTCATGCTAAAAGGTGACAAAGCTCAGCTAGCAACTCTTTCACCTAAGAATCATCAGTAACTTAGCAACCTGCTGTATGTTTCCTTAGTTTACAGATTGTGCTTGCTGAACAAAATATTCCTGAAGATTGTACTTTTGTTGTTTTCACTGGTCCTCTCAGACAACTTGGAGGGTTAAACAAGCAGACAAGCGTTTTTGCCATAGTCTTAGTATTAGCATTAGCATTAGCAATAGCCGAGTGAGCGTAGCTTAGCTCAGTGTTTTGTTCCTAGTGTTTTTGTTTGCATTCCTCACTGTTAATAAACTGCACCGTTCTCTACTGCATTTGCATCCTGCCTGTTTCCTTCGCCACGCAGCACATTACAGTGATATGTTTCTTATCTTAGAAATATTTCTGAGATGAAAGCTATTCTAGTAGTATTATCTACATGAGCATCAATTGATAGACTGGAGTCAATAATCACTCCAAGGTCTTTAACTGCTGTACATGATGAAACAGAAAGACCATCTAGAGTAACCATGTGATCAGAAAGATTACTTCTAACTACACGTGATCCTTATAAAAGTATTTCTGTTTTATCAGAATTTAGTAAAAGGAAGTTAGTTAACATCCAACGTCTAATGTCCTTTACACAATCCTCAACTTTACAAAGCTTCTGTCTGTCCTCTGGCTTTGCTGAAAGATACATCTGTGTATCATCAGCATAACAGTGGAAGCTAATTCCATGCTTACGAATAATTTGTCCTAGGGGTAGCATATATAAAGTAAAAAGCAGTGGGCCTAAAACAGAACCTTGTGGAACTCCAAAAGTAACCTCAGTACGCATGGAGAAATCACCGTTTACATCTACAAATTGATAACGATCGGTCAGATAAGACCTGAGCCAGGAGAGGACTGTTCCCTTAATGCCAACAACATTTTCTAATCTATCAAGGAGAATATTGTGATCTATAGTATCAAAAGCTGCACTAAGGTCGAGTAACACAAGCAGCGAGACAAAGCCCTGATCAGAGGTCAGTAGAAGGTCATTTACTACTTTAACTAACGCTGTCTCTGTGCTATGATGAGGTCTAAATCCTGACTGATACATTTCATGAATGTTGTTCCTATCCAAGTATGAGCATAACTGCTTTGCTACAACCTTTTCTAAAATCTTAGAGATGAAGGGGAGATTTGATATTGGTCTATAGCTGGACAATTGGGATGGGTCAAGGTCAGGTTTTTTAATCAAGGGTTTAATAACTGCTAATTTAAGTGATTTAGGGACATAGCCAGTGGTTAGTGAAGAACTGATTATATTTAAAAGTGGTTTAATTACTCCTGGACAAATCTGTTTAAACAAGCATGTAGATACGGTATCTAGTATGGAAGTTGATTCATTTGCTGAAGAGATTAATGTAGCTAGTTCGGTCTCTCTAAGCGGAGCAAAACACTCTAAACATTGATCTGATATTGCTACGTTGTCATCTAATGGGTTTGTTACAGTACTGTCCGGTTTTAATTTAATGGCCTGTATTTCATGTCTAATATTTTCAACCTTATTAATGAAAAATTACATGAAATCGTCACTGCTATATAATGATTGAGTGTTTCTCTCTGTAGTGGTTTTATTCCTATTTAATTTTGCTACCGTGTTGAAAAGGAATCTAGAATTGTTTTTGTATCTTCTATTAAGGTGGTGAAATAGATTTTTCTAGCTTCACTAAGAGATTTTCTGTATTTCAGTAGACTTTCCCTCCAGGCTGTTTGAAATATCACCAGTTTGGTTTGACGCCATTTGCGTTCTAATTGACCATTATACCAGGGTGCTAATTTTTTGTGTCTAATTATTATTCTTTTGGGTGGAGACACTCTAGCTAACGTGTAGCGGAGTGTTGGCTCCAAGCTTTCAGTCGCCTGATCGAGTTCTATGGGATCTGACGATGATCCAAATCTAATTGATGTTTCTGCGAGGATATTTATGAAGCTCGGTGCAGTAGCTGATGTGTAGGTGCGTTTAACGTGGTAGCGAGGCGAGGTGGCAAAATTATGATCAATATGTATTATGAATGAGAAGATAATGGTCTGAGACAACTTCAGACTGTGGAAAAATTACAATATTTTCTATACTTAGTCCGTATGTTAGTATGAGGTCAAGAGTGTGACCACCATTATGAGTAGGCCCGATTACATTCTGTTTAATCCCTACTGAATTTAAGATCGACACAACCGCTGTTCTTAGAGGGTCTTCCAGGTTATCAAAATGAATATTAAAATCTCAGATGATTAATGCTTTATCTACAGACACAACCAGGTTTGAGATAAAGTCTGCAAATTCTCTAAGAAATTCAGTATATGGCCCTGGGGGTCTCTAAATAATAATTACAGCAATTGACTTATTGTTACTGGCTACATAGTTTACACTGGTATAAAGAATTTCAAAAGAATTAAATTTATGACTATATTTTTGTGTGACGACTAGATTTTTACTATGGATGATACCAACACCTCCTCCTCTACCAGTTGAACGAGGCTGATGTACGTAACTGTATCCAGGAGGACTGGATTCATTTAATGCTAGATATTCGTTTGGTTTAATCCAAGTTTCCGTCAAACACATTAAATTATATTCCTGATCAGTAATGATGTCATTAACAACAGGAGCCTTAGACGCAAGAGGTCTAATGTTTAATACTCCTAGCTTCAGATCAAATGTGCTGGCTGTGCATTCAATATGATTTAATTTTATGTTAATTACGTTTCGAAGACAGACTTTCTGAGATTTTCTATATATTTCTATAGCTCAGGGAACAGACACAGTCTCTATAGGTGTTGGATTATTAATTGAGCGTTGATGATACTGAATGTTGTTATTGTTGGAACATGTACTTACGTCAGACAGTCACTTGGAGTGTAGCGCCTTGGAGATGTTGTCAGACAGCAGCTCCGCTCCAATGCTGCTGGGGTGCAGGCCATCAGGACGAAACAACCTAGGACGCTTCCAGAACAGATTCCAGTTATTAACAAACACCAGATTCTGCTTAATTACACCAAGAGACTAACCAATCATTGAAAGCGAGAAGTCTACTGAACCTTTCTACTCCACGTCTGAATGTGGGAAGAGGTCCAGAGATGATGATCTTCGCTGTGGGTGATCTGCCTCGCACCGTCTCGATCAGGCTGGAGAAGCCCCTCTTCAGAACCTCCATCTGCCATAGCCTGGTGTCGTTTGTCCCGCGTGCAGCACAACCGCTCCAATGCACTCGTCCTTCTTCAGGATCCTGGATACCTGCACAGCGACATCAAGAACACGAGAACCAGAAAAACAGTGTGTGTGCACCTTACCTTTGGATGAGGCTACACGGACGTTCCGCACGATGGAGTCCCCGACGATCACGGTGTTGGGTCTGGTCTGGCGGAGAGGTGCGAAGCGGTTCCGGGTTGGAATCTGGAACACCGGTGGTGGAGAAACCCTCGCCTTCTGCTGTTGGTTCACCCAACAGAAATGATTCCATGTATTTGGTTTAAAACAAATATCTTTGCAGCTGTGGATTACTTTTAAACTACGCACAACTACGTCCTTAAACTAGGCGTAAATAAATAACGTGACCCTGGCACACCTGCCTGCAGTGCACCTGCTAGACCTGTACTGCGGATACGGATGACTGGTGATGTATTCGGAGCTCGTGAAGACATCTCTTCTTTTTAACACCAGACCGCACGCGTGAACTAGACTGCAGCCTTGTGCTTCTGAGGATATAAATGTGCACAGGCCCAGTGTTGTAATAGGGTCATGGTTCTGTTCTGGAGATTCACTGAAGCTCTGGTGCCACCTGCTGGAGGACGTCTGGTTATTAGGCTATGCAATTGATAAAATCTTGTAAGACCTGTTCAATGTAATGATCTTCGCTGTGGGTGATCAGGCTGGAGAAGTCCCTCTTCAGAACCTCCGACTGCCGCAGCCTGATGTCGCGAGCACCCTAATCTAACGTAGAGTCTGTGGGTCTAACGCAGAGTCTGTGGATCTAACGCAGAGTCTGTGGATCTAACGCAAAGTCTGTGGTCCTAAACGTTAGAGTCTGTGGATCTAGCAAGTCTTTGAGAGTCTGTGGATCTAACGTAAAGTCTGTGGATCTAACGCAGAGTCTGTGGATCTAACGCAGAGTCTGTGGATCTAACGCAGAGTCTGTGGATCTAACGCAGAGTCTGTGGATCTAACGTAGAGTCTGTGGATCTAACGTAGAGTCTGTGGATCTAACGTAGAGTCTGTGGATCTAACGCAGAGTCTGTGGATCTAACGTAGAGTCTGTGGATCTAATGCATATTCTGTGGGTCTAACGTAGAGTCTATGGGTCTAACGTAGCGTCTGTGGGTCTAACGTAGCGTCTGTGGGTCTAACGTAGCGTCTGTGGAGCTAATGTAGCGTCTGTGGGTCTAATGTAGCATCTGTGGATCTAACGCAGCGTCTGTAGATCTAACATAGCATCTGTGGATCTAACGTAGCGTCTGTGGGTCTAATGTAGCATCTGTGGATCTAACGCAGCGTCTGTGGATCTAAGGCAAAGTCTGTGGAGCTAATGTAGCATCTGTGGATCTAATGCAGAGTCTGTGGATCTAACGCAGAGTCTGTGGATCTTTCCTTCATGTTCACAGTCTAACAAAAGGTCAGGAGGAGTTGTTTAATCCAGAAAATTTTTAAATGATTGACTGGTAGAAGCCAACTGTGTCTTCTTTCTGTCGATATCTTTAATCTTTCATCAAACTTGGAGTTTTCACAGCACAGGCAGTGTATACTTATGCAAACATCAGTTTTCATTTATTTATTTATTTATTAAATCTGCGGAATAATAAATTTAGCTTTTTTTAAATATACATTTAATTTAAGAACATGTTGGTTTGCGATAATAAAATACTGTCTGGAACAATCTGTAAGTGTTATTTGTAATACAGACAAATTTTATGGCTGAGTTGAAGAAGTAGAAAGGTTGAATACTTTTGCATGGAACGGTAAATGTCTGTATCTTGTCATAACTTTCATGCCATTTATCAGTAAGTTATGTTTTGGTTTGTCCTGTACAGAAGAACTTCACAGCACTCCAGTTGAAAAATGGACAGAGGACATGATAAGCGTGTGGTTGGCTTCAGTAGGAGTGAAGGAAAATTTAATTAAAACTCTTCATGAACAGGAAGTAGACGGCCAAGTCCTTCTTAAAATCACAGAAGAATTTCTGAAAAAGGAGACTAGAATGAAAGCTGGTCCTGCACATCTGATAATAGAGAGTAGAAATGAGTTGGTGAAGAAAGTTCAGAAGCAGCAGAATCCCCAGGAAGAAGATCAGATTAAACAAGATGCTGTGACTATAACAAGAAAGAGAGATTCAAAGCCACGACCTTTTGGTAAACCGGGCATCGACCACACATATGTAAAGCATGTTCTTCCGCCTGAAACAGGGGTCATTGACCTTATAACTCCATGTCATGAGTACATGTCATTCTGTACAGCTGTGACTTTAGATCGCCAAAGACTTCAAGCCAAGCTGGCATACGAAGTCCTTAAATTTGCCTCAGGCTGCATGAACATGAGATCAAATGTCACGATACACTTTGCTGTAATGGACAGCAGAGATGGTTCCGGTCTTGTACAAGGTGAAATCATTGGCATTCCCGTTGGAGAAAAAGACATGTACACTGATGCACTGAATAACATTGAAAAGTGTTTTAAAAGTGACAGTGAGCTCGTACGGCAGTGTATAAGACTACCCGAGTTCATTCTGGTAATTGAATCCAGCAGGAAAGAACAACACTACGTGGTTGAATTTAATGTTGAACTGTCAGTAAACTTAGTGAAAATATGGTGTTCTCCATCACCTTGCCAAAATTCAGGGAGGAGTACAATAATACTGTAATAATAATAATACTGGAAAAGCCAACAATATATCTGAGTTGGTGCCAAAACAGAACCAGTTGATGATATAAATAGATTTTACAAAGACGTTCCCAGCAGAGATGCAGAAAGAGAGACAGCAGAGAAATCACAGAGATTCACATCTCCAAAACCCTGCAAACATCTTGAACAAAAACTCATGATGCTTCTAACAAGTGGGAAGAAACGGATAGAAAAGGAGAAATGGTACATACTCGTGACGAACAGGTTTTCAGAGGAAGATCTTCAGCACATAGATTTCTTGTTGAAGTTGAAGTTATTCTGTGTGTTTGACTTTGACTCAGATTCCATGGTGTCGGGATTATGCCATGAATTTGATGAACACCATAAAGTGAACCTTGGTTTCATACAAAACTACAAAAATCCCAGTGACAAGAGCACCAGAGAGTTTGGGAGTCATCTGCATTTGTTTGAACAAACAAGTTGGATATTTTGTAACAGACGAAATGATTTCAGTGGGAACGAGACTCCATGTGATGAAAAGACATGGTGTAGAACAAAGATGACTTACCTAAACAATTGTGTATCATTGATCTGCAAGGATATCCTGCCCAAGGGAACCTTCATGGTGATCTTCCTCCTCACATCGCCTGTTGAGACACCTCTACTGATGACATTCGATCAGAATCAGAAGGGAACTTTCAGAAATGGCAAGCATCTGCTCTCGGATTCTGCGATGAGGAAACAGTGGACAATTCCAGTGTAGTAGGCTTGAAAATGAGCCACATCAACGCAACTCTTCAGCAAATCCAGGGCCCCAATACTCATAAGAACAAACTCTTACCCGTGTCCATCAAAGCAAAATGCCATCTTCTGACACGTGATGAGGAAACAATATGCTCCTTGGAGATTTTAGCTGTGAATCAGTGTGAAGACAGGGAAGAGGAAATTAAGGAAAAGAAAGAAGAAATAGAGAGAGAATTTTATCGAGGAGGAAAAGTGACATGGGAGAACTTCTGGCTCGCAGAAGTTAGGGAAATTAGAGAACAGATTCAAAGAGATGCCTATCATGAGGTGATTAATCTTCTGGAGGAATCATCAAGATACAGCCTAAAGGTAAATTAGAATTTCATGAAGTCATAGTGTATTGTTGTCTGTGTGGAAGGGAGTCAATGATATCAGAAATGGCAGAGAGATTGGTGTTTCTTAGATCAAAGCTTCAAAACTAAGAGGGTTAACACACAGCCATTAATGTCTAAACCGCTGGCAACAAAAGTGAGTTTACAGGGGCAGAAACATCAGCACTCGGAGACACTCCTCTCTACAACGACGTCATGCTGCCCTCCAGCAGCGTCCTGTCGTCTCGTGCCACAGGGCAGGTATGTGTGTGAACCATTTATCATGCTACAATAATGAGTAAAAATCAACAGCAGAGGTTTTATTTCCCAGGATTCAATGTTTCATGTGATAACGGACTCACCTCTGGTCAAGAGGTCAAAGGTCACGGTGTCAGAGACTCTGACTGTACTGCTGCTCCCCTCGGGTGAGTTCCGATTTTGAAAACGGTGGATCCGATAGTATAAACGCAAACGGAGCTGATAAATCACAAAAACAGTTCTTGGCGCAGCACTCACGCTTTCGCTCTCTTGTCTCACAGACGTCTTAAACCAGCTGATGGTGGGAGGAGCCATCATTCCCTTACATCACATTTGATGTATTTGTGTTTAATCTTTTTTTTTTCCTTTTTGTTGCAGCATCTTCAGGTTCCATCAGCCGCAAACCGGTGAATTATTTTAATGTATATTGGTGTTTAAGCAACACTCCACTTCAGACGCACAACTATACATACAGCTGACAAATTACCAGCAGCTTGTGCTTTATAATTTAAAGTAAACATGTCTGTACGAACTGTTGAGTTACAGCAGTGTGTCTAATTGTGTTATCTGTGTGTTTGATCAGATTTAAGTGTCTGATATTAAAATATATATATATATAAATTCACTAAATGTGAACTTTATGCTAACATTATGTATTTTAGTTAGTGTGTGGGTGAGTCTTATTATATTTGTGAGTGTATTAATGTAAAGCGACTGTATGAAAAAACGCACAAATGTCACGTAGTAATTGTCGTGTTTCACGGTCGCTGTTATTCACTCCATTCAAGTGTAAATCATGAACGTTGACGTGTTTGTGTGTCCTGTGGGAATATCGACATGTCTTTCTCCATGTTTAAAATGAAAGTTGCTGTGGCTGGTTTTGGTACTGGGCTGTTTCCATAATCTAACCCTGACAATAAACGGATTTTATTGAATAAAAAAGTTACTTAGCAAAGGAAAACACTAATCATGGATGCAGGAGTCTCCAGTGTCCAAAGTCTTCAGGACACGGAATTGGAATTTTAAAAGCCGTTGAATTCTCAGTAACGAACTTTTGAATTCACAACATTGAAATACTGTACATTACTTTCTATATTCATAACTGTTTTTGTTTTTATTAACTTTCTTGAAATTCAAAAGTAGTTTTATTATAGTGATTCACATTAAAGAAATAAACATCTAAGTTCAATAAACTGTTTTAAGGCAGAGGGCTGAACTCGCAATCCTCAACAATCCTGCTTCTGCTGGAATATTTTCTAAAGGGATATTGGTTAGTTCTGCATCCCAACATACAAGTAAATACTGTGAAAACAGATTAAAGCTGATAATTATACTACCTACATTTTAGGGAGAAAAAATTACCCCATGTACAAGCCTCGTGCTGAGTCCGAGAGACCTTCACCACCTCCAACAGAAACTCGGAATCTCCCACCTCGACCAAAACGCGATAAGGTTAGTCAATTCAGAAAGAGATCCTGTGAATGAAACAAACAAAAATGGTTGAAATGACAAGGTGCCAGAATGAAATCAACAGGCGACAATGAATATTAATAAATCATCGATCAGCACTTTATTTTGCTTGGTTTCTTCTGCGCACCTTCATGAACGATTAATTAAGATGGCTGGTTTCCACTTGTTCTAACAACGTCTGCTACTACAGATTTGTCCACCTCTTCTGAAAAGCCCAAACTGAGAGAACTACATTGAACAGGTCTTACAAGATTTTATCAATTGCATAGCCTAATAACCAGACGTCCTCCAGCAGGTGGCACCAGAGCTTCAGTGAATCTCCAGAACAGAACCATGACCCTATTAAAACACTGGGCCTGTGCACATTTATATCCTCAGAAGCACAAGGCTCCAGTCTAGTTCACGCGTGCGGTCTGGTGTTAAAAAGAAGAGATGTCTTCACGAGCTCTGAATCCATCACCAGTCATCCGTATCCGCAGTACAGGTCTAGCAGGTGCACTACAGGCAGGTGTGCCAGGGTCACGTTATTTATTTATTTACGCCTAGTTTAAGGTCGTAGTTGTGCGTAGTTTAAAAGTAATCCACAGCTGCAAAGATATTTGTTTTAAACCAAATACATGGAATCATTTCTGTTGGGTGAACCAGCAGCAGAAGGCAAGGGTTTCTCCACCACCGGTGTTCCAGATTCCAACCCGGAACCGCTTCGCACCTCTCCGCCAGACCAGACCCAACGCCGTGATCGTCGGGGACTCCATCGTGTGGAACGTCCGTGTAGCCTCATCCAAAGGTAAGGTGCACACACACTGTTTTTCTGGTGCTCGTGTTCTTGATGTCGCTGTGCAGGTATCCAGGATCCTGAAGAAGGACGAGCGCATTGGAGCGGTTGTGCTGCACGCGGGACAAACGACACCAGGCTACGGCAGATGGAGGTTCTGAAGAGGGACTTCTCCAGCCTGATCGAGACGGTGCAAGGCAGATCACCCACAGCGAAGATCATCATCTCTGGACCTCTTCCCACATTCAGACGTGGAGCAGAAAAGTTCAGTAGACTTCTCGCTTTAAATGATTGGTTAAATGATTGGATCTGTTCTGCGAGCGTCCTAGGTTGTTTCGTCCTGATGGCCTGCACCCCAGCAGCATTGGAGCGGAACTGCTGTCTACAGTAAGTACATCTTCCGACAATACCAGTCAGTATAATCAATGTTCAATTAGTAGTCCATCAACAGTAATACATACTATAGAGACTGTGTCTGTTCCCCAAGCTATACAAATATATAGGAAATCTCGGAAAGTCTGTCTTCGTAACCTAATTAACATAAAATTAAATCACATTGAATGTTATTATTATTATTATTATTATTATTATTATTATTATTATTATTATTTCTTTCTTCAGGAAGATCACCACAGCTTTGTCCATTCGGGAGGCAGAGTGGATGTTCTCAAAACCGATCCGCTCTCCCACCGCTAGCAGAATTTCCTCCACCTGTTCTCCATTTGCCGGCACACACCTGACGCCATGGCGGAGAGACAGCGTCTCCCCTTCGGCCTCGGCTTCCCGCACACCCTCACCCACTCTCAACTTTCACCAACCACTGACCACTGATAAATCAACAGCTAGAAAAACAGACAAAACTCAAGAAAAACTTTTGGCAAAACGCCAAACCACTCTCGCGTCCTCCACCAAACACGCTCACTCTTCCTCCACCGTGCATGCAGATATATATATATATATATATATTCTGGCTTCTGTCAGATTTAGTTTGTGACCTCTTTGATGTCTCCTTATATTAAGTGCAGAAGTATGTGGTATGAAGTGAAATATAAACCTTGTGAGGAATGCAAAATGTAAAGTCTGTAAAGGTTCAGTAAGAGGACCAGGATTTGGATCCAGGCTCAGGTGTGTGAGAATTGTGTTACAAATTTCTGTTGTGTGATTTTTAGAAGTAATCTCTCTCTGTAAAGGTGGAGGTGTGTAGCTAAAGATAAAATCCACTAAAGCAGCAATAAGAATTGCAGGCTCAGTGGGCTAAAGGTCTCGCACCAACCACTGTGTTGAATCTTCCTCTGGGCAGTAAGGGTTTGACTCTGAATTCAAAAAGAGAGAGAAAGTCCGGTGAGTGGAACAGTGTTTGTGTTGTAGTTTCTAACCCTGTTTTTGGCAGGTTTTAGAACAAACTGTGATGTTGCATTGTGAAGTGTTTCATGAAGTTCAAAAAACACACACTCGCACACAGGTTTTACTTCTGTTCCTTTTTGGTGTAGTGGTTTGAACCTGAAAACACCACACCGCAACCTCTAAGGGACAGAAACTATATACGTGTGTTGGACTTGTTTTTGTGTTTTTGTTTACTTTTTTCTTTACTTTGTACGCTTAGGAGTTTTAAGATTACACACTTTCAGGAGTGTTTTTTATTATTTATCATATGGATATGGATCTGTTATTAAAACGCTCTGGTGGCAGCAAACTTGTGTATACAAGGAATCAGCTGCTCGCACTACGGAGGAGTGCTGGTGATGTGCACGTTAGCATTCCCGAGGAATTATGGTGCTTTCGGTGCTGTAGAGCAGGACTTAAAGTGAGGACTAAACGACGGGAGCGAGAGTGGTTTTTCAAGCGGAAATTCAAGCCTGCAATTCCATCGATGGTGATGGGGAATTCACTTACAAACAAGACTGATGAGCTGGAGGCCCTGGTAAGAAATTTGAAGTTGTATAGGGAATGTAGCCTGATATGCCTTACGGAGATGTGGCTAACTAGCTGCATCCCCAATGCTAACGTTGAGCTGCTTGGCTTTAGTGTGGCTCGTCTGGACAGAGACATTAAACTTTCTGGAAAGAAGAAGGGAGGTGGATTGGTGATGTACATAAATAACAGATGGTGCAATCCCGGCCATGTTACTTTTAAAGAGACTGTGTGTTGTAAGGATGTGGAGTTAATGGCGGTTAGTCTTCGACCATACTACATGCTGAGGGAGTTTTCGCATGCCATTGTTGTCTGTGTTTACTGGCCAGCGCCCGTACCGGACACGGCGTGACGTCATTCACTCTACAATTGCAAGGCTCCAAACTCAACACACAGATGCTTTTTTTGTGACCTCTGGCGACTTCAACCACATAACACTGGATTCTACCCTCACTAATTTCTACCAGTTTGTTGATTGCCCAACCAGGAAGAACAGGACAATAGACCTCATGTATGCAAACATGAGGGATGCATACAGTGCCAACATCCTTCCCCCACTGGGAAAGTCAGACCACAACCTCATTTATCTTCAACCATTGTACAAACCAAAAGTACAAAGGCTACCGGTTGTCACTCGCACCTTCAGGAAGGGGACAACAGGAGTGGATGAGGCTTTGAGAGATTGTTTTGAGTCCACTGACTGGAGCGTGCTACAAAATGGAGAGGATTTGGAGGAGGTCACACATTGTACAACTGACTACCTGAATTTCTGTATGGACATAGTTGTTCCCACAAGAACTGTGCGCTGCTTTCCAAACAACAAACCGTGGATAACCAGCGATGTCAAGACCCTTCTCAGTAGGAAAAAGATGGCGTTCAGAGAGGGGGATAAGGTAGAGCTGAGGCGCGTACAGGGGGAACTCAAAGCCAAGCTGAAAGAGGCTAAGGAGGAATACAGAAAGAAGGTAGAACAGAAGTTGCAGGAGAACAATATGAAGGAGGTCTGGGATGGAATGAAGACCATCACTGGACTGAGGAAGAGTGGTAGCTCTGTGGAGGGAGACCAGGATAGGGCAAATCAGTTGAACCACTTTTACAATAGGTTTGTCTGCCCTGTTCCAGCTCCAATGGCAGTGGACTGTCCACAAACCTCTGCTGATTTAGACACTGCTCGTGCTTGTCTGCCTGTTCAACTCACACCTCCCCTCTCACTTTCGGTGCACTACGTACCCCCACCATTAAAGGCTGATGTATTCCACCCTCACAAGGTGACAATGAATGTGACTACACCGACGTTGGTCACTAGTCACCGTTCTTCAGACACCAGACACCCCCTGCAGGCGCGCCCATCCCCTCCACCCTTCCTTCTCCCTCTCCTCTCCTCCCATAAAATCACGGCAGATCAAGTTAGACGACAGCTGAGGAAACTCTGCCCTAGGAAGGCAGCCGGGCCTGACAGACTGTGTCCAAGGGTCTGTGCTTCTGAACTGGGGGAGCCACTGAAGCACATCTTCAACCTGAGTCTTTGTCTTGGAAGAGTTCCAACATTGTGGAAGACATCATGTCTTATCCCTGTCCAAAAGAAGTCACATCCAAGTGAGCTCAATGACTACAGGCCAGTTGCTCTAACATCACATTTGATGAAGACCATGGAGCGGCTGGTTTTGGGGATACTTAGACCCCAGGTACGTCTTGCACTAGATCCGCTACAGTTTGCATACCGGGAGAGAGTGGGCGTGGATGATGCCATCACATATCTCCTGCACAGGATGCATGCTTACCTGGACAAGGGGAAAAGTGCTGTGAGAATCATGTTCTTTGATTTCTCCAGTGTTTTTAATACCAATCAACCCCTCAGACTCTCTCCAGTCCTGTTCACACTGTACACGTTTGACTTTTGCTATAACACAGAGTCATGCCACATGCAGATGTTTTCGGACGATACCGCAATCGTGGAGTACATCAGGGATGGGCAGGAGGAGGACTACAGGAGCCTGGTGGAGGACTTGGTGCAATGGTGCAAACTCAACCACCTACAACTCAACACGACTAAGACCAAGGAGATGGTGGTAGATTTCGGAAGTCTAAGCCCGCTCTGCTGCCAGTCACCATTGAGGGCTTAAGGTAGAGGTGGTAAACACTTACAAGTATCTGGGAATACATTTGGACAATAAACTGGACTGGTCAGTCAACACTGAGGCACTGTACAAGAAAGGGCAGAGTAGGTTGTACTTCCTGAGAAGGCTGCGGTCCTTCAATGTCTGCAGCAAGCTCCTCTGGATGTTTTACCAGTCTGGTGTTGCCTCTTCTATGCTGTGGTATGCTGGGGAGGAAGCACTAAGAAGGATGCTGGATGACTGGACAGGCTGGTAAGGAAAGCTGGCTCTGTTGTGGGAGTGGAACTGGAGTATATCACTTCAGTGTCAGACAAAAGGACCCTGAGCAAATTGATGAATATTCTGGACAATGACTGTCATCCACTCCATTACACTTTCATAAAGTGAAAGAGCTTGATCAGTTGGAGGCTACGCTCACTGCCATGCACAACTGACAGGCTGAGGAAGTCTTTTGTCCCTAGGGCTATACAACTATTCAATGCTTCACTTAAAGGAAGAGGTTTGATAGACTTCTCTGCATAGTCTATCTGCCTCTTCACCTTTTCATACATCCTCATACACTTCCATGACCTCTTACAACAATGTTGTGTATTGGCTCACTGTGTGATTATTCTACTGTTTATACTGTTTATGGACTATATTAGCCCACATGTATAACCCCTACCTTTAATTCTCAGTCTGGGAATCCGTGATTGGTATATTTGACTGTTTTTATTGTTCTATTGTTCTTTATGAGCCATTTTTTTAGCATTCAGCTTATATTTTATTTTATTGTATGTTGTATCGTGTGTGATGTTTTGAGCTACTGGAACCTTGAATTTCCCGTTGAGGATCTATCAATCGATCGGTCAATCGATCTATCGATCTACCTACCGGAACATTACCACTGACATGAACTCTAACCACTACACCACCAAAGCACAAAGACCTTACACATGTGTTGGACTTTTGTCATCATAAATCACCACAGAAGGAATGGTACAGGTGTATAATGCTAAAAAGAAGAAACCTGGACCTGACGCTGATACGAGGAATGTTAGTGTCGGTGTTGTAGTTACTGAATCTTCTGGTTATAATCTGTATTTTGGCAGGTTTAAGAATAAAAAGTGATGCTGTAGCAGTATGAAGCAGTGATGAAGATGGTGGTGTGTACAGACTGTGTATAAAAACCTCTCACCCACACTATCACTGGTCACTCGCCGTCCTCCACCTTCCTCCTGTCCTCATTCTCTCAGACAGGTCTCTTTGAAAAGAGTCCTGCTTAAGGAGTCCATGGTAGCTTCCCCTTTCCCAGATGTCTTTGGTTTTACGCTAATGAGGTACACCGGGATCGGATGTCAGGCCTAATTATTTGTTCTTTGTTATCTTGTGATTTTTTTCTCACTACTTAATAATTCAAATAGCACATGCAGATCATTATTCCATAAATGAAATCATGAAGACACAGAGGGAAAAACAAATAAAATGATATTCGAATACAAATTTTTTTTAAAATGGAGAATTGTAGAGGCCGTGTGGTCACGTGGTTCCTTCTTATCATTATTTAGATCAGAATTTGTTCTCTCAATTCCGTCATTTTTATTGCGTATTCACCTACTGCTCTGAAGCTCCAGAACCTCACAGCTGAGAACCGGATGTAGTAGAGAACCTAACGTAACCTTTCTTCTGAAACAACCTGTGTTTTCCTAAAATACATTCAAGTGTTGCAGGGATTAACTGAGTTAATAATTACAATTAATCACAATAAAGCAGCAAACTGCAATAATCAAAGACAGATCCTGTTAATAATAATAATAATAATAATAATAATAATAATAATAATAATAATAATAGGCACCCTGTCCAGTGTGTACCCTGCCTTGTGCCCGATGCTCCCTGGGATAGGCTCCAGGTTTCCCCACAACCCTGAAAAGGATAAGCGGTAGAAGATGGACAGATGGATAGATGGATAATAATAATAGTACGTCTTCGTGTATCACTTAATCAGATAATAAATGTTCAAAATAGTAATTAATTGATCATCCTTGATGAATTATATGGAAATCTATGAGAATTAACTATGAGAAATCTATGAGAATTATATAAGATATAAAAAGTTTATTAAAGTACATATTGGCACCCAGGTTTAGGCTCCAGGTTTCCCTGTGACCCTGAAGAGGATAAAGCGGTATTGAAGATGGATGGATGGATTGAAAAAAGTACATTTACCAAGCTCGACGGTGTGTAATGCTCTAATCAGACCAGCAGGTGGCGACACAGAACCTTCACACACAAACAGTGACCTACAGAGAGTGTGAGTATATGTGAGTGTGTGTGTATGTTAAAGTGCGATTGTGTGTAAATATATGTGTGTGAGTATGTGTGAGTGAAAGTCTGTGTGTGTGTGTGTGTGTGTGTGTGTTAGCCTCACCTTCTGAAGTGTTGAAAATTCACTCAGAATGCCTGCCAGAAATGTGAAAGTGTGAGCATCAGCTTTACACAACTGTACTGCCACCTGAGTTTAAGCCGAATTCCCTTTGTACACACATTAGACATAATCCTCCAGCTCAGGTGAAGCAATAAGCACAAGCTTTCATTGGCCAAGGCAGATCACTCACTGTGAACCTGGCTCACTCACACCAATGCTGTGTATTTGAAAACAAAGCACAGATGAACTCAGTAATAAACACTTTCCCAGTTGTGTCTGTGTGAGCCCATCGCTCATACGTCTCCACACACACATACAATATTTACAATCATGTCCAGTTACCTGCAGGATTAGAACACAACAGCCACTTCCATTTCCATCCGGTGTCACTGGCTGTAGCTGACAAATCAGGCTCATTGACTTGGTTTCCATGTTGAATTTGTTATTGCTGAGGTGAACTGAAGCCCAATTCCTAATTCAGTTTACAAATGAAAAAGGTGCCGTGGAAAGTCTCTGTTCCGGGATCCCTGGTTTGATCCTGAGCTCGAGACTGATTACCTAATGAGATTCATTGTTTTAGCAGAGTAGTAGTACAGTTAGTATTATACTAATTCTACTGAAATAGTTTTCACAGACATATTTCCACTACAAGTGGGCTTTGATTAAAAACCGTTAGAAAATTTGAAATAAAACAACACGCATCAGAAAAACTGCAGTTCCCTTTCAAAGAGAACTTCGACGTTGCATTTAGCAGTATGGGAACGCCTTGCGCGTGACCGGTATCTGAAGCTTGTGTAAAATCATGCCTCTACATAGGCCTGCCATGATCAGGTGACGTGGCAATTAAGCGCGTCGCATGATATATATATGGCACCTGTGAACCACGCCGCCAGCCTCTATTATCTGAAGCGAAGACGCAATTCACAGTTCGCGTCGCGACTCCTCCTCCCGCTATGGAAAGCCAAACGGGTAATTATCTCTCTCTGACTCCGAAGAGTTAGAAGGATGTGTTAAAAACTGAGCGCAGCGTATAAAGAGCTGCTTGAAGTGATTACCTTGATTATTGAAAGTAAATACTTCACACTGCAGGAACTCCCCTGTCTTCCAGAAGTTATGACAAAATCTCACTTCTGGGGGAAAACCATGCTTAAGCCATAGTCATAACTCCACGATGTTGGATTATTTGGCCATTGTGGGAATGAATGGCATGGCTATTTAGCTATGACCGAGGTGGAGGAGGCGCTTGCTAGCTACCTCTCTACACCGACGGCAGGTAATTACAGGGGCCGGCTTGCATCCAAGGTGGAGAAACCCAGACGGCGAGTATGGCAGCCCGCCAACCCTCGCAGACAGCCAGGGGAACCGGGCGGCCACAGTCGCGGTCTGCTGTTGGGCCTAATCTGAAAATGGTCATAAAGGCCAAGCAGGCAAAGATGAGTGGTCCTGAGGGGCTGTGGAGGGATATATCCGGGGACATGAGCTTGTTAGGGCAGGTAGCCCCCAGTGCTACTGTAGGGCCTCCCCTAGCCAAGGTGGTCCCCAAGTTTTCGTGTTCCCTGGTCAGCAAGCTGTCACAGGGCAACGGAAATCTGATGCTTCTCTCCAATAGAATGTGGAATAGCTAACGTCACTAGAAGACCATCGGGCAGCGTGCAAGCTACGGCCAAATGTGTCTCCATGGGTTCTGTCTACCATAGAAAGGGTTACCGGGTCCAGTTATAGCTCGACCCCCCCGTTCACAGGTGTGCTCACCACAGAAGTCAGCACAGACCAGAGCCAGACGTTAGCGCAGGAAGTAAGCTCCCTTTTGGACAATGGGGTCCTGAAACATGTACCCCGTTCCCTCAGGGAGGGAGGTTTACAGCCTTTATTTCCTGTTCCGCAAAAAAGTGGGAATATGCGGCCAATTTTAGATCTGCATCATCTGAACCGTACTCTTCGGACATACAGGTTCAGAGGCTGATGTTCAAACCTATCGTGCCACAGATCCAGTTCGAGAACTGGTTTGTGGCGATAGGTCTAAAAGGTCCATGTTTCCGAATAGGAATATTGCTAGCTTTATCCCCTCGCACCTTCACAAAGTGCATGGATGTCACTCTGGCTCCATTGGGACTCCAGGGCATCTGTGTACCAAGCTACCTGGACGACTGGTTAATTCTAGCACGATCCAGGGAGCTGGCGGTTCAACATTGAGATGTTGTTCTCGCCCACGTGAAGAACTGGGGGCTCAGGTTGAATCTCAGAAAAGTTGGTTTTTCCCGGTGCAGTGGACAACTTTTCTAGGGGTTATAGGATTCTACTACGATGAGGGCGTTTCTATCCCCAACAGGCGTAGCGTCAATCCTATCAACACTGAGCTAGATAAAGCTGTATCTTGGGAGCCTAGGGTGGAATCCACACATGTGGCTGAGGTCACATCCCACTAGCTCTAGCGAGAGTTCGCCAAGATAGCCTGCTAATAGCACCTTTTTGGCAACTCGAACATGGTTCTGAGAGATAATATCTCTGCGAGATGGCACTCCTTGGGAGATTCCCGTCCGCAGGGATTCACTGTGGACCCAGTAACTGTGCAATAGCTACAGTCCTGGAGCTCCTACAATAACATTTCTCAGCGGGGTGAGCTCCTTCTACAATCAGGGTTATGTGGCCGCCATTTCGGCCAGCCATGCCCTGTTGAGGGAGCCTCTGTGGGGCAACATCCTCTAACTTCGAGGTTCATGCGTGGTCTCAGATGGCTGAGGCCCATCTGCAGGCCGCGCATACCTTCCTGGGACCTTCTATGGCCCTGGAAGGTCTGTCGGCTGCCCCATTCGAGCCCCTAGAGCGGATCTACTGTCTCAAGCCGGAGGGCTGATTTATCACGCTCGGCCAGAACTCGGCAACTGTGGGTCTGGCCCCTGAGGGGCACCGGCTCATAGATTCGGGTCTCACAACTGAGATTGTTGAAACCATGTTAAAAGCTAGAGCACCATCCACAAGGAAAGCGTATGCACTCAAGTGTCAGCTTTTTGTCTTGTGGCATGAGGAACGTCACCTAGACCCAGTGAACTGCACAATTGCTACAGTCCTGGAGTTCTTACAGAACGTTTCTCAGCGGGCTGGGCTCCGTCTTCAATCAGGGTACTTGGCCGCCGTTTCGGCCAGCCATGACCCTGTTGATGGAGCCTCTGTGGGGCAACATCCTCTACCTTTGAGGTTCATGCGTGGTGTCAGACGGCTGCGGCCCATCTGCAGGCCATGCATACCTTCCTGGGACCTTCTATGGTCCTGGAAGGTCTGTCGGCTGCCCCATTCGAGCCCCTGGAGTGGATCCCATCCACAAGGAAATCAAATGCACTCAAGTGTCAGTTTTTTGTCTTGTGGCATGAGGAACGTCACCTAGACCCAGAGAACTGCGCAATTGCTACAGTCCTGGAGTTCTTACAGAACGTTTCTCAGCGGGTTGGGCTCCTTCTACAATCAGGGTTACTGGGCCGCTGCTGCGGCCAGCCATGCCCCTGTTGATGGAGCCTCCGTGGGGCAACATCTTCTAACTTTAAGGTTCGTGCATGGTGTCAGATGGCTGCGGCCCATCTGCAGGCCGTGCATACCTTCCTGGGACCTCCTGTGGTCCTGGAAGGTCTGTCAGGTGCCCCATTTGAGCCCTTAGGGTGGTCCTACCGTCTCAAAAGCCGCAGGGTTGATTTATCATCCTTGGCAAGAACTAAGGAAGCTGTGGGTCTGGCCCCTGAGGGGCACCAGCTAATAGATTCTGGTCGCACGACTGAGGTGGTAGAGACCATGTTTCTACAATGGCTGAGGCCTATCTGCAGGCTGGGCATACCTCCCTGGGACCTTCTGTGGTCCTGGAAGGTCTGTCAGCTGCCCCTTCGAGCCCCTAGAGTGGATACCATCTACAAGGAAATTGTATGCGCTCAAGTGGCGCCTTTTTGTCTGGTGGTGTGAGGAACTTCAGCTACACCCAGTGAACTGCGCAATTGCTACAGTCCTGGAGTTCTGACAAGAACGTTTCTCAGCGGGTTGGCTCCTTCTACTATCGGGGTTACGTGGCTGCCGTTTCGGCCAGCCCTGCCCCTGTTGATAGAGCCTCTGTGGGGCAACGTCCTCTAACTTCGAGGTTCATGAGTGGTGTCAGATGGCTGAGGCCCATCTGCAGGCCATGCATACCTTCCTGGGACCTTGCTGTGGTCTTGGAAGGTCTGTCAGGGACCCCATTTGAGCCCTTAGAGTCAGCCTCTGAGAAGTTTCTGACTCTAAAGGTAGCTCTTTTACAGGCCCTGACATCTCTCAAGCGAGTGGGAGGTCTACAAGCTCTCCCTGTTGCCCCTTCTGCCTTGACTTTACCCCTAGATAAGCCAAGTCCTTCCTGTACCCTAGGCCGGATTATATTCCTAAAGTGCCTACATTGGCTGCCCACCCTGTGGTGTTGCAGGCTTTCTCCCCTCCTCTGTCCGCTGACCAGAACAAGAGAGGATGCACCCGCTGTGTCCAGTAAGCACTCTCTGTACTTACGTCCACCGCTCCGGCCAGTGGCGTAAGTCAGAGCAGCTACTAGTCTGCTTTGGCAGCGACAGGAAAAGTGATGCTGTGTCAAAGCAGTGCATCTCTACTGGGATTGTTGAAGGCTTTGTCCAAAGGGGTTTCCTTGCAGGATGTGTGTGCAGCTGCACAGACCATGCCTCACACGGTCATTTGTTATTACAGCCTGGATATTCATCCCTCCCCAGGCTCAAGTGTCCTGCACTGACCCTCGGGTTTGGGTATTTTTGAACAGGCCGTACCCTCGGTATGACTGAGTGGGTATTCCCGTTCCCATACTGCTAAATGCAACGTCGAAGTTCCCTTTGAAAGGGAACGTCGGGGTTAAGCATGTAACCCTGTTCCCTGAGAAGGGAACAAGACGTTGCATAGCGCTGTCATACCGGGGCGGGCCTGTGAATTGCGTCTTCGCTTCAGATAATAGAGGCTGGCGGCGTGGTTCACAGGTGCCATATATATATCATGCGACGCGCTTAATTGCCACGTCACCTGATCATGGCAGGCCTATAGAGGCATGATTTTACACAAGCTTCAGATACCGGTCACATGCAAGGCGTTCCCATACTGCTAAATGCAACGTCTCGTTCCCTTCTCAGGGAACAGGGTTACATGCGTAACCCCGACGTTTTTTATTAGCTTATAATATTTCAGTCCAAAAAGTTAAGACTAGCTTTAAAAATATGCTTAGATTTCTACAGTTCAAACAGTAAGTAGAAACAAACAATAAAGAAAGTTAGAAGTTTAACATTCTTTCGTTAACACTATAATAAACGCTTTCTAATGGCACGGAGTTAAACAGTGCAGTCCGTACTCAGTGAAAACTATTAAAGTGTATTTTAAGATTTCTTTGCATGAAAACATTAGGCTTAATGGTTGTGTGTAATGTTTCTGTAAAAGACAAGCAGTAGAAATAAGGGAAGACCGCTGTGCAGGGAGAAACAGGGACCTTCGGATAATATAAACAAACGAACGTTCTACAATACTATGAGTGCACACACATCTTTCAGAGTCAGATTCCAGCAGATGGCGTCACAAGTTTAAACAGGAAGGAGGAACTTAACTTTTAAAGCTGATACAACTCACTCACTAAAACGCCAACGGTAACATTTCTAACATTTTAATTTAATATTATCTTCCAATTTTAACATAAGCTCTCCAAGATTCATATTAACCTCAAACACACACACACACGACTAAGGGCAGTAAACAGTAATAAACTAAACTAACAATATTTGGAAGGACCCTTTGTTATGTATAAATAAAATCTGAAGTCTCGGGTATACTGTGTGCAGTTTTATACATGCATATACAAACAAGCACTTTATTAGGAACACCTGTGCATTCATTCATGAAATTATCAGCCAATCATGTGGCAGCAGTGACGTGCATAAAATTCGGGTCAGCAGCATCGGGCAATGTTCACATCGAACATCAGAACGGGGAAAATATGATCTGGGTGATTTTGACAGTGGAACGATTGTTGGTGCCGGATGGGCTGGTTTGAGAATTTCTACAACTGCTGATCTCCTGGGGTTTTCCACACCTGAAAAATCTGTAGGAATTGCTTGATGCAATCATGTCACCATGGACCAGAATCTCACAGGAATGTTTTCAAATCTTGTGGAACCCATGACATGAAGAATCGAGGCTGTTTTGAGAGCAAATCACGCCCTACGCAGTATTGGTATTGTGTTCCTAATAAAATGCTCTCTGTGTGTGAGAACATATATAATATATATATACACACAAACACAGAGTATAAGTGCAGTGTTTCTGCTGGTTCTAGGATCTTACAATTTTATTCAGAAATTCTCTTCATTCGAAGATCTAAAATCATACAATTATAATAATGCAGCAAATTAAAAAAAAATTAACTTACAAAATCCCTCCTGCACAGACGGATCCCGCTGAGGTCAGGATTATATACGTTACACCCTGTGTGTAAACTTTTGAAGGCAGTGATCCAGGTGATTCTCAGGATTGGACTCACAATGAAAAGAAGACAGAATTAATTCCAGAGTGTTGATGTGAAGACAATAAGGAAATGTGTGTTCAGCTTTCAGGCAGCAGGAGAGCAACAAAATCAACCAATCACATTCACCCTCAAATAACCACATTTATCTGTAGGGTCCCTTTTAGAAATATTTGCACTGATCAACCAATCAGATTCAACATGTGACAGGCAGATAATCCAGATCTGCAACACCTGAGAGAATGAAATTACAGTTACAGTCATTGCACACACATGGCACTGCAGAGACAAATTCACACACACACACACACACACACACGCACACACACACACACACACACACAATTACAGAGTGAAAGGAACAGAAATGGTTGGGAGGTTTTTTCGTGGTTTCCGGTGGTTAATAATTATATTTCACTGTCTCAATGTCACTGATCAGATTCCGAGCCAGGAAAATTCCCACCATCTGAAACACACACTCACACACACACACACACACACACACACACACACACGCTATTACATACCATACACTGAACTCACAATACACCCACATGTCATTACATGATGACACACTACAAACACTTTGCATACATGTACCTACAGTACAGTGAGATGTGCGTGTGCACCTGTAACAGTGAGATGACTATAAACACTCCTGCTACAGTGTAGATGTTACGCGGCAGCCATTCTTCTAGAGCAGCAACACAGCCTTTTACATAGATCACACTTGGCCAATTCTGCTGACACACACACACACACACACACATACACACGTCCTGTTATTACAGTTAGATTATTGCCCTCAGTATAAAAGGCGCTAGTCTCCGTGCCTAGTGTATAAAAGGCGCTAGTCTCCGTGCCTCGTGTTGCTTTATGCTAGCTGTGAGCTGTAAGCTAACGGCTAAGGTGTTTAACTTTGTTAATAAGTTGTGTATATATTAACTGATAAAAACGGGATATTTAATGCTATTCTGTACTTAGGACTGCTACCACTGGTGAGTGGAGTAGCTCCGTTGAGATGTATGTTTAATTATATTTTATGTCAAATGTTAAATTAAGTGTATTTTGAATGTGGTTACTGAGTTATTTATATTAACTCCTGTTATGCAGACCATGTTAGCTGTTAATTAATTTTATGTGACCTATTTCATATAGGTCAGGTTTTAATGTTGAGTTCAGATGTTGATTGACCGCGGATACGGTGGAGTCCGACCCGTCTGCGAAGATTCTGGATAACCTCAGAGAAATTGTTCCAGTAATGGATGGCGAGCCAACCCCACTTGATCTCGAACCTGATTGCAGCTAGGAAGTTGCAGTTTCAGCACACGTCCGAGAGCTCTGATTAGTTTTTCCCTTGGCCCAAGGGATCAGGTAGAACTGTGTGCATATTGACATTGTTTTCTTTGGAGGAGGACACTCAGACTGCACTGACTCAGTACTCTTTAAACCGTGGGACTGTGGACTCTGTCTCACCACGACCCGAGTTTAGTCAAGTTAGTTGTTCAGGGTGATCTAATTTGAGTATCACATTGTTGAAGGAAGTTGTGTTAACTTAATAATTGTTTAGTGTACAAACACTGTGTTCTTCTGATAACTGTTTAGGATATAAGTTTGGTATTCTAAAATTGTATTTATTTCATTTATTTTATTTCCTTACTGTTGTATTTTTTTCCTATTGGGTATTTTATACAATATACAAAGTTAACTTAAATTGTGTATTTGGTGTATTATTTCACTGTCGTCATCCAACTCGTGGCTCCAGCGAGTGAACCTATAGTCTTTTGATCTGGCCCAATTCCGACCATCTAGGTATCTTACTTACTCATAGGTCATCACACGCTGTAATACCCTATTACGCGACCCGCCGACGAGCGGGTTACATCAGGGTTTCATTGTGTGACTGCTCCAAGAGGAAATCCCCAATGGGAATATCCCACCACCCTCCAATTCTCCCTGATGCAGAGCTGGAATCGACACAGGCAGTGCCTTCCCAGCCAATGCTTGCATATCCGGCACCATGATACGCTAATGCAGGGCCAATCCATAAACATTCCCTTTAACAATGACTGAAATGCCAGTTAATTTGTCCCTAAAGTAAGTAGATGGTTGACGCAAGGATTGGTTGCCTCTATTCTCTGTTTTTGTCCCTTGAATATCCACTTGAATACTCACAGGCATGCTGTACATCCCAGCTCGGTCTGGTGAACCCTGTTGTATGCCAGGAACCTGGCCCGGCTCCCTGACCTCCACCATGTGGCATTGGCCCTGGCAAATATAAATCAGAATTAAAACAAATTAAAAGAGTAAACAATTGGTGTGCTGATTGGTGTGTCTAAAGTGTCCGTAGTGTATGAATGGATGTGTGAGTGTGTATGTGATTGTGCCCTGCAATGGACTGGCACCGCCTTGAGCCTGATGCTCACTGGGATAGGCTCCAGGTTCCCCGTGACCCTGAAAAGGAGTAAGCAGTAGAAGATGGATGGATGGATGGATAAAAGAGTAAGCAAAACCAAAGAAAAGACCAATGAAAAATGTACATCCTCAATTAAAACATAAAAAATACAAATGAGTATTCAAAGAAGATCTAAACACAGAAACGGAAGATCTAATGTGAAGAGGAAGAATATTAAAAAGCCTAGGAATAGCTAGCGAGAAAGCCCGGTCACCTTTAGCCTTAAAACGAATACAGGGAGAGAGAGGAGTTGAAAGGTTCAAGAAGGAGGATTGTAGAGGAAACCAAAGACAGAGAAACAGGGAAGGGAAACATGCCCTATTTCCAAGGAGCAGGAAAAGGAAAAGGGTACGGGTCAGATGAAAAGGGAGAGAGAGGGGAAAGAGAAACAGAGGAGCTACATGTGACACCATGTGATCCTCTGCCAGTTGGACTGCCCCCATTAACTTTGCCATGGCAGTAGAACCATTCTATTATCCCTGGAAGCAGTCAGGTGATGAACTACTCAGAACCACCAGGTTCACAAATTCATCAGCTTCACTTTCTCAGCCAACAATCACCTTCGACTGGTGTCTGATCTCGTTCTGAGTCAGTGATTGGTGTCACTGATGGTTATATTTGGTGGTGTGGCCAACTTGCTGAAGGATCTCTCTCTTTAGATCCAAGAACTCTAGCAGATTAGTGAGGAGCAACTGTTGGGTTGCGACTGGACTTTCCCTGACAATAGGGGAAACAGAAGGATCTCCTACTGTGCATCATCACATACTCAAAGTACTCACAGAATGTTTTGGAATCATCCTGTGGTGCCATGTTCATCACAATGATATGGGCCATGGGTGCTATAGCCACCACAGCTGCCACAGAAGTACTACAGGGTGGGACCAAGCTCCGGACCTGACAATACCCGTCAATCTTTAGTCTCCCCCCAGAGGATAATCTCAACACACTGTTGTTGTTTAGCCTGCAGGTTAGGGATGGTCTGGTGTTGAGTTTTGTGGAGGCCAGTGAGAGTCTTTATGATCTCTCCAAGGGTCAAGGCCACGAGATGCAGTCTTTGGAGAGCATGACTGAGTTGTCTCTTTTTTTGTTACATGGTGCACTTTTAAGTATCCACACAAACACACTTTTCTACTTTCGGTTCCACTTGGTTTGGCTGTCCTTGGCTCTCTACCCACTGTCTGCGTGTGTGTGTGTGTGTGTGTGTGTGTGTGTGTGTGTCTTTTTTCACTGCAAGACACACAAATGCAAATAGAGTCATGTTACTGACACACAGGTGTATGTTCTTTCATGGAATTACTCCGTCCTACTCCTGGACTCCACTCTCTCATCACAAATGCTGCTTAATGGTACCTACCCCACACACTCATCTTAATGATATCTGTGAAAGGAGAAGAGTATGACCTGTATGTATGACCACTATAGGTGCATCTCAAAAAATTTTAATATTGTGGAAAAGTAATTTTTTTTCTGTAATTTAATTCAAAAAGTGGAACTTTCATATATTCTAGATTCATTACACATAAAGTGAAATATGTCAAGCCTTTTTTTGTTTTAATCTTGATGATTACAGCTTACTGCTCATCGAAATCCAAAATCCAGTATCTCAAAATATTAGAATAAAGAATTTATAATACAGAAATGTCAACCTTCGGAACAGTATGTTAATTTATGCACTCAATACTTCAGGTCAGGGCTGCTTTTGCATGAATTACTGCATCAGTGCAGCATGACATCAACCTATGGCACTGCATAGCTGTTATATGCATAGCTGTGTCTCTCATTTTCCTCCTGGCAAAACCGGGTTAGGTGATTAAAAATGTAACAAAATCTTTTTTCAAACTTTTCCACAATATTCACATTTATTTTTAGATGCACCTGTATATGTACTCCTGACTCTCACACCCAAATGTGCTTGTTGAACATCCCATTTTGCAGGTACTTCCCCTGCTCCATTTCTATGGAGAGGTGCTCCACTAGATTTTGGAGCATGGCTGTTAGGTTTGTGTTCATTCAACTACAAAACCATTAGTGAGGTCAGGCACAGATGTTGGGTGAGGAGAACTGGGGTGCAGTCAGCATTCCAGATCATCCCAAAGGTGTTCAGTGCTGTTGAGGTCAGGGCTCTGTGCAGGACACTCGAGTTCTATGTCATCATGGCGCTCCTTTTATGCACAGGGGCATCATGCTCGAACATGTTTGGGTCTTTTAGTTTTAGTGAAGGGAAATTGTAATGCTAGAGCATATGAAGACATTCTGTAGAATTGTGTGCTTCCAACTTTGTGGCAACAGTTTGGAGAAGGAAAATATACAGGGTGTCCCAAAAGTCTCTATCCATAGGGGACTATGTTTGCCAGCACCAGGCCTTCCTCAGTGGATGTTTGTGGACATTTTCAGTTGGTCCGTAATACTTTTTAACTTTTGACACTGTTAATAAGTTTGGCAACAGTGTTGTGTGTGATGTGCTCACCATTTTTCCTGTTAAAGTCAATCGCAACCTTTTGACAGCATCCAAATCCAGCCATGATAATGACTTCAATATGTGCTTTTTGTGTCAAAGGCATTCTTAAAGGCTAAATTAAAAACATTATAATATAAACTAAGAATGAAAAAGTTTGGAAGACATTTTGCTAAAAAGTGATAATTTCCCCTATGTATGGAGATTTTTGAGACTGCATTGATGTGGTGGTCAGGTGTTCACAAATCTTTGTTCAAATAATGTATATTATGAATTGCACGAACTTATTTCTTCATAATTGATGTAAAAAAAAAAAATATGGACACATAAATCCATCCAGCGATCCATTTTCTGTACCGCTTATCCTACACAGGGTCATGGGGAGCCTGGAGCCTAATAGACACATTTTCATACATGGACTTAAGGGCAGACTCAATGATGCACCCACATTTCCATATATAGGCTCAAACTTAAAGCTTATTTGGTTTTGATATGATTAATAATTAGAAGATGTGTAGAGTTTATTATCAATGGCAAAACAAGAATTGGAATTAAGACCCAGCTTCTTAAATACTAACGGTCTTTAGTTTCCAACAGTCTAGTTTTGTTATATGGCTTTGTTTGACAAACTTGAACCAGTGAAGTAAGTTATAAAAACTCTGTATCGTGAGACGAAGGTGCAGGGTTGCCAGTTTGATTGACTATTATTTAACTAAATCAGTCTGAAATGTGGCATTTATTTCTGTGTGAATCAAAGAAACCTGTTCAATCTGGCAATACTGCTGTGGTGGGCTGTGTGTAAATTTCAAAATAAATCTGAATGTATGTACTTTTAGAGCCCTAATGAGCAAGCCAGGCACAACAGTGTCAAAGAAAAACTTGAGGAAGAAACTTTGTGCTTCAGTTATGAATCTTTTAGAAACATTGTGTAAATGTTCATGCAAGCCAGACCAAACTGAAACTTTCCAACTCATTTATAAAAGTATTTATAAAACTGATTTTCTTTGTACTTGCATGCATATTTTGATCTCCCATAAAGTGGCAACAAAGCAACCACAGCTCATTTGCATGTGTTGACAAAGAATTTATTTGGTATTCGCTCGAACAGATAATTTACAAATAAATCAGTTTGTATTCAGCTTGGTAATGAGGTCTATTGAGAATAACCAGACTTAAAAAAGAACTCCCACTTCTGGGAGACACTGGATAGTGGGATTATAAATCATTACAGTACATAGGTGTCATCAACTGAACTATTGGAGCTACAAACATGCAGAGATATTAGGGGGGCTGTTTTGCAATGTTCAAAGGAAAAATAAGGTGTTATGTATTCCAGAGGCATCTCTGCATTAGGACCTGGCCCCTCCACTAGATGGTGGTGGTGTGCAGATATTTAAGGTAGCAATTAAAGGAATACTGGAGAACTTTTCAACATGATCAATCACATCCGTACATTAGAGAAGGACTGAAATTGCATGTACAGTGCTGTGAAAAAGTATTTCTTCTGTTTTTGTGTATATCTCATACATTATGTAGATCTTCGAACTAAATACAACATAAAACAGAGGCAAACTGAGTAAACACACAATACAGTATTTATTTTTATTTTGAATTGAAGCAAAAAGTTTATCCAACACATATCACCAATGTGAAAAACTAAATGCCCCCTTAAACTTAAAATCTGGTAACATTAGCATCAATAATTGCAACCAAATGCTTCTAATAACTGGAGATCAGTATTTCACTTACTATACTTCTAGAACTAGGACTTCCCAGCAAACAATTCAACGTAGAATAGTCGGCGAAAGGTCGCAGAGATTACCGTCGCTATGACCTATAATCAAACCGCTTTCAAGCCATAAAACGAGGACACTTTTATATACGCATTTTATCGTCGAAACGAAGCCTCTAACTGTAACGGCTCTAAGCAGACATTATACGGCGAAACGAAGCTTCTAAATGTAATGGCTCTAAGCGGATATTCTACGTCAAATTGTTTGCTGGGATCAGGCTAGTATATTTACATCGATTTGAAGTCATTCATTACGCAGGGAAATTTTCCCAAGAGCAAAGAATTAATTAATATTTGCAAAAATTGTAGTTAAAATTTGGAACAAGAAAAATTACACGGTTGATGTTGCAGGTTGACAAACATTACATGAGGATAACTGCAACATATACATGAAGTTCCAGTTTTTGATTCCAGCCTTGCAAGATATTAATAAAATTTTGTAATAATTCATATACAAATATATGCTGAATGATACACATGCATATAGTATTTTGTAATTGGCTGTATATACCTCATAATGTGGTGTAAATACACTACACAAATATTTATACACAAAGTTACACACATTACAATGCAATTTTTGCTGATCAGATCTGTGTAATCCTTTTTGTACCTATAATTTCTTGAAAAGTACACAAGTCTTCATTTTCCAACATTATGAACATTATAAAAAAAATCGTAATTAAACAATGCTTCAATAATGTGAATGTTAGATTCTGGTCTATGGAATTCCCATGACAGACAACCATAATATAATTTAACAAACTCTGTGAATATTTTTAATAAACATGCATGAATTTTAGTAAATACAGACAAAGTAAACAGCTGAAAAATGACATTCAATATTGTAACACACAAAACACCCAGATATACCTACTGTCACGTATCGTGACGTGATGAAGATAGGACAGGAATGCAATCGCAGTTTAGAACGAGAGTTTTATTTGTAGAGAGGAGAGCAGACAAATCCAACTCATGATCCATACGTGATCCAAAAACAGGCGATGGTCAGGCGAACAGCAACCAGGCATATACAGGGCCAGGCAGAGATCAAGGTCATGGTACGGAAAACAGGGTCGATAAACAAACATGAAACGTGGACTATGACTTGGAACGTCTTCTAGATTTTCTTGTTGTTATTCTGTCTCTCACTGTTCAAATAAATCTAGCATTAATATTATAGACTGATCATTTCTTTGTCAGTGGGCAAACGTACAGAATCAGCAGGGGATCAAATACTTTTTCCCCTCACTGTATATACATGTACTATATGATGCAATCTGAACCAACAATTTTGGAATCAGTAAATTACAGACATTAGCTACACATTCCTGAACACAATAAAGTGAACCACAATTCAATAATAATTTGAAACCTCCAAATCAATCATCAATATTTAATAAAGGTTTGCACTTTCAGTTGAATGCATAGTGGAAAGGTTTTTGTTTTTCAAATGGATATAAAAACTAATGAATCAGTCAACAATGTTACACAATGGCACATTTGTATGAAGGAGAAAAGAAAAAGAATCATAGAAGTTGTATGTAAATTCTAGACTTAATCAAAAACACTCACGTTATGTTTCTTGACACCTTTCCTGGCTGGGGCATTTTTTTATGTAGCTGCCGATGGCCTCTCTGCAATTGGCAACAGTATATTCACGTCCATGGGCTCACTCGGGAATATCTGTAACATAAACATCAACAAAAACATTCAGCCTTGGAATTGAATAATAGAGAAAAAGTCCAATTTCTGAAGGCAAAACATTCTTTTCAAGAAATTGCAAAAGAAGGTATATACATTTTTTACCCTTCATACTTACAGTGTACAAGGCGCTGCACTTCATCATGATCAGTCAAAGTCAGCTTCCCACCTTTTGACCCTAACAACAAAAACATACACCACAGGCTGTTCTCCCTGATTCTGTGGAGAATGGAGCGAACTGTCTCTCCGATGCTGCTCCCCCTCATTGTCAAGTAAGCTGTCAGCTGACTTGGGCATGAGCAGAACTTGGTCGGCCGTATCAGTAGATTTGGGCTTGAGCAGAACTTGATTGGCCGTGTCAGTAGACTTGGGCTGGAGCAGAACTTGGTCGGCCGTGTCAGTAGACTTGGGCTCGAGCAGAACTTGATTGGCCGTGTCAGTAGACTTGGGCTTGAGCAGAACTTCGTCGGCCATGTCAGTAGACTTGGGCTCGAGCAGAACTTGGTCGGCCGTGTGAGTAAACTTTGATAGTAGCCGTGTGGGAAACTTGATGACGTTGTTTTCACCTGGGGCCAACAAAGCATTCCATCTAAGATGGAGAGTAGGGAATTTCCATATTCAACAGGATACCCTCTGTGGTATCGAAAAAACTAACAAGCAACACCCATGTGCATGCAAATGACTCTGGAGTAACTTAAAGCAACAACCTTTGAGTAGTTCCAGGGAGGAACCTCGAAGTCTACTCCATTGCACCACAGAGCCCAGGTTATAAGAAGCAAAGCTGTTTCATCTCAGGCTCTTCCAAATTCAGTGAGGGTATAGCGCTTTCCTGTTCTTGTTTACTAAACAGGTGTTTTCCTGTTGACATCATTTGAAATCTACACGTAACACATGTCTGAAAGAAAGCAACCTTTTCACGAACCTGAATCCACAAGCTTTTAATCGCATCAATGACAAAGGCTAGACTTTACCATCCAGAGCCCCACAGAACCAAATTTGGTTTGCTTGTGTGGTGTGTCATCTCAGGCTGTAAGAAAGGCATAGCAGTTGCACAAACAGAAGAGTCTTTTATCAGGCACTGAAGAAATTCGCACTCTGGATGTCTACTATGATTGATGGGCAATTTTGCGTCCCTGTATTGTATCTCACTTTTCTCCAGGATTCGTTAGGAAGCAACTACAAAGGAGTTCTTGTTGATAGCAGTTGAAATTTACATGCAAAACACGTCTGAAAGCAAACAATTATAGCAGGATCTGAACCCACGAGGTTTTAATTGAATCAAGCCATGAAGCCACCACCCAATACGACACAGACCAAATCAAGGCTTGCTGGTGTTCTCTCTTCTCTGGAACAAAGGGATTGAAGACATTGCACTAGAAATAAAAAATCAGGCATGAGGCACTGCTGGGATTTGAACCCAGAATCTCCTATTTACAAGACAGGCACTTTAACCAACTAAGCCACAGCACCATTGATCTTAAACGCCATCTTTCTGAACTGATTGTTGACTCTTACTTAAGCTAAGTTTTACGCCCATGGCTTGCGGACATAGATTACATATTAAGGCATCTACTCAACCAGCCATGAAATGCACATTCTGTCGTGTCAGATTCAGAAAATGATAACCCAGACCATTGGTCACCAACCCTGATCCTGGAGATACTAAACAAAACAACCAACAAAAAAATACTAAACAACCACCCCCCCCCCATCCCCCCCCCCTCCCATTTTTTTTTTTTTCCCCCCCCCTCCTCTCCCCCTTTTTTAACAACATTACCCACCCCCCTTATAAAACAAAAAAAAATTCAAAATATTTTTTTCCAACCACCACCCACCCCCCAGCAGATCAGAGACACTATCTGATATCCAGCCATGGTCGTTACACACATATCACCAAATTTCTGTTCACAGCAATTGCACTGAGGGTACACAGCACATGTTTCTAATCTTTGCTAAGTAGAATGCTAGTGTGGTGTTGGGATGTGTGAGCACAAAATTATGTCGGGAATCCATGGCATGGGTATTTTCTAGGGACTTAAATTTAGCACAGCTTCAGTGTAAGTTTGGGCAAATGAGTAGAAACATGGGGAACTTGATGACATTGTTTTCACCTGGGGCCAACAAAGCGTTCCATCTAAGATGCAGAGTAGGGAATTTCCATATTCAACAGGATACCCTCTGTGGTATCGAAAAAACTAACAAGCAACACCCATGTGCAAGCAAATGACTCTGGAGTAACTTAAACCAAGAACCTTTGAGTAGTTCCAGGGAGGAACCTCGAAGTCCAACTCCATTGCACCACAGAGCCCAGGTTATAAGAAGCAAAGCTGTTTCATCTCAGGCTCTTCCAAATTCAGTGAGGGTATAGCGCTTTCCTGTTCTTGTTTACTAAACAGGTGTTTTCCTGTTGACAGCACTTGAAATCTACACGTAACACATGTCTGAAAGAAAGCAACCTTAGCACGAACCTTATCCCACAAGCATTGAATCGCACCAATGTCAAGGCTAGACTTCACCATCCAGTGTCCCAAAGAACCAATCTTGGCTTGCTTGTGTGGTGTGTCATCTCAGGCTGTACGAAAGGCATAGCAGTTGCACAAACAGAAGAGTCTTTTATCAGGCACTGAAGAAATTCGCACTCTGGATCTCTTCTATGATTGATGGGCGATTTTGCGTCCGTGCATTGCATCTCCCTTTTCTCCAGGATTCGTTAGGAAGCAACTACAAAGGAGTTCTTGTTGATAGCAGTTGAAAATTACATGCAAAACACGTCTGAAAGCAAACAAACATAGCAGGATCTGAACCCACAAGGTTTTAATTGAATCAAGCCATGAAGCCACCACCCAATGTGACACAGACCAAATCAAGGCTTGTTGGTGTTCTCTCTTCTCTCTTCTCTGGAACAAATGGATTGAAGACATTGCTCTTGAAACAAAGAGTATCAGGCACTGCTGGGATTTGAACCCAGGATCTCTTGTTTATAAGAGAAGTGCTTTAACCAACAAGCCACAGCACCAAAGGCCTTAGACGACACCTGTCTGAACTAATTGTTGACTCTTATTCAAGCTACGCTTTATGCCAATCGCATGCAGACATAGATGCCATATTAAGGCATCTACTCAACCAGCCATGAAATGCACATTCTGTCGTGTCAGATTCAGAAAAAGATAACCCAGACCATTGGTCACCAACCCTGTTCCTGGAGATACTCCTTTGAAGAACATAGCACCAGATAAAGTATTCTAGACATAGGCATCCTACAAAGATGCTGATCTGGCATATGCAGGTATGTTGCTTGTGACAAAATGCTGCTCCTACCGCGGGTTTGAGGAATGCTATGATACTCAACCTCTGATAAACAACAAACATAGGTCAAGATAAAGATATTTATCCACAAACAGCACACAAGCCACAGCAGATCAAATATTACATTTACGTTTATTCATTAAGTAGACGCTTTTATCCAAAGCGACTTACCAAAGAGAAAATACAAGCAATGTACTATCTGATCTCCAGCCATAGTCTTTACAAACATATCAGCAACATTCTGTTGACATAATTGCTCTGAGGGTACTCAGCACATGTTGGTAATCTTGGCTAAGAAGAATGCTGGTTTGGGGTTTGAATGTGTGAGCACAAATTATGGCATGAAATTATGGTATGAAGTTGTTTTGGCATTGCACAAAACAATCTGCGCTTGCTGGTGATTACTCCTTTCTGCAACAAAGGGATGGAAGGCATTGGTCTTAAAAGAAAAGAAAGCTCCTGCACCAGGCACTGCTGGGATTTGAACCCAGGATCTCCTGTTTACTAGACAGGTACTTTAACCAACGAAGCCACAGCACCATAGTGTTTAAGTTCAGTGTTGTTGAACTCATTGTTGACTCTTAATCAAGCTAAGCTTTATGCCAACGGCATGCAGACATAGAAGACATATTAAGGCATCTGCTCGACCAGCCACGAAATGCACATTCTGTGGTGTCAGATTCAGAAAAAGACAGCCCAGACCAGTGGTCACCAACCCTGTTCTAGGAGATCCTACTTTGAAGACCTTAGCTCCATCTAAAGTAGCCTAGACATAGGCATCCTACACAGATGCTGATCTGGCATATGTAGATATCTTGTTTGTGCCAGAATGTTGCTCCTACCGTGGGTTTGAGGAATGCTAGGATCCTCAACCCCTAATAAACAACAAACATAGGTCAAGATATTTTTCCACAAACAGCACACAAGCCACAGCAGATCAAATATTACATTTACGTTCATTCATTAAGCAGACGCTTTTATGCAAAGCGACTTACCAAAGAAATAAAAAAAATAAAAAAAATACAAGCAAAGAACAATCTGATCTCCAGCCATAGTCTTTAGAAACCTATCAGCAACATTCTGTTGACATAATTGCTCTGAGGGTACTCAGCACATGTTAGCAGGCATAGCAGTTGCACAAACAGAAGAGTCTTTTAACAGGCACTGAAGAAATTCGCACTCTGGATCTCTTCTATGATTGATGGGAAATATTGCGTCCCTGCATTGCATCTCCCTTTTCTCCAGGATTCGTTAGGAAGCAACTACAAAAGAGTATTTGTTGATACCAGTGAAAACAACAAAAGTGCAATCTTCTGGAAAATTTTGTTCAGCAAGCACAATCTGTAAACTAAGGAAACATACAGCAGGTTGCTAAGTTACTAATGATTCTTAGGCCAAAGAGTTGCTAGCTGAGCTTTGTCACCTTTTAGCATGAGGTTGACAAAGACGTGGATGGTCAACACAGAGGTTCGAGTCCATATGATAGTATCCGTATTAGACTGTGCAGAATATCAGTAGTCCGTATGAAGAAGACCCAGATGTGATTTGAACACACATATGATAGTATCTACATTACATTTACATTTATTCACTTAGCAGACGCTTTTATCCAAAGCGACTTACAAATAAGCAAAATGATACATCAAGCAGGGAACAATACAAGTAGTGCTACTATACAAGATCCATTCATTGAATACCAGAGGAAGCAAACTGTACAGAGTAGAGGTGTAAGTGCATTGTCTGTGGGTTTTTTTAGTTTTTTTTTTAGGAGTTGGTTAGGAGTTCTCGGAAAAGGTGGGTCTTTAGCTGTTTTTTGAAGATAGTGAGAGATTCTGCAGTCCGTATTGAGATCGGAAGAGCATTCCACCACTGGGGAACGGTATGCGTGAAGGTTCTGGAAAGGGACCTTACGCCTCGCTGAGTGGGAACTACTAAACGTCGGTCGCTAGTCGATCGCAGATTGCGAGAGGGAATTTATATGTGTCAGATGATGTGTCTAAAGATGTGAATAAAGCTGCTTCTTGCGAGTCATACAGAGCCAAGATTGCACGTCTGTTTGTGAGTGGAACTAACTTGTTTGATAGTCATTTGGTCTCCTTGTGCAGAAAAGACAAGTTTAATTAAATATGCTGATGCTATTCAAATTATTCTCATACCATGACAAGCAAGGCATTCTTTGAACCAAGACAAGACTTCAGAGTTAGCCTCATGAATAAGAGTTATGCTGGTAACAATTTGCAAGTGACATGATGGTCAAAAGTCTACTAGTTGTAAAGGAAAATACGAACAAGGTAGTTAAACAGAAAACACTAGGGTTAAGTTGAAACTGGACAACATAATAGATAGGACCAAAGTCCAACCTTCTCTTTGTTATAGTGCTTTCCTTTTCCTGTTTTTTAAAACAAGTGTTTTTTTCTGTTGATAGGACTTGAATTCTACATGCAACACATGTCTGAAAGAATTTAACTCTGACAGGTCCTCCTGGAATTCACCATCAAGTGTGCCAAAGAACCCATCTTGGCTTGCTTGTGTGGTGTTTCATCTCAGGCTGTAAGGAAGCCTTAGCCCTTGTTGAAACAAAAGAATCTTGTATCAGGCTCTGAAGAGAGTTAAAACCAGGATTTTACATTTGCTTCATGGGCAATTTAGCTTCCTGGCATGGCATCTCCGTTTCCCCCCAGATTCTTTAGGTTGCATTTACAGAAGAGGTCCTGTTTGGTAAACTGGTGCGTTTCTGTTGATAGCGGCTGATATCTACATGCAACACACTTGTGAAAGCAAACACATATGGCAGGACCTGAATGCACAAGCTGTTTATAGAATCAAGCTTAGAAGTCACCATCCAATGTGACAGAACAATCCCTGCTTGCTGATGTTTCATGGGAGGCAGTAACAAAGACATGACTCTTGCAACAAGAGAAGAGACTTGTAGTAGGCACTGCTGGGATTTGAACCCAGGCTCTCCGGTTTACGAGACAGGTAAGCCAACTAAGCCGCGCTATGGTCACTTCCATCTGCATAGAATGTTGGCTCTTAATCAAGCTACGCATTCTCAAATGCCATGCACACTTAGATAGCCTGTTAAGGCATCTACTTCACCAGCCATGCAATGCACATTCTGGGGTAGCAGATTGTGAAAAACATAGCCTAGACCAGTGGTCACCAACCCTGTTCTTGGAGAGCTTCTTTTGAAGACCCTAGATCCATCTAAAGTCACCTAGACATAGGCATCCTACACAGATGCTGATTTGGCAGATGCATATATGTTGTTTGGTCTGAATGCTGCTCCTACCACTGATTGGAGGCTTGCTGTTATCCTCAACCTAAGATAAACCACAAACATAGGTCAAGATATATATCTACAAACAGCAGACAAGCCACGGCAGATCAAAGTTAGCTATGTGATGTCCAGCCATAGTTTTTACAAACATATCAGCCAAATTCTGTTGATAGCTATTGCTCTGAGGGAATGCAGCACATGTTTCTGATCTGAACGCTAGTGTGGGGTTTGGATGTGTGAGCACAAATTTCAGCATGAATCCATGTCATGGGTATCTATACAGATTTGAATTTAGTACAGCTTCAGCTACATTTTGGCCAAATGACTAGAAACATTTGGAACGTGATGTCGGGTGTTTCAACTGGGGGCCAACAATGCACTCTAGCTGAGATGGAAAGTAGGGAATTGCCATATTCAACAGGATTCATCACCATGGAATTTTTCTCAGATACACTCTAAGGGTATAAAAATCTAAAATATTATCCCCCAAATTAAAATTCCCACATTTGTTTATAAAATAATCCATTGTTTTTTCCATGCTGCTTTTTTCATCATCCATATACTTTTTTATTAGTTTCACTCTCAAACTGTTCTTCTTTTGCTCAGCATCCATTAAGCCCAAACTCCCCACTTCCACTGCACCTATTAGAGTATTGTACGCGATTCTTGGTGGCTTACTGTCCCATAAAAAATTTAGAAAACATTTTTTCAGCCTTCGTTCTATCCACAACGGCATAGACGTCACATATAAAGTATACCATAACTTAGACACCATCAACACATTTAAGATTAAAACCTTCCATTTTAAACTAAGAGTCCTTAGTTTCCAAAAGTTCAGTCTTCTTTCAATATCTCCTAAGATCTCTTCCCACATGGTTTCGCTTGATTTCTTTTCATCCTTCCCAATTAAAACACTTAAGATCTTCATTTCTGTACTTTCTTTGAAAGTAAATTGATTTGTTAAATCTGTCACGTCTCCGAATCTCATATAAACTGTTTTTTCTTCGTTTACCTTACCTCCTGATCCCTTACAAAACATCTGTACAATTTCCATGACTTTTTTAACACTCTCCATTTCTCTGACTATCACTGTAGTATCATCCACATATTGAAATATTTTGTCAATTTCTCTACTTCCTTCAACACCTATTCAATTTATTTTGTCTTCTTGCTTTATGGCGAGTCCTAGTGGTTCTGAAACTAGTGAATATAAAAGAGCTGATAGTGGACATCCTTGTCTTATGGATCTTTTTATTTTAAAACACTGTGTTAAAAACCCGTTACACTTTACTCTCGTTATTGCGCCTCTATATAAAATTTTAATCCATTCTATAAAATTCTCTCCGAATCCAAAACTGTCTAAAATTCCAAATAAATAATCATGTTCCACCCTGTCAAAAGCTTTTTCAAAGTCTAAACTAATTACATAGCCTTCTCTGTTTTTGCTTTTCATGTACCTGATCATATCATTTATGCTCATTGTTGTCTGCTATGTCTTTTCCTTTCACACCGTACACTTGATTTGTTTTAATTATACTTGGCATTACTTCCTTTAATCTGTTGGCTAAAATTTTTGCCAAAATCTTTAAATCTGTGTTGAGCATTGTGATCGGTCTTTAATTCTTTAGGTCTACCCTTTCTCCTTTTTTTTTTATATATCAATTTCATCAAACCCATTCCCATTCTTTGACTCATCTCTCTCTTCTTAAAAACCTCTCCATATACTTCTATTAAGATGCTAGTTACAAAATCCTTAAAAGCGATATAAAACTCACTCCCCAAACCATCTATACCTGGACTTTTGTTTCTATTTCATTCGGTTATAGCTTTTTTAATCTCTTCCTTTCTTATGTCTTGATCACAATCTTTTTTATCTTCCTCTCCTAATTTTGCTTTTACCTGCTTCAATAGCGATACTTTTTCTTCTTCTTTTACTCCCTCTGTATTAAATAGCTTTTCATAATATGCTTTTATTTCTTTCAAAATTTCCTCATTATTTTCTACTACTTCTCCATTTTCTCCTTTTATTCTTTTTATGGTTTCAGCTTTCCCCTTTCTCCTTTCCAGATCAAAAAAGAATTTTGTGCACTTTTCTCCTTCCACTATATACTGTGCTTTACTTCGCAACCTCGCACCTTGATATTTATTTTCCTCCTTTTCTTTCAGTTGTTCCTCTATCACTATTAATTTTTGTATATCTTTTTCTTTCTCATTTAATTCTTTTTCCCATCTTTCCATTGTTTCTCCTTCCTTATTCTTTTTGCTTTTCTGAATTTGTCTGCAATATTTTATTGTTATCTTCTTCACTAAATACTTCATATTTTCCCACCATATTCTTTTATCTTCCACATACATTCCATTTTCTTTTTCTTTCTCAATGAGGTCTTTTATCTTTTCAACATATACTTCATTCTTTAAAACCTCTGTGTTTAAGACCCATACTCCTGGCCCTCTTTTCACTGAGCTCCAATCTATTTGCATAAAAAGTGGTTTGTGATCACTTAGGCTTGTTTCTTCATACCTCAGCCCTTCTAGAAAACCTTCTATATTCCATGTACATAAAACAAAGTCAATTCTTGTTTTACACATAACATTCCCGATTATTTGCCTCATTGAGTATTCTTTTTTCTTTTCATTCCTTTCTCTCCATATATCAATCATGTTATTTTCTTCCATCAGTGATTTTAGCCCTTTTCTTCCTGTGTCAGTTTTAAAAACCATTCCCTCGGCCATATCCAATTTACTAAACACTGTATTAAAATCCCCCATTATAATAACTTGATTGTGCTTCTTTAAAAACTCCCTTAAAATTTTAAAATACTCTCTCTTTTCCTGCTCCGCTGTTGGTGCATGCACATTGACCACCACTGTCCTCTCTTCATATTCTAACTCAACCACCATACATTTCCCA
The DNA here is from genome assembly GCA_012411365.1 of Ameiurus melas. NCBI lineage: Eukaryota > Metazoa > Chordata > Actinopteri > Siluriformes > Ictaluridae > Ameiurus > Ameiurus melas. The sequence continues at coordinate 5,921,746 of CM022758.1, forward strand.
AATTTGTCCTTGTACAGTATTTTACAATTTATGTCTTTATTTTCTTTTATTAGAATTGCTACTCCTCTGCCAAGCTTATCATCACCATTGTTATAAAATATGTCCCCATTCCATCTGTTCCTTATTTCACGTATATACCCATCCCTCCAGTTAGTTTCTTGTAAAACAATTACATCTTCCCTTTTAAGCAGTTCGATCACTCTCTCAAATTTCTTCACATTTAAAAGACCTCTGACATTAAATGTAACAATTCTTAAAATCATAAAAACGAGGAAGACGTACATCAAATTCATCTTCTCAGTCTATCCCCACCATGTCTTTTAAACATTCATATCTGTTTTCATGTTTAAGCACCTCCTTTTTACTCGCTCTTTTCTTGGCTGCTTCCAAGCTTGGTTTTACCTTTAAAGAACGTCTTCTTTTCATCGTTGTCATTGTTTTATCCTCCATTTCTTCCCCCTCTTCACTGTTGATTTCAGCACGTTGTTCTCTACTCATTTGTTCTTTTTGTTCTGCTCTGTCCAGTACACTTTCCAAATTTACAGACATGTCTTTCTGTGTCAAGATTTCTCCCTCTTTTTCAGTTTGCACAGTTTGTTTGTTGTATACATCCGTCTGTCCTCCATTTTCCGTGATGTCTGTTGTTTCACTTCCCTGTGGTCCTCTGGTTTCTTCTACTTTCTCCTTCTAACCGTCTCCTTCATGCTCCTGCCCGTTCACCTGCTCCTCTTCTTCCTTCTCATTCTCCATCCAGCATTCACACTTGTTTAAAAACTTCTTGCAATCCGGGCACTTCACCATGTTGCAGTCCCTTGCAAAATGCCCCCTCTCCTCACATTTATAGCACGTAAAGTCAGGGCAGTCCTTCACCACATGCTCCGGGCTCATGCACAGGCGACAAGTTTTCACCTGGTGACTGTGCATCACCCAGAGGTACTGCAGTCCTTCTGCCGTCTCCATCCTGGTGCTATACGGGAGGGACGTCACCTCTCTCGGGAACCTTGTTTTAACAAATCTCGTCCCGTCCTCGATGTTCGTGCCGGATACATCCTCCTTTTGATCTTAGAGATGGGGATTACTCCCCATCCTTCTAGTTTACGAACAATGTCCTCATCATCCAGATAAACAGGCAGATGTATGAAGGAGACAACATAATCCCTGTTGTGCAGTCTTTTCACTTCACATAGCATGCCTTTAATTAGCAGCCCGTCCGTTATGTTTTCTATGTCGTCCTCTCTTTCAAGTGTCACCTCGTATTCTCTTGGTCTCACCGCTTTGGTCTCACTGCTAAGATTTTCCCCTCACCGATTCTTTCTGTCACTGCTTTGATGATGTCTTCAGCTCTGGCTTCCTTCGCATTTCCCAGATCCACAGTCACAGTTGCTTCTTTCATATACACCCTTTTGTTGATTTCTTTCCTTTCTATTGTCATTTTCCGTAATCATCTCGTCGTCGTTTATCCGGTCCGTTGTCATGTCCCTGTCGTGGTTCTCCTGCCATTGTCGTATCAATTGCGTTTTCGTCATCCATTTTAAACACACACAAAAAAAACAAAAAAAACAACAACAAACAAACCAAAAATAAAAAACAAACGAAAACTAAGTTTAACCTCCTCCCGAACAGCCTGTGCTGCTGGGAGGATTGAAACAAACAAAGAAAAAGTTAACACTTATGAAAATAAACACTTATTGAAACTCAAAACTAAATATAAACACAAAAGTTTGGTGAGCCTCTCTCACCTACTACAGCCAACTCACTTCCTCTCTGGTGCTACTCACTAGCGCTGTCAGAGTGGTGTGGCCGTAAGCGACATAGGCATCCTTCACAGATGCTGATCTGGCATATGCAGATATGTTGCTTGTGACACAATGCTGCTCCTACCGCGGGTTTGAGGAATGCTAGGATCCTCAACCTCTGATAAACAACAAACATAGGTCAAGATATTTTTCCACAAACAGCACACAAGCCACAGCAGATCAAATATTACATTTATGTTTATTCATTAAGCAGACGCTTTTATGCAAAGTGACTTACCAAAGAGAAAATGCAAGCAAAGTACTATCTGATCTCCAGCCATAGTCTTTACAAACATATCAGCAACATTCTGTTGACATAACTGCTGTAAGGGTACTCAGCACATGTTGGTAATCTTGGGTAAGAAGAATGCTAGTTTTGGGGTTTGGATGTGTGAACACAAATTATGGCATGAACCCATGTCATGGGTATTTTCTAGGTATTTAAATATAGCACAGTTTCAGTGTCATTATGGCCAAATGAGTAGAAACATGTGGACTCTGATGACGTTGTTTTTAACAGGGGCCAACAAAGCATTCCATCTAAAATGGAGACTATGGAATTGCCATATTCAACAAAATACCCTCTCTCGAATAGAAAAAAATCAGCAAAACACTCCACCTGAAAGCAAATGACTCTGGAGGGACTTGAACCCACAACTTTTGAATAGCTCCAATATTGAACCTGGAAGTCCAATGCGCTATCCATTGCACCACAGAGCCCAAGAAACAAGCAGGTGTTAAGTAGCAAAGGTGTTTCCTCTCAGATTCTTCCAAATTGAGTGATGGCATTGCACTCACCAATCTGCGCTTGATGGTCACCAATCCTGTTCCTGGAGTTCCTCTTTTGAAGACCTTAGCTCCATCTAAAGTAGCCTACACATAGGCATCCTACACAGATGCTGATCTGGCATATGCATACATGTTTGTGCCAGAATGCTGCTCCTACAGCTGATTTGAGACATGCTAGGATACTCAACCTATGACAAAACACAAACATAGTTTAAGATATATTTCCACAAACAGCAGACAAGCCCCAGCAGATCAGAGACACTATCTGATCTCCAGCCATGATCGTTACACACATATCACCAAATTTCTGTTCACAGCAATTGCACTGAGGGTACACAGCACATGTTTCTAATCTTTGCAAAGCAGAATGCTACTTTGGGGTTGGAATGTGTGAGCACAAAATTATGGCGGGAATCCATGGCATGGGTATTTTCTAGGAACTTAAATTTAGCACAGCTTCAGTGTAAGTTTGGGCAAATGAGTAGAAACATGGGGAACTTGATGACGTTGTTTTCACCTGGGGCCAACAAAGCATTCCATCTAAGATGGAGAGTAGCGAATTTCCATATTCAACATGATACCCTCTGTGGTATCGAAAAAACTAACAAGCAACACGCATGTGCAAGCAAATGACTCTGGAGTAACTTAAACCAAGAACCTTTGAGTAGTTCCAGGGAGGAACCTCGAAGTCCAACTCCATTGCACCACAGAGCCCAGGTTATAAGTAGCAAAGCTGTTTCATCTCAGGCTCTTCCAAATTCAGTGAGGGTATAGCGCTTTCCTGTTCTTGTTTACTAAACAGGTGTTTTCCTGTTGACAGCACTTGAAATCTACACGTAACACATGCCTGAAAGAAAGCAACCTTAGCACTGAATCCACATGGTTTTAACGGCATCAAAGTCAAGGCTAGACTTTACCATAAAGTGCCCCCAGAACCAATCTTGGCTTGCTTGTGTGGTGTGTCATCTCAGGCTGTTAGAAAGGCATAGCAGTTGCACAAACAGAAGAGTCTTTTATCAGGCACTGAAGAAATTCGCACTCTGGATCTCTTTAATGCTTGATGCGCAATTTTGCATTGCATATCCCTTTTCTCCAATATTTGTTTGGAAGCAACTACAAAAGATTTATTTTTTGTAGCAGTTGAAATTCACATGCTAAACACGTCTGGAAGCAAACAAATATGGCAGGAACTGAACCCATGGGGTTTTAATGGAATCAAGCCTAGAAGCCACCATCCAATGGGACACAGAACCAATCTAGGCTTGCTGGTGTTCTCTCTTCTCTGGAACAAAGGGATGAAAGGCATTGTTCTTGAAACAAACAAAGGGTTCAACATATGGCACTGCTGGGGTTCAAACGAAGGATCTCCCATTTAGTAGACAGGCACTTTAACCAACTGAGCATTTTGGAGATAATGGCTATGTCTGTTGTTTTTTGGAGACCCAGAGCCTTTGAAAGGCAACCCCAATTCCCAAAAAAGTTGGGATGCTGTGAAAAATGTACATAAAAACAGATCTCATAAACCCATATGATATTCACAATAGAACACAGAAAACATATCAAATGTTTAAACTGACTAAATGCAGCATTTTAATTTAAAAAAAAAGGTAATTTTGCATTTGGTGGCTGCAACATTTCTCAAAAAAACTTGGTTTCCAAAAAGAATTCCAAGTTTCAAATCGTCTGACCACAGAACAGTTTTCCACTTTTCCTCAGTCCATTTGAAATGGCCCAAAGAAGATGGCGGAATTTCTGGATCATTTTCACATATGGCTTTTTCTTTGCAGACTGTAGAAAACTCCCCTTTCTTCCAGAAGTGACAAAATATCAGGCTTCTGGGGGAAAACCATGCATAAGCTGTATTTACAGTGCCTTGCGAATGTATTCGACCCCCTTGAACTTTTCAACCTTTTGCCACATTTCAGGCTTCAAACATACAGATATAAAGTTTTTATTTTTTGTGAAGAATCACCAACAAGTGGGACACAATTGTGAAGTGGAACGAAATCTATTGGATTTTTGAAACTTTTTTAACTAATAAAAAAATGAAAAGTGGGGCGTGCAAAATTATTCGGCCCCCTTGCGTTAATACTTTGTAGAGCCACCTTTTGCTGCGATTACAGCTGCAAGTCGCTTGGGGTATGTCTCTATCAGTTTTGCACATCGAGAGACTGAAATTCTTGCCTATTCTTCCTTGCAAAACAGCTCGAGCTCAGTGAGGTTGGATGGAGAGCGTTTGTGAACAGCAGTTTTCAGCTCTTTCCACAGATTCTCGATTGGATTCAGGTCTGGACTTTGACTTGGCCATTCTAACACCTGGATACGTTTATTTGTGAACCATTCCTTTGTAGATTTTGCTGTATGTTTGGGATCATTGTCTTGTTGGAAGATAAATCTGAGAATGTTCAGTTTTAGGCCTGATCTGAGAATGGTCAAAAAGGCCAAGCAGGCAAAGAAGAGCAGTTCTGAGGGTCCTTAGAGGGACATATCAGGGGACATGAGGTTGTTAGGGCAGTTAACCCCCAGTGCTACTGTAGGGCCTCCCCAAGCCAAGGCGGTCCCAAGTTTTCAGTGTTCTCTGGTCAGCGAGCTGTCACAGGGCAACGAAAATCTGATGCTTTCCATCCAATAGAATGTGGAATAGTTAACGTCACTAAAAGACCATCTGGCAACGTGGATACTACTGCCAAATGTGTCTCCATGGATTCTGTCTACCGTAGAAAAGGGGTACCGGGTCCAGTTTATAGCTTGACCCCCCCGGTTCAGAGGTGTACTCACCATAGTAGTCAGCACAGACCAGAGCCTGACGTTTGAGGTCCAAAGAACATGTACCCCGTTCCCTGAGGGAGGGAGGTTTTTACAGCCATTATTTACTGGTTCGCGGCCAATTTTAGTTCTTCGTCATCTGAACTGTACTCTTCGGACATACATGGTCAAGATGCTGACACCCAAACTTATCGTTCCACAGATTCAGTTTTGTCACGGTTCCCCCTTGAGGCAGCGTTCTCTAATGCGCAAATGCACAAGCACATGCTTTCTGTTGTTGACAGTTGTGATATTTGGACATGTGTGTTTGTTTACATTTCTGCCATGTCTCCTAACTGTTCTATTCTGGTTGTGCTGTCACGTCTGTTGGTATTACGCTCAGCTGTTAGCGGTTAGGAGGCTGATCATACCGGCATATATACCATGCGCCTCCCGGCACACAGCACGGTTTATTAGATTAGAGTTAGTTAGATTAGATGTTATTTACCATTGTCATTGTTCATGTCATGTTTCATGTTTAGATTCGTTAGTTTAGTTCACTGGTTTCTCCGCTACCAGTTTCTCGCTTATGTTCATGTTTCACGTTTAATATCTCGACCCCGTTTTCTGTACCACGACCTTGATCTTTGCTTTGCCCTGTGTATGCCTGTTTGCCATTCGCCTGACCTTTGCCTGTTTGTGGTTTATGTTCTGGATTACGTTTTGGATTTGTCTGCTTCTCTCTCTTTAAATAAACCTTCCGTTCTAAACTGCGATTGCATACGTTTGCCCACTAACAAAGAAATGATCAGTCTATAATTTTAATGGTAGGTTTATTTGAAAAGTGAGAGACAAAACAACAACAAAAAAAATCCAGAAAAACGCATCTCAAAAATGTTATAAATTGATTTGCATTTTAAATTGATTTGCAAGTATTTGACCCCTCTGCAAAACATGACTTAGTACATGGTAATGACTTAGTAATTACTTTTCATTTTCAATGCCCTGGCTGAGAGAAGGAGGTTCTCACCCAAGATTTTACAGTACGTGTCCCCTTAGCAGAAAAACACCCCCAAAACATAATGTTTCCACCTCCATGTTTGACGGTGGGGATGGTGTTCTTGAGGTCATAGGCAGCATTCCTCCTCCTCCAAACACGGCGAGTTGAGTTGATGCCATAGAGCTCCATAATGGTCTCATCTGACCACCAGAGGACAACTGGGTGAAAGTGTTATGGTCAGATGAGACCAAAATGACCAAAAACCCACCCTTTAATTGTTGTTGCTATTATTTATTATTTATATGGTCAGGTGATAAATCCAGATTAGGTTTAAGAATGTGTCTTCAGTTAAAATCAAAACATAAAAACATTATGTTTTATTCAGGAGGAGAAATTCAATCTACTCTCAAGTCAGTCACTAGCTTTAGGGTGGTACATGATAAACATTTATGATGGAGGGTGTGACTTTCTGATGCCTGAGGTTTTTAGGGCAGTGGGTGTGTGTAATATTGTCACGATTTCCCTGTGAAGCAGCACATGTGCTTGCTTCTTCCGTGGTGACGTCATGTCTGCGACCCGTCGGGTCATAGGTCATTGAGTCACGTGTGTTTGGGAATTGCCTGCAGCTGTGAGCGGTTGCGGCGCTAAGGACTGGGATATCTATATATACCGTGAGCTGTGCTCCCGATGGCGCGGTTAATCAGATCTACAGATATACAGATCTACAGACATATGGAATAGCAACGTGTGTCTGTATGAAGGAATGTGTGCCATGTAAAGCTAGAGAGCGACTATCGGGAGTCGCCGTGTCAGGTTATGTTTATGCCTTAGCCGTAGCATTAGCGCTAGCCGTAACCAAGTGAGCATAGCTTAGCTCAGGGTGTTTGTTTATCGTATTTTGGTTTGCGTTCATCACAGTAAATAAAAGTCATCGTTCAACTGCGATTACATCCTGCTTGCTTTCTTCACATCGCGTCACGTCCCGTGACTGAATGAACTGCTGAACCATGGATGCAGCAGGAGAACGGAGAGGACGGCAAACCCGAAGGTTCACACCAAGTATCTCTGCCTTGGATTCAATGCAATTCGCACAGAGGAAGGAAATGGCTGAAAAAATTTGCAAAATGCAGTTGGAGTTGGAGGGTTTGAGCAGCACTCTGTCTGAAGTGGAGAGGATACGTCAAAGCTACTGAAGAATGCTCATCTGTGGAGTTGCAACTACAAGCAACACAGGTTTTGCTGCAAGAGGAGACACTCCGGAAATGGGCTCTGAGCACACTGCTTTATCAACTAGAGGATGAACAGAATCGACTGAAGGAGCTTTTGGAGGAGGAAAAAGAGAGTAGGAAGAGTGCAGAGGAACAGCTTCACCCCGTTCAGACACAGAGGTCAGAATTGGAAAAGAAATTGGAACAGGTGCATGAAATGGGGGCAGAGCTGGAGGATGAGAGGAAACAGAAAGCTCTGGCTGTAGCAGCAAAGAAGAAGCTGGAGCTTGACCTGTCTGAGCGGGAAGCTCAACTCATCCAGGCCATTAAAGCTCGAGATGAAGCACAGGGACAGCTGAAGAAGGTACAGACTCAGTTAAAGGATCAGTTGCAGGAGGTGGATGAACTCCGAGCAGCAAGAGAAGCTGCACGGAGCAGCACCAAGGAGAGTGAACGCAAGGTCAAGAGTCTGGAGGCTGAAAATGTGCGATTACATGAGGATCTCTCTGCAGCTGATCGCAGTCAGAAGCAGGTTCTGCAGGAGAGAAATGAGCTGCATGATGAAGTGACCAGCTGTAACTCCAAGATATCTGCCTTGAATGATGAGAAGCGGAGGTTGGAGGCTAGCATTTCACAGCTGGAGGAGGAACTTGATGAGGAACTTGATGAGGATAAGGGCAACATTGAACTCGTTAATGACCAATTGAAGAAGGCAAATGCACATGTGGACGCGCTGAGCACAGAGCTAGCGGGTGAGCGCCGCACGGCTCAGAAGAATGAGACTGCTCGACAGCAGCTTGAGAGACAGAATAAGGATCTAACTGCGAAAATGCAGGAGCTGAAAGGCTTGGTCAAATCGAAGTCTCAAGTCCACAACGTCCAAATCCAGACCCAGTCCAAGTCCACAACGTCCAAGTCCAGACCCGGTCCCATGTCTACGACATCCAAGTCACGTCATCCAAGTCACGTCACAAGCCAAGTTTCAAGGGCCTGATGTACACGAGCAGCCTCAAGCTCACGGTGCCCACAAGCAGCCTCAAGCTCCCGATGTCCACGAGCAGCCTCCAGCTCCTGACGTCCACGAGCAGCCTCCAGCTCCCGACGTTCACGAGCAGCCTCAAGCTCATAACGTCCACGAGCAGCCTCCAGCTCAGGACGTCCCAGTCCCGTCTCAAGTCCCTGAGTGACAGCAGAGCTCCAGCCTGAGGCCTACGGGGAGGCTGGGGGGGCCCGGCTGTCAACCCTGGTGTAGGGGTTGCCCTGCACAGATGCTGCCCGACGGAGGGTGACGTACATGTGCATTGTAAAGCTAGAGGGCGACAATCGGGAGTCGCCGTGTCAGGTTATGTTTATGCCTTAGCCGTAGCATAAGCACTAGCCGTAACCAAGTGAGCATCTTTTAGCTCAGGGTGTTTGTTTATTGTATTTTGGTTTGCGTTCACCACTGTCAATAAAAGATCAACTGTGATTGCATCCTGCTTGCTTCCTTCACGTCGCGTCACATCCCGTGACAAATATAAAACCCCATGACGCAACAGAGATGCGGATTGGACACACACAGACACACTCACATTTTACAACACAATTACACTTGTTCTAATAAAATAATAAAATCATTTCAATACTAACACACCATTTAAAAGTGAAGTGAAGTGAACTATATTCAGGAAATAACAGAACATCAGGATATGCAAGTGAATGTAAGGTTAATGGTCAAAAACTGGGACTGACATTAGCCAGCTTAATTTGTGGGTATGCAAATATCAAAAGTTAATTGACGTGCTTAAGAAGAAACCAAGCCATGGTATGATGCCATCTATCCTAATCTAAGGTTACTTACTATTTAAGTATCTAGTTACTTACTGTCTGAAAAATGCTCCTATGCTCTGCTGCACTTTTCTACACTTGGCTCCCTTTACAGCAGCTTAGTAAACTTGAACAATGTGTAAAAGACATTAGACGTTGGATGTTAGCTAACTTCCTTTTACTTAATTCTGATAAGACAGATATACTTTTATTAGGACCACGTGGTGCTAGAAGTAAGCTTTCTGATCACATGATTACTCTGTAAATGGTAAATACCATTTAATACCATTACTCTGGATGGACTATCTCTTTCATCATGTGCAGCAGTAAAAGACCTTGGAATAATTATTGACTCCAGTCTATCATTTGATGCTCATGTAGATAATATTACTAGGACAGCTTTCATTCATCTCAGAAATATTTCTAAAATAAGAAATATATTGTCACTGCATGATGCAGAAATATTAGTTCATGCATTCGTCACCTCTAAACTAAATTACTGTAATGCCTTACTGCCCGGATGTACTAGTAGGAGCATAAACAAACTCCATTTAGTCCAGAATGCAGCTGCTACAGAGTCCTAACTAGAACCAGAAGATACGACCATACCACCCTGATCTTACCAACACTGCACTGGCTCCCAGTGAAATATCGCATTGATGATAAAATTCTATTATTAACCTATAAAGCACTAAAGGGTCTCGCGCCACAGTATCTAAGAAACCTTTTGGTTTTCTATGATCCGCCACGCCTACTTAGATCGAAAGATGCAGGCTATCTGATGGTACCTCGAACAGCGAAGGCTACAGCAGGGGGAAGATCTTTCTCTTATACAGCCCCACAGTTATGGGACAGTCTTCCAATTAGCGTTTGGGACTCAGACAGCCTCAGTGTTTAAGTCTAGGCTTAAAACATATTTGTTTACTCAAGCCTACGCTGACTAGACTTTCTATTATGCTAAGCACAGTCCTAACAGTCTCTTCTCTCCCTCTCTCCTTCTGTCGAGCCACACATGATTGTATGGAGACACTAGATATCCTGATCCTCTCTGCTCTCCGAACCTGCCTGATCTGTTTCGATGTCTTACCTCTTGATGGAGCTCTCATCTACTCCATTTCCAAATTGCTGGGACTACGGCTGCTTCTAAGACCAAACAGACTTCATATAAATCAATAATGAACTTTATCACACTATCTGCTGTTACCCAGATGAGGATGGGTTCCCTTCTGAGTCTGGTTCCTCTCAAGGTTTCTTCCTCTTAAAACATCTTAGGGAGTTTTTCCTTGCCACCGTCACCACTCAGTGGCTTGCTCAGTTGGGATAAATTTGCACCTTTAATATCTGTATACTGTGTTGATATTTCTGTAAAGCTGCTTTGAGACAATGTCTATTGTAAAAAGCGCTATACAAATAAAATTGAATTGAAGTTGAATTGAATGGTCTCCATTTCTTACAGACGGAGCTGCTAAAATATATCAACGAACTGGCATTGTGTAACCAATTGTACAATTGAAGTGATGGGAACATACACCTATTTTCCTTAACAAATGGAAATATATATATATATATATATATATATATATATATATATATATATATATATATATATATATATATATATATATATATATATACATATATAAAGGAATAGACATAAATAAATAAAATAGATGAAGAAAAGACAGTTGGCAGGGTTCATTAATGGGGGACATATAGAAAATATTTTGTACTGTATTTGGGGGGAAGACAGGGACAGATTGGTATTTCCTCAACATTGAGGGGACACACGACCCCTCCAAAGAATGCGTGGTTACGCCCATGTGTAGACTTCAGGTACTCGTCCACATTCTAACTTCAAGTTCAACATCAGTTCAACTTCAGCATCAAATCCAACCCATAACTCTTCCCATTTTGGCTCTATAAAGGGATGAGTCACGGCTAACATTTGAATTCCTGCTTATTGTGCTGCTGTATTTGACGTAACTTCCATTGAAGTAGAAAGATTCCTGTTCATTCATAATATTTCCCTCCACAGTACAGACACATTATAAGACTTGATAACACATTATGAGTTGGACCCTCGTGATGTGTCAGTTACACAGAGAAGAGTCAAACACCAGTGACGGGAAGTCACTGGCTCTTTGCAGTGAATCAGATTATTTGGTTAAGCTCATCTGCAAGAGTCTGTTCAAAGAGTCGGCTCGCTTGTGAATGACACATCGGTACGCGAATACTGATTCTTGTTTTGGTTTTATATCACAAATGGGATTTAATCTGTGAAATAAACAACAACAACAACAACAACACCATTAACAGACTTCGTCTGTAAACTCTCAGCCAGGAAACTGGTAGTGACTGTGTCTATGATCATGTCCTTTAGCCTCTCTCTCTCTCTCTCTCTCTCTCTCTCTCTCTCTCTCTCTCTCTCTCCTCACACACACACACGCACGCGCGGCCCTCGCCCCGGGGATATATAAATGCGAGACAGTAACTTCACACACACTCACACACTCACACACACACAGGTTTCGGGTGATACAATGGCGGATGATCCGCTGGTTGGGGCAGTGGACCAGGGGACCAGCTCCACAAGGTTTCTGGTAAGTTCTTGTGTGTATGTGTGTGTGTGTGTGTGTGTGTGTGTGTGTGTGTTATAGACTGCATTGTATTAATTCAACAATGTTAAAGGTTGCATACTACTGTACTACATAGTGTGCTTTGTCTTAATCTGGAAAAGTACTAAGTAGCACAGAAATGATATTTATTTAAAAAAAAGTTACTAGTATTACTACTACCACTACTACTAATAATAGTAATAATAATATTACTAATCCTCCTCCTCCTCAACATCAAAAACAACAACAACAACAATGACATCATCATAATATTCTTGAGGAGATAGCTGTTACATTGATTTAATGCAATAAATGAGTGATTAATATTTTCTGGAATTTACAATGAACAATAAAGAAGTGTTAAATATTAGTTATGTGTGTGGAAATAGATTTGAATGAGTGAGGTTATGCTTCGTTTCTAAATGAGTTGCTGGTACTGGTACTTAAAAAAACAACTAAAATTGGTGACATTGTTAGAAATAGGTGATTTGGTGCAGTAGTTCTTTTTACTTCCTGTGTTTGACATCAATAATATCATGTAACTGCTTTATCAGTTGTTTGGTCAGTGTAGTTCACTGAGACTGCTGTAGATCTTGGATCTACCTTGGATTTCTGCAACTAAGTAAACACAGCAGACAGGTCAAAGTACAGGTTCATCAGTTTAACCTTTGACTTCTTAACAAATGAGGTGAATGAGTGTTACAGCAGTTTCATCATATTGCTGTGTAGTAATGTAGGTTTTTTTCTGATGTCCTAATGTGGGTGAATCCTTTGTTCTTTCCCCTGCTACTAATAATGTTTTAGGATGTACAGTATATGTAATGATTTTTATTTATTTATTTGTGTTCTTTAAGTGACAATACTTAATAAGGAAAGTATTCTTTAAACTTATTTATTCTCTTTTTCACTGTGATCTCCACACACCATTTTTAATAGTGTAATGCCTATAAATCACCTCAATACTTCTTATTTACTTTGTGGTAGATTTTTCACAAGCAGGAATGTAAGTTTCAAAGAAAACAGTGCAACGTTTGTTTTCACTGTTTAGTCAAAGTGGAGGTCAAGTTAACCCACTGACCTTTCCTCAGTGACTACGTTTACATGGACAGCGTTAATCTAATTATTGACCTTACCTTAAACACATTAAGGTGTTTACAAGAGTCGCTTTTAGAATACTCATGTCATGTTCCCGTTTTAGAACATAATTACATTATCCGGCCTGCGTCATTAAGTCAACGCGCCACGCCATCCGATGTCCCTCCAGAATTTCACGTATCAATATACAGTGCGTCTTCATCATGGTACCGTATACAGTTTTGGGTGTTTTTATTTTTTTTTTTTACGGACACTTTAAGTGCAGTTAATTATTTGTCATGCTGTATGTGCTAATAGACAACTGCTTGAAGCCGTGGGTGTGTCCCAAATCGCTTAGATACAGTTTATATAGTAAACGAGATACATGTATTTTTCCCCACTACAGGCCTATAGTAGGAAAGTATGCGATTTGGGAAGCGGCCGAACTCTCTCGTTCGCCGTAAAACGTAAAACTGCCGTGTGTGATCATGTCCTGTTGCAAAATGCGGTGAAAACCCTCACATGACCTTCATAATGTGATTAAGGTGTTTACATGTCTGTAATACACGTCCATAAGGCGACTAAAACAGGAGTACTCCACCTGTCTTAAATCGATTAGAGCTTAATTAGATTAAGGTAAGTAAAAATTGCTGTTTACATGGTAGTTTCTTAATTAGAGTATGGTCTTAATCGGATTAAGAGTGGATTATTGTTGTCCATGCAAACGCAGCTACTACTACAACCTCAAAGTAGACAAAGAGAACCCAATTAAACAAATGAGACAAGAATATTATGCTTGGTCATTTGTTTATTGAGGAAAATCATCCAATATTACATATCTGTGAATGGCAGAAGTATGTGATCCTCTAGGATTAGCAGTTAATTTTAAGCTGAAATTAGAGTCAGGTGTTTTCAATCAATGGGAGGACAATCAGGTATGAGTGAGCAGCCTGTTTTATTTAAAGATCAGGGATCTATCAAAGTCTGATCTTCACAAAACATGTTTGTGGAAGTGTATCATGGCACAAACAAATGCGATTTCTGGTCACCACCAATCCACATTCAGATAGACTGTGTACAAGTGGGGGAAATTTAAGACCATTGTTACCCTAATAGTTCGCAAGGTCACAAAAGAACCCAGGGTAACTTCTGAGCAACCAAAGGCTGCTCTCACATTGGCTGATTGTTAATGTTTGAGTCCACCATCAGGAGAAAACTGAACAGTGGTGTGCATGGCAGGGTTGCATTTGAAAGTCACTGATCTCAAAGATCACATGGACAAGCCAGAAGACTATTGGAAAAAAATTTTGTGGACTGATGAGACGAGTTATGTTTGGATAAAGGAAAACACTGCATACCAGCCTAAGAACCTTATTCCATCTTTGAAACATGGTGGTGGTAGTAGAATGGTTTGGGCCTGTTTTGCTGCAGCTGGGCCAGGACGACTGGATGGAACAATGACGTCTGAATTATATTAGCAAATTGTAAAGGAAAATGGAAGGACATTTGTCAATGAACTGAATATCAAGAGTAAGTGGGTCATGCAGCAAGACAACATTTTCAGTTAGGGGTGTACTCACTTTTGTTGCCAGCGGTTTAGACATTAATGGCTGTGTGTTGAGTTATTTCGAGGGAACAGCAAATTTACACTGTTACACAAGCTGTATACTCACTACATTGTAGCAACGTGTCATTTCTTCAGTGTTGTCACATGAAAAGATATAATCAGATATTTACAAAAATGTGAGGGGTGTTCTCACTTTTGTGAGATACTGTGTATATACACACACACACATATATATGTTTGGGCCTCTTAGTTCCAGTGAAGGGAAATTGTAATGCTATAGCATACAAATACCTCCTATACAAATGTAAATGGTAAATGGTAAATGTGCACTTATATAGCGCTTTTATCCAAAGCGCTTTACACTGTGTCTCATTCACCCATTCACACACCAATGGTAGCAGAGCTGCCATGCAAGGTGCTAGCTTGCCATCGGGAGCAACTTGGGGTTCAGTGTCTTGCCCAAGGACACTTCGGCATGTGGAGTCAGCCGGGCCGGGAATCGAACCGCCAACCCTACGATTAGTGGACAACCCACTCTACTAGCCTTCCTTTATTTATTCTAGTTAGTGCATTAAGAACTCATCATAACTGGAATCTATCCTAAATTGTGAATGACATTCATTTGGACATGGATGAAGATATCAATCAGATCTCAGAGCTTCCCTGTCCTGAGAACTGTCACGCCAACAAAACCTATGTGCCTCTGTGTCAACTCATATCTTGGTCTTACTCCTCTGACTTCGCACCAATACCAACCAACACTTGGCTCACCGAATATTTGCAGGACAGTATGGTCCATGATTACATCTTTGTTCTGACCTTGGTGTGGATACTGGTACTACCTTGCCCCCTCCTATGGTAAATGATCTGCACTTAATGTATATAGCACCTTTTAACAGCAGTTCTACAAAGTTTCTCATTCACCCAAACACACACACACCAAGGTGCTAGGCGCTAGAATGCCATCAGGAGCAACTTGGCGTTCAGTGTCTTGCCCAAGGAAATTTCAGCATGTGGAGTCATGTGATAAGTGGACAACATGCTCTACTACCTGAGCCACAGCTACTCCAATACTAGCATACCTAGTGTAGACCTTGAGTAGATTTTTCAAGGCAGTTAGTTTAATCAATGATACCTCTCTGCCTTCTGATTTTGATGCATACTGACTACTTGAACAACATGCTTTCCTGCTATTGCGTGAGGTCATTTGACAGCAGTCTCCAATTTATCTCCAACGTCTGGAAGAAAGCAAGAGTCAATATCAATCTTACTTCCGGTAAGACACACAGTCCAGGCTATTTAAAGTGAGCAGAGCAACTGCAAATAAGTTTCATTAGTAATCAGGTGACTTTGAGCAGGGATAGGATTGGAGGCCATGTGATGAGGTTATGGGCTAAGGAACATGATAATTGTAGTCCACAACTTTAGTAGAAGGTCCAGACATTATGTTATTCAATGTGGTATGTTTTAATTTTTTTCTTCACAGGTGTTCAATGCTAAAACAGCTGAGCTTGTCAGTCAGCATCAGGTGGAAATTACCCAGAGTTTCCCCAAAGAAGGGTAAGCTACAATAACCTTTCAACACTTTTAACAGTTCAGCAATATTTAACAGGTCTTCATAGTTAGTGACTGATACCCCTGTTTGGTTTTTATTTTATCACTTATTATGAGTAGAATATTTTTTTAATTATTTAAGATATTTAAAATTGTTTAGTTTTTAGTAAAGTCTCGGTCTAACATCAGTGTCAAAAAACATCATATTGATAAGTTTAGGTCCTCTAAATGTGACTATTAGTCATGGACAGATTAGTCATAGGGCTAATTGGTCCAAGTGGTCTTGAACTATAGTTTTTTTTGTTTGTGAAATGTTGATAGTTTTGACAGTCCCACCAATGAGCATAACTTGTGTGCCCTTAATTTATATAAAAAAATAAACCTTGTCAATAATTGGTCTTTATTTTGGTGGTGACACAAAGACCAGTCAGGCAACACAGACATGTATCTTGGCATCTATTCATTAGCTAAGGATATATACAGTATGTGTGTAATGCCTACCAAATTTGCAAATAGAGCAAAAGTGGAACAAAAAGCAAAAACCCCAAAAGAGCAAGAAATAAGAAAGATAGAAGCATTGGCGGGTGCATCAGCAATATAGACTTATTTTAAACCAAAAGATGTTAGTGGAGAGCTGAGTGCTGTGGATTACCTTAGTATAATAATTTGCTAACTTAAAACCATAAGAACCTTTGGCATGGAAAGGGGGCCTTCATGGTGTATCAGCCCATGGGTCTCTAAGTTTGTAATCCTCTTTGTTGTTAGTCATGTTGTTGTTTTAATCAATAAGGATACATATTTATTAAGACAGAATGATGGAATCTAGTTTGAAACATTTTAAAACACAATTTGACCCAACTCTAATCCCTTTGTGGAAGGATACTAATCTAAAATAAAAATTCCTGTAGGGCTTATGCAGCCCTTAGATAATAAAACTGGGCATGTTGATTACTATCTAAATCTAAGTATTACAGTTTAATGATCATGACACTTTACAAGATTTTCTACTTAAGATAAAATAATCACATAAACATAAAATTGACATTATCAGGACAATACTGGGTCAAGGTTAAAAGTATTTATGCTTAGCAACACATGGACACATGACAGACTTT
Organism: Ameiurus melas; assembly: GCA_012411365.1. NCBI lineage: Eukaryota > Metazoa > Chordata > Actinopteri > Siluriformes > Ictaluridae > Ameiurus > Ameiurus melas. Next base: position 5,939,015 of record CM022758.1, read on the forward strand.
CCTTAGAAATTCACATTAAACATTTACAAGAAGTTGCATAATTTTTTTCTTTTCGGATTTTGCACATTAAGCAGTGCAATGGTTTATAATGTCTGACAGAATTTCCTGACAGTGCATTATTGCATAACGTAACTGGAAATGAAGGGATGAGTAAGAATGATGCATTCTGGGGTCCTACTGTTTATGTATATTTATATATACTGTATATATTATACATGTATACTGTATATAAAAAATAATGAAATATTTAATCATATAATTTGCATTTTTCAATTCAATTCAATTCAATTTTATTTGTATAGCGCTTTTTACAATAGTCATTGTCTCAAAGCAGCTTTACAGAAATAAAAAAACAGGTATAAACAGTCAGAAACAGATAAACAGAGACAAACAGGAACAGATAAACAGAAACAAACAGCTATAAAACAAATGGAATTTATCCCAACTGAGCAAGCCACTGAGTGGCGACGGTGGCAAGGAAAAACTCCCTAAGATGTTTATTGAGGAAGAAACCTTGAGAGGAACCCGACTCAGAAGGGAAACCCATCCTCATCTGGGTAACACAGATTGTGAAGGTAACACAGATAATGCAAAAATGAGAAGTCTGTATGGCCTTAGGAGCAGCCGTAGTCCCAGCAGAAGATTTGGGCACATCCAGAGGCAGAAGGGATCTGGATCTCCAATATCTCCATAAATTTGTGTGGAGCTCGGCAAAAAGAGAGAGAGTGAGAAAAACGATTATTAGGACTGTGAAGTAGTGAGATATAATCTAGTCAGGGTAAGCTTGAGTAAACAAATATGTTTTAAGCCTAGACTTAAACACTGAGACTGTGTCTGAGTCCCGGACACTAATAGGAAGACTGTTCCATAACTGTGGGGCTCTATAAGCGAAGGCTCTTCCCCCTGCTGAAGACTTCACTATTCTAATTAATGTCAAATAGCCTGCACCTTTTGATCTGAGTAGGTGTGGCGGATCATATAAAACCAGAAGGTCACTTAGATATAAAAGTATTTTAAAGTTAATGCGAGATTTTACAAGGAGCCAATGCAGTGTGGATAAGATCGGGGTGATGTGGTCGTATCTTCTAGTTCTAGTAAGGACTCTAGCAGCTGCATTCCGTACTAACTGGAGTTTATTTAAATTCCTTCTGGAACATCCAGACAGTAAGGCATTACAGTAATCTAATCTAGAGGTGACGAATGCATGAACCAGTATTTCTGCATCATGTAGTGACAATATGTTTCTTATCTTAGAAATATTTCTGAGATGAAAGAAAGCTATCCTAGTAATATTATCTACATGAGCATCAAATGATAGGCTGGAGTCCATTATCACTCCAAGGTCTTTAACTGCTGTACATGATGAAACAGAAAGACCATCCAGAGTTACTGTGTAGTCAGAAAGATTACTTCTAGCTACACGTGGGCCTAATAAACGTAATTCTGTTTTATCAGAATTAAGTAGGAGGAAGTTAGTTAACATCCAACGTCTAATGTTCTTTACACAATCCTCGACTTTACTAAGCTTCTGTCTGTCCTCTGGCTTCACTGACACATACAGCTGTGTATCATCAGCATAACAGTGGAAGCTAATTCCATGTTTACGAATAATTTGTCCTAGGGGTAACATATATAAAGTGAAAAGCAGTGGGCCTAAAACAGAACCCTGTGGAACTCCAAAAGTAACCTCAGTACGCATGGAGAAATCACCATTTACATCTACGAACTGATAACGATCGGTCAGATAAGACCTGAACCAGGAGAGGACTGTTCCCTTAATACCAACAACATTTTCTAATCTATCAAGGAGAATAGTGTGATCTATAGTATCGAAAGCTGCACTAAGGTCGAGTAACACAAGCAGCGAGACACAGCACTTGTCACGTATCCGGAAACTCTGGACTCCATTTCCCATCAGCCACTGCACTACACCACATGACCTCATGCACCTGATTCACGTTTCTGTTAATGAGCACCGATGTGTATATATAGTTTTTGTCTGCACTCTCTCTTGGTCTTTCGTTATCGTAGACTCCCGTTGTTTATGTCCGTGTCCTTGTCTCATGCCACAGAGTTTTTGCCACGTTGTCTTTGTTTCAAGGTTTGTTTGTTTGTTATTAAATGGTTAAATCTGCGATTGCTTCTGCCTCATCCTCCAGACGTTACAGCACTGATCAGAGGTCAGAAGAAGGTCATTTACTACTTCAACTAGCACTGTCTCTGTGCTATGATGAGGTCTAAATCCTGACTGATACATTTCATGAATGTTGTTCCTATCCAAGTATGAGCATAACTGCTTTGCTACAACCTTTTCTAAAATCTTAGAGATGAAGGGGAGATTTGATATAGGTCTATAGCATTTCAGCTTTGGTTCAAAGCTTTTCCTTACTTGTATTTACTTCCTGTGTCATCTATTGTTTTTGCTGTGAGATGGGTGGAAGAAGACCCCAAGGAGATCCTGCAGTCTGTGTACGAGTGCATGGAGAGGACCAGTGAGAAACTCACTCAGCTCAAGATTGGCGTCACCAACATTAAAGGTGCATGCGTGTGTGTGTGTGTGTGTGTGTGTGTTTAAATTTATCTATGTTTGGCTTAATTTTCATCTATGCTCCTTCACGAGGGCCTCATTGTATAAAAGTGAAATGGACATTTCTGTTTTACACAGCCATTGGAGTGACCAATCAGAGAGAAACGACGTTGGTGTGGGACAAAGAGACTGGAGAACCTCTCTACAATGCCATTGGTGAGTCGGCCTACCCACAAGGCAATAGCAGTGAGATCAACATTAAATGTGGACGGCCATTAATAAGAATAATACCCTTTACACCTACCACTATAGTGTGATACATTCACAGGGCAAGAAGATATCAGGTTTTACAAGCACCATTAGCAAAAGCAGACAAAAATATATTTGTTTAAATTAAAGAACATTTGTGAAACATAGCTCTCATTAACCATTGTTTTCATAATTTCAAATTAAGATGATGCAAACTTTTACACTGAAATGTAATTTAATGAATAGTAGCAAAGCAAATACATCATTATTATTTCTCATATCCTATAACTGTAGAAAGATAGCATATAATTATAGAAAGTCACATAATTTGTTTGAGCTTCTGTGGATCTTTTAAAAGCCAGATGATAGGTTATGGATTCTCCAGCAATGAGTACACGGATGAAATGATAATATTTTATGTGTATATCTCATCTGTCACTGTCTTCAAGCCTGATTTGTGATAATATTTTAAATCAGCGTTAGTATAAAATCCTATTCCCATCATAATGTATATTTTATACAAGTACCCTTATTACTTAATTATATAGAAGTCATAAAAGCCTTACAGTCTAAAGTCCAAATACTAATTTAATTCTAATTATATACCATTATTATTCACTAATATACAGGGGTGGATTTAGTGATTTGGGGGTCCTATGCAAAATGTAGGATTGAGGCCCTCATTTCAGTGTTTTAACATCAATATTTAAACTTTTAGCATATGTTATTTAGCATTAATAACAATAATCAGGGGTGGCCTGGGACAAAAAGTGGCCCTGGACTTTCTGGCCCACAACACACCACATCATAACTGGCACATTGATGGTTAGACCAATTTTTAACACCATTTACATAAATGTAAACATAAAAGTAGCACTGAACAGATATTAAGTCATAATTGTACAACAGGCAAACAGAAACAGAAGAACAGTGTGAAAAAGAATATTAAACAATCCAGCATTAGCTAGTCAGGGGGCATCATCTGGGTGCAGTGAAGGAGAGCTGCACCACTCAGCTGTACAACTCCTGAATCAGGACTGAAACTTTATATTTTAGCATTAACATCAATCCACATAAATCCACAAAAAAAACAGAAGCAAATGCAGGTATGGCAGTTTATTACAAGAACAACAAGTCCAAAGCATAAGGCAGAAAACAGTAGTCATGAACAGGCAGAGATCAGGCAAACAGCACAAACAGGGCAGAGCAAAAGGATGAAGTCGTAAATGTAAGCAAATTGCAAAAAAACAAATCCCCAAAAAACAGAATAAACAGACACGATATAAGGCTTGGTGACAGAGACAAGGCAACTGAGCGTGTACTTCGCAAAGACTTAGTGTTTGAACAATCTCGTTTATGTGTGGTGTGATTGTGAGTGTAAATGGGAACAGGTGTCTCTGATTAGAACTCCGGAGAGGGTGAACGTGTGTGCGGGAAGCGTAGTCCTCTTCGGCCATGTTTGTCGTTTGTTCATGCATTCTGGGAAATGGAGTCGCTGGTTTGCTGTGATATGACAATAATGATAATATAATTATATAATATAACAATAATAATTGTTATTTCCTAACATTAATATTATGAAATTAATCTTGATATTAGGCCTATATTAATAAATAAGTCTATTCACTATGACCACTAACCAAGAGCAAACAATAAGTTGCTGTATTGTACAGTAGGACAGCAGCTTATTAAATTAGTCTTATTTTTGTCTAAATTGTGGTAATTTTTTAACATTTATTTGAAGTAGCATGACAGGAATCCACACCTGAATGGCACACTACCATCATGTGACATTAAACTCACCTACTTCACCTACTTCATTTGGGAGCAGGTCAGCAGAGCTTTAGGAGGGAATGAGGAGAAGTGTGTGTGTGTGAGTGAGAGAGAGAGAGAGAGAGATAGATAGAATGAGAATGAATGAGAATGAACCCTGCTGCCTGTCTCAGCCTCTCTGAATTATTTCTGCAGATGTGCATTAAAATTGCCAAATAGAAAAATGTAGTGGGTACTGAAGGGGGTAAGAGTCTGATAGACTCATGACTTAAGCATTCTGATGGAAGTTTAGTGAGTTTATGCAGAGGGCGCACGGTGGCTTAGTGGTTTACACGTTTGCCTCACACCTCTAGAATTGGGGGTTTGATTCCCACTGTGGCGGAGTTTGCATGTTCTCCCATGTTCTGTGGGGGTTTCCTCCCCCAGACCAAAGACATGCATGGTAGGCTGATGGGAGTAGGTTCCAAGTTCCCCGTGACCTTGAAAAGGAGTAGGCAGTAGAAGACGGTAGTGTTAGTGATCAGATGTTAGTTATGAAGAGACAATGACATTCAACACCAAAAATTTAAATGTAAATGTACTTAAAAGTAGTGCGATACAGTCAAGACAGCAGAGGGCAGAATATCACCATTTAACCAAGTGGGTTTTAAAACTTTGTGCTTCTGTTTACTGAACAATGTGTATTTTATTGTTCACCTACTGCAAATAATGTCTAATGTCCTATTCCATTACTACAGTCTTTTTATAGCAATACAGATGCACCGTGGTTTTTATTTCCTAACATATTTAACGTCATCTCAATTGCACATATAGTTGAATATTAGTAGCACGTGTGAAAATATTTGGTTGATCCCCACAAGGAAAACTGCTTTTTATGATTATTTATTTTCTGTTGACAAAAACTGCACCTTTTATTAATTTATTATTAAGTTATTCCTTTTGTTTACTGAGGTTAAGGTCAGGGTTAGATTTGTGTGTGTGTGTGTGTGTGTGTGTGTGTGCGTGTGTGTGTGAAATGAACAGGAACTAAAACATTTTGTTTATTTCAGCCTCAGCTCAGTCAGACTGAATAATAACCTCCATATAAATATTATTTTATAATAAATATTGTTCAGATTTGAACATCTTGTTTGACAGGTTTTGCTTGATTAGATGACATACTGTATGTGTGTTTAAAATGACTAAAACACCATGGGAAATGTTTTTACTTTTATTCTGCATTTATCTTTAGTGTGGTTGGACTTGAGGACTCAGTCTACAGTTGAGCATCTCATTGAGAAAACGCCTGGAAAGAACAAAAACCACTTAAAGGTGCTGATGAGGTGTCTCTCTCTCTCTCTCTCTCTCTCTCTCTCTGTCTCTGCTCTCTCTCTCTCTCACACACACACACACACACACACACACAAGAAAATGCCTGGAAAGAACAAAAACCACTGAAAGGTGATGATGGGGTGTCTCTCTCTCTCTCTCTCTGTCTCTGTCTCTCTCTCTCTCTCTCACACACACACACACAGACACACACACACACACACACACAAGAAAATGCCTGGAAAGAACAAAAACCACTGAAAGGTGATGATGAGGTGTCTCTCTCTCTCTCACACGCACACACTCAAGCATACACATGCACACATGCAAGCATACACACGCACACACACACACACACACACACACACACCACATGCAAGCATACACACGCACACACACACACGCACACACACACATAAACACACTCACACATGCACGTACGCACCCAAAAGATAACGCCTGGAAAAGACAAAAAACACTTAAAGGTGATGATGAGGTGTCTCTCTCTCACACACACATACACATGAATACACGCACATGAACATGCACACACACACACATGAATATACACACGTGAACACGCACACACATATGCACACACTCCTCAAAAATATCATTATAGAAGCTGAGGATAGTTTATAATTCTTCCTCAGCCTGGAAAATAACTGCTATAATACTGTCCAGGAAGCTCGATGTTTTATTGACATTTTATCTCGACTTATTTCATTGCATGTATTACATTTATAATTGTAATTTATCCAAATAGTTTAATTGATTTGATTTAATTTGTTTGACACTTTTTTTGCCTTTGGTGTGCAGCATAAGACAGGTCTGCCCATCAGTACGTACTTCAGTGCGGTGAAGTTGCGCTGGTTGATGGACAATGTGGTGGAGGTGGACGAGGCTGTGCGCTCTCACCGCGCCATGTTCGGAACCGTCGACTCCTGGCTTATCTGGGTGAGTGACCACACAACACACACACACACACACACACACACACACACACACAGACATACAGATAAACAGTAGCAAGCATTTATACTGAGCTAGGGTTACAGACTGTGTGGAGGTGTTCATGTTGCTCCTGTCTCTGTGTGGGTTTCCTCCTGTATCTCTGTTTTCATCCTGTATCTCTGTTTTTCTCCTGTATCTCTGTTTTTCTCCTGTATCTCTGGTTTTCTCCTGTATCTCTGGTTTTCTCCTGTATCTTTGGTTTCCTCCTGTATCTCTGGTTTCCTCCAAACTCCCAGCTTGTGGTGACACTTCACTCTAAGCAGACCCAAACCATACCAGCAAAATGCCTCTCACAGCATAACTGAGCCATCCATTTTTCCTTTAACTTATCACCTACGTTTACATTTACATTTATTCACTTGGCAGACGTTTTTATCCAAAGCGACTTACAAATAAACAAAGCGATATATCAAGAAGAGAACAATACAAGTAGTGCTACTATACAAGATCCATTAATTGAGTTCCAGCGGAAGCAAAGTGCACAGAGTAGAGGTGTAAGTGCAAATTTTTACTTTTATTTATTTTATTTTTTTTATTAGTTTGTTAGGTGTTCACGGCAGAGGTGGGTCTTTAGCTGTTTTTTGAAAATGGTGACAGATTCTGCGGTCCGGATCAACTCTACACAATTAGCAAATATACTTGCTCATAATTTTCCAATTCTTGATCCATTTGTTTATTTATTTCTTGTTTCAGAGTTTAACTGGAGGGAAAAATGGCGGCGTTCACTGCACAGACGTCACCAACGCCAGCCGCACGATGCTGTTCAACATACACACTATGGAGTGGGACCTGGATCTGTGCAGGTGAAAACACACATACTCACACACTCTCACACACACACTCTCACACACACACACACACACACACACACAAACACACACGCACACAAGGCTCAAGGCTTTCTCCACTATTTCATCAGTCAGGTCCAAAAAACCAAGAACTATTTTCAGATGCTTTCAGATTTTATGGGTAATTTTTCTTTTTAAAACTACACGCGGTATCACAATCAGTCTTCGCCAGTTGATTGCAGATATTCACATGTTGTTGTTTTTTTTTACATTGCCGGTTTTTCAAAAATCTACATTAATTTACGCAAATGTAGCATTGATTAATTATGCAAATGTATTCAAATCAAATATGCATTATACTGTAAATTAGCATTTTTTTTTTAAAGAAACCCTGTTTTAAAGTCAAATATGTAGCTCACTGTGAAAATACTTTAAGTGGAAAACTTTTACACACAGGTTTATTGGAAAATTATTTCTTTATTGTTTAATGAAAAATACCATAAAACAAATATTTATTGCCATTTTTTCATTATAAATTCTAACATAGATTCAGCAATAATAATTCCTCTATATTCTCCTTTTTAAACATTTATTTTTATTTATTAATTCATAAAATAATTTTAGCCATTTCAACTAGAACCTAATCCTACATTTTTACAGACAAGATGCTTAGATGTTTTTTTTTTGTTTGTTTTTTTTACATACATTATCACAATTGGTTACATAGCACTCTCCCTAATATTTCCCAATATTTTCTAAAAAGATCCATTTTCAAATGTAACATGAAGGTAAGTCTTTTCATTGAGAAAAGTTCACTTACAATTTCAATCAATTTTTTTGTTTTGCATTTTTGTTGCACTCACCTTCTCTTTATGGCCTTTTTACTAGATACCAATAGTATTTGAAGTAGTATTTGTAGTATTTATTATTTCTCCCCCCCCCCAGTTGAAGCACTTTACCAAGGAAAAGGAACAACGATGAAAACAAAAAATCTCATTCCAAATGTATCCTCTATAACTTTTCTATAACTTATACCTCCCTCCAGTACAATTCAATTAATAGACCTCCACAAAAAATATGGAAGGGGTCAACCATCTGAGCTCCATACCGTCACCAGCATAAGCCCGGATCTAATCTTTTATCAAGTAATGCTTTTCTTTTAGTGGTGTAGAAAAACCTGAGAGACATTTCCAGTTTCCATTTCCACATCTTGCGTGTGATGTTGTAAACAACCAACCACAACAATGATCCTAATCTTCCTCTGAAATTGACGTATTGCATTCTTTTTCCTATTTTTAAACTTATATAGGTTGATGAGCATCTTTTACTTATTTGTATACTCCTGTATATCCTCGAGATCAACTTCTTATTTTCCCTCATTTCGTATGCATTGAACTGATCAGATTGTCATCAGGTATCTCTGCCCTGCTCGGTTCATTGTTAAAATCTCTTAGCTGTAGGTATTGCTAGAAGTCTTACTTGTGTATTTGGGGGATGTCCATCAGACTTGATTGTAATAAGTACATCAGATGTAGAAGTATATTTATTTTAAGAACTTCAATTTGATTAGTCATGTCTAGAAGGAGTATTGGCCACCTGTCAATTTCTGACTTTATAGACATATTTATGGAGCCATAGTTACTTTTATATAGGTTTGATATGTCTTTGGGGATATTTGTACCCAGATATAGTGGGTATACCTTTATACGTAAAGGTAGTGTCCCATTTAATTGCAAATTTACTCCTGATTTCTTCTGTGGATTGACAATTATTCATGAGAATTTGTGTTTTTGTAATATTTTATTTATATCCTGAAATAAATCCAAACAGTTCTAATACTAGAAAAAGTTCTGAGATACTGGAGTCAGGATCTGCCAGAGATTAATGTACATCATCCGTGTATAAACTTTATTTAATTTACTACTTTGTATAAAATTTTATATTCCTTCCCGCAAACTTCCATCCCATTTATCTTCCCTGAGCCAGGGGCTCTATAAAAATACTAAACAAAGCTGGAGACAGTGGACAGCCTTGGCGGGTTCCTCTCTACAGATTACAGTTTTTTACACTTGCTATTAGGGCTGCACGATTATGGCCAAAATGATAATCCCAATTATTTTCATCATTATTGAGATCTCGATCATTTATCACAATTATTAATTGATTTTAGTGACGACATATTTTTATTGCACTTAAGCTTTCTCATGCCACAATATAACACACAAGTAGGCATGAGAAAACTTGAGCTTGTCAATTATGACAGAATTTGGGAACATAGTGTGAGCCATGAATGTATTATTTTCAGTTCAATAATTGTAAATAAATACAATAAACCTCAATGTTCAGTGTTTGAAGTCTGCTCCTCTTAAATATATTTAAAGCTACACTATTAGACATTTTCCACTGTCATGGTTCTGGGCTGGAGTCAGTTCTCGACCTGCTCTATGTATATTGTGTATATATCTGAATAATCTCATATAGGATGTGATTAGGTTCATTTACCCATCTGATGGAAAGTGCTTTAGTTTAATGGTGTTCATTACTGATGCACCGATCAGGATTTTTACAGCCGAAACCGATCCAGATACCAATCTTTTTTTGTTTAAACTTTAATCAGGAGAGCATTAGCATTATTATTAATTTACTCCTCCTGAAGCCGTTGTGTCTACATGAGCAGGTGCAATTTCGGGACATTTTACTGGGATCAATAAAAGATGGCGGTTTGTGAGATCGGGAAATTGAAGCAGATGATGTACAGAGTTACTTTTCATCATAATGGCTTCTCTGCAGTATTTACACACTTGTTCGGTTGACTGAGGTGATGAAAAGCAGTGTGAAAGTAACTGGAGATGCATTTCGGACTTCCTGTAATTTTTAATCCCGATTCTATTAAACAATTCCAAACATGTCACTCGCACCGGTGCGAATAAATATTTATTCACAGTCGCACAAAGTACTGTTCAGTCACAAATGCGAGTGAAATGGTCGCACTGTAGAGCCCTGAGTTTATCTGCAAAGTTTTTTCCTGTTCTGCGTGATGACATTTAATGTCCCTGACAACCTCTGTAGTGCCATTTAGCATCATGTTAATGTTATGATGTCTCCTCGCGCAAAGCGCTGGAGCTCGAAGTAAAGCTGGCAGCTCGAGGGCTAAAATGCTAACTCCGTTTCGGGGTTTTGGTACTATAAAATGACTTCATCTGCACCGCTCTATTGTGATTGGCTGTAGTGTAGGAAGCGCTTGATTTGATATGCAGCAGAGTTTTCTATGAGCGGAGGACGAACTTTAAATTTTAATCGTCGATCATTGAGTCGATCATGTTCATTTAATCGTGGGCAGTCAAAATTGTAATTGCAATCGATATTCGATTAATTGTGCAGCCTTACTTGCTATCTGTACTGACATACAGTATGAAAGCATTTGTAAATTTAGCAGTAAAATCCTTTGTTTTGGTCTTGGCTGACCTTGTGTTTAAAAGAAGTTCAACCATTTTAATTTTGTGTTAACTGTATGCATTTTGTGTCAAAGCAACAATAAATGTGTTAATTGTATAGCCTACACAGATGAGTGTTGTGCTAACTGTGAAAAATTTGTCATGGAAATAAAAAAACTGTAAGTGATCATTTACTTTTATTCTAACAGTTGGAGAGGTATATAGATATCTTAACCACTGTATTAATCCAATTTTGGCCACGGTTTTATATAAATATTCCCCTCTAACTCAATTGAACACTTTCTCTGCATCCAAACTTGTTAATGCTCAAGTAATATAAATTTTTATGTTGCTAATTATGCATATATTAAACTTATTTATTTATGTTCTATGTGTATTCAATATTTCACACCTTATTCCTTATTCTGCTTTACATGTAAAAGAACATACTTTTTTTTAGACTTTTTATTACCTTATTTTTAGAACTTCTTTTTCCTGGCCAGTTGCTTGTTCTTTTCTTTCTCTTATTGAATATGAGACAATGACAAGAAATTACTGTTGAATATGATTTTATTATTTTTTTATTGTTATTTTAGGTACTTTGATGTTCCTGTTGAAATCCTCCCAGAGGTTAGAAGCTCTTCAGAAATATATGGTTATACGGTAAGTTATCAGTGTGTGTGTGTTTGTGTGTATGTGTTTGTTTATGTTTGTGTGGGTGTTTGTGGGTGTGTGTGTGTGTTTGTGTATGTGAGTGTTTGTGTGCGTGTGCGTGTGTGTGTGCGTGTGTGTGTGCGTGTGTGTGCGTGTGTGTGTGCGTGCGTGTGTGTGGGGGTGGGTGTTTGGGGGGTGTGGGTGGGTGTTTATGTATGTTTGTTTCTGTGTGGGGCTGTGTGGGTGTTTGTGTATATGTGTGGGTGAATTTCTACAGAAGTGAAATCTAAGATTTATCTGTAATAAAATATGAGTACAACAGAATGCTGTGATAAATGTGATTGGTAATGCAATTTAATATTCATTATTAATTACTGCAAATATGAATAATTCTGTGCATATTCATTTATTCGCAATATAATGCATAATAATTAGTGGCTTACTTTTAGGCTTTTTTGACTCTTTTTAACACTGCACTGTTGCACATAATGTTGATTAATATTCTATAGCCGCACAGTTGACATTGAAAAGAAAAACAACAACAATCTAATACATTATTTTTTTCTCTAGTAACAACTCTAGTGATAGTATACTGGGCCATCACATCATTTAAGTCTTACATGATGCATAATAAATACATCGTGTTAAGTGTTTTAAGTGTATAAATGCTGCTCTGGTGGAGCTTTCTGCCAGATGATGTCTATTTAACATTTATGAAAGAAGACTTCATTCAGTGTCAGCACTTTGGTAAACTACTCCTTTAAGTTTTCTCCTGTAGGATTCCTGTAGGATTCTGTATTTTGCTGCCTTGGTTATGTGACAAGCTGTATTTATTTTATTAACTTCATGAAAGAGAAAAAATGGAGACTGCTGAGGAAATGACTTTTTTTTTTAAATAGCTGCTACAATATAAGAGCATATAATAATGTGGAAATAATGTGCTTTGACGACATTCCACAACAGTAAATGTAACTGTGACATCTAGCCCAGACATTTACATTCCAGACAGCCAGAGGGCGTCCTCCCCTGAATATTTAATCCACTTCTTTGGTGGTGTTTCCTATTTTCTGTGGAACTGTTATATAAACTGTATGAACTTGAACTTCCATGTGAAGACTTGCTGCCTTGCCTTGCCTTGCCTTGCCTTGCCTTACCTTACATTACCTTGATTCAAGCCTGATTCTGGACTGTAATTTGAGTTTGTTCATGTCAGTGATTTTTCCGGTTGTGACCATGCCTGTTTTGGCTCTGTGTTTTGTCCATTTTAAATTTACATTTTACATTTATGGATTTTGGCAGACACCCTTATCCACAGCGACTTACAGAGGACCTTTTGAAGTCTCTATAAATAATTACATTCTGATACTGTTGCACTATGTTATGGATTAAGAATACCTCCAGGCTCTGTTGGGCAGGTTATGTAGTAAGAAAAGCACACAGACAACACAATTTTTTTTAATGCTAATTTAAGTATTTCAGAATGAGCTAGGTCTTTAGACATCCTTTGAAGACTTCCAGTAACTCAACTTTTCACACATCTAGGGGACGTTCATTACTCCATTGAGGTGCCAGAACAGAGAAGAGTCATGATACATGCTTTCCTTGTACCCTGAGAGATGGTCAGACCAGTTGAGTAGTGCTAGAGCATCAGAGAGAGAGTGTGGTGCAGTGCAGGGTGTGATGTTCCCATCCATGTGCACTGCATGGTGTGATATTCTCATCCGTTTTTGGTTTTGTAGCTAAGCATTAGAGTTTTAAATCTGATACAGGCAGCTACAGGAAGCCAGTGGGGTAAATGTAGCAATGGGATTCTGTGGATTTGTGACAAACTGAAGTCTTCTTTCATAAATGGTTAAAAAATTTTTATTTGAGACTGTTTCAGCTGAGCAACAATTATATGCTTTTCTTTGTTAATAACAGCACAACTCCTTATCTGACATCAGTGCCTGACCTCACTAATGCTGAATGGGCAAATCACAACTACGCTCAAAAATCTAGTGAAAACCTTCCCTGAAGAGTGGAAATTATAACAGCTAATGAGACGTTGAACAAGCACATATGGGGTGATTAATCAGGTGCCCATATACTTTTGACCATATAGTGTACAGTACAGTACATACACAACACAGATGTGTGCACACAAAACTGTGGTTGGTTCCCTTTCGCACTCTAAAGAGGTATTGTGCACATGATACATATTTATTATTGCAGTCCCCCTAAGTGATAAACTCTAAAATTGCCCTTGCTTTTCATTATAAATACGCAAGTTTCATGTACTACAGTTCATGCTATGTTGAATGATTTGTCCACTAGACTTATTGTTGCTGTACAATATATTTATGGATGAATGTATGGAAATGTGCTTCATACTATAATTAATCTCCTGCTCTTGTTTCTAGAGCTCAGGTTCACTGGTGGGCATACCCATTTCTGGAGTAAGATACCTTTTATTGTTATGAATTTATTAAGGCAGCAAATATTATCTAAGCATTATGCATTATTTATACTGCTGAATGGCAAAAATATATTTTTGTTAATTGATTAAACAATTCACTTCTGGTAGTGACCATAGACTGCGTATGTTTATTCCTCAGTGTCTGGGCGATCAGTCGGCCGCTCTTGTGGGACAGATGTGCTTCAGAGATGGTCAGGCCAAAAACACGTAAGAAACATATTTTGAAAATTCTAACATGTGATCTATATTTTGTAAAATGGTAAGATATGATTCATTGGCTTGTCCTTGTGGAGCATGCAGGATTTATACATGATTATTCCTGGAAGGTCTCTGAAAGTGCTTTAAATGTGCATAATTTAAAAGAAACTATTGTTTAAAATAAAGATCTTTATCCACACAATATATAGATATTTTATATAGATATTTATATAAGCAGACAAAAGAGCATTTGGTAGAATCCAAAAAAGGTGTTCCCGCTTGAATCTGCAGTGCCAAATAATGTTAGTATTATGGCTTCTTTAATCTAAACTTTGCACTGAACATGGAGCATATCAGCATGCAGCATTTAAACACTTGAGCATTAAATGAAATGAATATACAAATTCACAGATTTGACAGAGCTCAACACTAGTCAACTAGCTAGACATAGTTTATTCAGAAATTGACTAATGTTATTTAACTCCAATTACAATTTAAAATTATGTCTTTTGTTTAATAGCTTTGGTTTGATGTGTATTCATCTTAACTGCTGCTTTGTGTTATATACTGGAAAATCTATATATGAAAAAGCTGTAACATGCATGAAAGGTCATCTAATACTCATGGGCAGATCAAAAGCTGCCTCATATGAATAAGGAATGGTAAGTAATGCACTGACTGGACTTAATGACATTCAGTGGAATGTGAGTTTCATTTCAAAACAAAGTGAGATGTGGGTGATGGATGAGTGAGTTAGAGAGAGTTAGAATTGGAGACTGTCTGGAATCAATAACTGTCTCAAAGTCACATAAGCCTGTACTGTTCTAGATGTTTTTGAGTGCACATGACTGTAATCACACTAAGAAATACTAACACATATGGATAATCTAGTAACTGGTTTTGTGAACACCGATATGGATTTGCAGGCTGTGTGTAAAGTCTGCACACACGTAGACTTGGGTGCATTCACAGACAAATAGCCTTTCTGCAGTCAATACACGTAGTGGTCTGGGGCAGCAGGGACAGGGTCATTCTAGGTTTGTGAAAAGAGGGCAGAGTCAGGAGCATGAGTGGTAAGGATGAGCCTGCACCTGTGGATGATTGAGTAACGAGGGTTCTGTATTTCAGTGAGCAGCAGAGAGGAGATAAAAGAGAGAGAGAGACGAGAGCCACACTAGAGAAAGCTGAGCTGAGCTGAGCTGAACTGTGCTGTACCATACTATGTGTGTTTATGTTGGTGTATCTTAGGGTGGAAAAGACAGCATGCTCTGAGGTGTAGGACAGAAAGCATTGAAAAGCATAGCCATTAAGAACAGCAGCAATAAGAGTTGTTCCAAGCCTGCCTCCTACATCCTAATTCCCACGCAACAACAGGAGAGTGTCACACTGGTTCCACTGGCTCTCAGTGAAATCATCCGAATCCCCGCCAACATCCACCAGACTCAACACCACGCCATCCTTGAGCTGTGCCTGATACTGGAGCTGTGCATTGCTCCAGGTGACCTGTGTGCAGGGGGACATTCACGAATAGCCACTGGTGCTCATCACTATTCATCTCTGAGGTCAAAAGCATAGTGCCACGATATCTGTTGATTCTGGGGATGAATTGGCTAGTTTTTTTGTATATTGTATAGGGGATTGTTTGTGTATGGGTTCTGCAGTAGCCAAGCCTGTTGTGGGATAGGTGCATCACTGGCTGGGGAGGCTTGCCTGCATCATCGATGTCAGATTGGTGTCAGGGAGATGCCAAAGGGAAATGCTTTTCCATATGGTTCATCATAATCCTTTGGTTGGGCATCTAGGCCAGGATAGTACACTGAAAGTCCTAATGGCCCTTTTCCATTGGCTAGGCATTCGTGGCGATGTGTGCAGGTGGTGTGTGGCATGTTGCAAATGTCAGCTGATGAATCTGCCAGCTACCCAAAAAGTGCCATTGTGTCAAACTCTGTCTCTCACATCTTCATTCTTAACACAGGAGAGTGTTACATGATCCAATCATTTTTTTTAAATGGCAGCGAGAGTGGGTTTAGAGGTGGGTTCAGGGAGAGAGGTGCAAACATCAAGTTGTGTAAGAAAATATCTATATGAATAAATGGATATCCAGTGACCAAACTGGAAAATCAGCATGATGTACAGTCATGGGAAAAAGAAAGTACACTCTCCAATTCTATGTTTTAATTAACGACAATTGTGTGGTCCTCACCAACTTTGATAAACAAGCAAATAACGTCAGGTGAAAAAAAATCAATATGTAATCATTTCCCCCCAAAAGTAAACCAACATTCAGAAACCAGATGTAAAAATTAAGCATACTCTATAATTCAATGACATTAAACACTTTTAGCAACTATAACATGAAGTAAACATTTTCTGCAGGAGTTTCTTAGTCTCTCAGATCATTTTGGATAAATTTTGGCCCACTCTTCATTACAACATTGTTTCAGTTCATTGATGCTTGAGGGTATTCGTATGTACAGCTTCTCTTAAGATCCTGCCACAGCATCTCAGTGCGGTTGGGTTTTGGACTTTGACTTGGTCTTTCCGGCAACTTGATTATCCTCTTCTTTTGCCATTCAGATATCGATTTGATGGTGTGTTTAGGATCATTGTCCTGTTGCATGACCCAATTTCAGCCCAATTTAAGCTGCTGGACAGATGGCCTCACATTTGTCTCAAGAATAGTCTGGTATGAAGTGGAGTTCGTTGTTCATTGGAGTTCATTCAACTCAATGACTGCAAGTTTCCCACGTCCTGTGGCCGCAAAAGAATCCCAAATCATTACCCCCCACCACCAGGCTTGACAGATAGTATAGGGTGTTTGTGATGATATACTGTGCTTGGTTTTCCCCAAACACAGGGCTGTGTACAATATAATGACCAGACATCTCCACCATGGTCTTATCAGTCCAATAGATATTTTTCCAGAAAAATATTTTGTGGTTTGTTCAGATGCAATTTTGCTAACTAAGTCATGCTGCCATATTATTTTTGGAGAGACTGGGCTTTTGCCTAATCACCCCTCACTGAAAGCCATACTTGTTCAGTGTTCTCTGATTGTGCTGTCATGAACATAAACATATAACATGCTTACAGAGTCCTGTAGGTCACATGATGTAGCTCTTAAGTTTCTCTTTATATCTCTGAACATTAAATGGTCTGACCACTGACTGAATTTACTGGGACACCCACTCCTGGGAAGATTGGCAACTGTCTTAAAGGCTCTCCATTTGTAAACAGTCATTTGCATTGTAGAATGGTGAATTTCCAATTGTTTGGAGATAGACTTGTACTCCTACCCAGATCAGTGAGCAGCAACAATTGCCTCTCTGAGGTCATGGCTGATGTCCTTTTTTTAGGCATGATATAGACACACACCTGAGTACTCCAGAATGCCAAACATTCTGGTTTTATAGAGGAAGTCGCACTTTATGATGATTAACTAAACCTGCGTATTTGTTTAGTAACACTTGAGCATTTTTTTTTTCAAACATGGGGAGCTGTATACATACATTAACATAAAATATAAATCACCTTTCTAAAGTTAATAATACTAGTTCATACATTCAGCACCAAATGTAGACTTTCTGAGTTGGAAATGTTAAAAGATTCATAATTCATCACCTTGCTACATTTAATATTAAAGCAAGATGACTCGACTATGCTCATGATGCAGAGAAGATGCCATTAATAAACAAATGAGAACACCCTAATGCTTCACTGCAGTGAAAAGCTTCACTAGAAAGAAGGTTGTGTTACAAGCACATAGTGCAAAATCACCTCATGACCATGACCACTGTAGGGAATTTAGTCAGTGGTAGGCGAAGCACAGACACACAGGAGGCCGTTTTAGTATTTCCCATAGAGAAATCTTTATTCCGGACAGTCTGTGAAGGGTGTGTGTGTGCGTGTGTGTGTGTGTACAGTGCCTTGCGAAAGTATTCGGCCCCCTTGAACTTTTCAACCTTTTGCCACATTTCAGGCTTCAAACATAAAGATATAAAATGTAAATTTTTTTGTGAAGAATCACCAACAAGTGGGACACAATTGTGAAGTGGAACGAAATCTATTGGATATTTTAAACTTTTTTAGCAAATAAAAAACTGAAAAGTGGTGCGTGCAAAATTATTCGGCCTCTTTACTTTCAGTGCAGCAAACTCACTCCAGAAGTTCAGCGAGGATCTCTGAATGATCCAATGTTGTCCTAAATGACTGATGGTGATAAATAGAATCCACCTGTGTGTAATCAAGTCTCTGTATAAATGCACCTGCTCTGTGATAGTCTCAGGGTTCTGGCAAAGCGCGGAGAGCATCATGAAGACCAAGGAACACACCAGGCAGGTCCGTAATACTGTTGTGGAGAAGTTTAAAGCCGGATTTGGATACAAAACGATTTCCCAAGCTTTAAACATCCCAAGGAGCACTGTGCAAGAGATCATTTTGAAATGGAAGGAGTATCAGACCACTGCAAATCTACCAAGACCTGGCCGTCCCTCTAAACTTTCAGCTCAGACAAGGAGAAGACTGATCAGAGATGCAGCCAAGAGGCCCATGATCACTCTGGATGAACTGCAGAGAACTACAGCTGAGGTGGGAGAGTCTGTCCATAGGACAACAATTAGTCGTACACTGCACAAATCTGGCCTTTATGGAAGAGTGGCAAGAAGAAAGTGAGTGAGTGACTGATGTTCTGTGCATTCAGCCAATACCTATACAATCTACAGTGAAACATGTATAATTTTCACTACTGGATTTATAAATGCATGTATGTTCCCATGAGTGAAGTTGTTTTTTCTTTGAGCGTAGCTACTGTGACCTGATTTCAGCCTGCTGAACATGCAGGCTGGTATGGGGTGAGACGGTTGCTGGAGTCAGTGATGACAGCTGTGGATTGGCTGTATAAGTCTGTCTCAAGGCTCTGAAACGTTTAAGAATGATTTAAAATATGACGTAAATGAATAAGAGTGTAGATATTAGAATTTATTTTTTAATAAGGTAAATCTGAATTAAAATATTTTCATTCCAGCTTTTCAATAAAAACAGCTTGCATACATTGTGTGGGTGTTTTTGTATATACACAATCCATTAGTAAATCAGGACCACATGCTTAATATGTAGGAACGATTTTTACTATTTAGCTAGTATTTTGTTGTTTAGTCTGTCTCCTCTGATCATCTGTGGTCTTTCAGTTGCAAATTGACTGCTTTTCTTCATTAAAGCACCCCTTTATCCCTGATGTTCATGACTCGGCTGCAGATGAAATATAACTCAGACAAGAAATGTTGCATTATTGATCTGATTGCACATTGAGCAACATTTCAAACATTATGAATAGCACTGTAGACACATATGTTCAACACACCACTGTTGTCTTCTGTTGTAGATATGGAACCGGTTGTTTCATGTTGAAAAATACTGGACTCAAGGTATTTAATGCTTTAATGACTTTATGCGGTCTCACTCAATAGATGACTTTAGTTAACTCTTAACTCTTCCTCACAGCCTGTGATATCAGAACATGGCCTCCTCACAACAGTTGCCTACAAAATGGGAAAGGACAAACCTGCTCACTATGCACTTGAGGTGAATTTCCTTTTTTGTTTACTGAGTTATTCCAGATACTTTAACTCAGGTTCTTTCATTATTTCATTGGTCCAAATACAAATAACTGCAGTCTATGTTAAGTGTAATATAAAGATGCCTTTACCCTTGTTAAGTTTTATTTGTCTGCATTATTTATATACAAAATAGATTTTTGATTGCAGTTTTACAAATGCATAATTAAATCATGCACAATTATTCTTGTGTTTAATATTACTACTTCCTCATATTATTATAACATATTATATGCTGTTTCACATTTATATTCCCTTATTAAGAACATGCCTTTTACTTCCTTAAGTGCACATTTCTGCAGTCAGATCTCAATTGTAATAAATATTGTATCTTACCTGTCTTACTATATCTTCTTTTCTTAAATGGATAGAGTATGTGATGTTTTTCATAATCTATTTGGTTATTTGTTTCCCATCAGTGCCTCTGGCTCTCATGTCCTAAGTTAGGGTGAATATCATCCAGGGTGCAACATTTTACTATACTGTCTGTTGAAGGGCCTCCTTTATTTCATCTAATACTTTCCCTATATATAGTATATGCAGGGGTGGACTTGGCACTAGGCAAAGTTAGGCAACCGCCTTGGGCCCCTTAAAATGCAAATTTTATATATACATACATTAGTATTAACTCAAGAAATGTGGAAATATAAAGAATTCACAACATTAAAGTCCATAAATAAAGTTATGTGTAATAAAGTGGAATGACACAGGAAAAAAGTATTGGAGCCTCATTGGAAATATATTTACTGAAAAAAATGTTGACACGTCCAATACTTTTTTCCCCCACTGTATGTTGTCCAAGATCTTATGTAGAAACACACACACACAAAAATGGGTAGGGCTGAATTGGTACAGAAACTGAGTCAGTAGACATACATCAAGCTTACTTCCCCAAAAAAACGAAAGTTGGCCAGCATTGCTATGAGCTTTGAATGGGTAGAAACCACTGGGACCCTGATATCCCCATTTACAGTCCAGAGAATCTTGTCAGAATTTGTCTTCATGCAAAAACACAAGGATTGGGGTGCAGAATAATGGTATAAGGTGCTCTGCATTGATGAGAGATATGAAATTTTGACTGACAGTTTGTCTACTGAACAACTGTAAAGTGCTTCATGGTTGAGTGTCTGTAGGCATTCTTTGAAGAGCAGTGGAAGTTCCCTGTAGGTTTGGGTCTGCATTTCTCCAAATGGAAATTGTGATTTTGTCAGTGAAAAAATGCATATATCATTAGGGTGGCAGCTAATTCTTAATCCATTCTGCAGTATGATTGTGACGGCAAATACACAAGAAAAGTCAAAGACAAATGCTGCTAGTGAAAACGAGAACAAAGAGCTCTGAAACAGATGGTATGGCTTTGATCTCAACAACACTGAGCCAGTCTAGCAGATTGCATGCAGAGACAGAACAGCCATCCAGAGGAATACTTTAAAACCTGCACAACAGTGTACCTGAGAGAATGAGAGAATGCTGTTTAAAGGTTGGCAAAAGGAGGTCACACCAAATATTGATTTGATTTAGGCCTTTTTTCTGTTTACCGTATTTCTACGATAAAGCAAAAAATATTCCAGACATGAAAGTGCCATATATACACTGTAGGAGGTGAGAGGAATAGCTCATTGCATTTATGGCATTTGGCAGACACCCTTATCTAGAACAACTTACATTTATACATCTGCTCAAGGTCCCAGCAGTGGCAGCTTGGCAGTGCTGAGGTTTGAACTCAACCTTCTGATCAGTAGCCCTTCATCATAACCACTGAGCTACCATTTTTTGTCCTATACACGCCCTCATATATCCCACATTTAATCTTTTGTTAGAGTTAGTGAGTTAGTGTCCCTAACTCACTTGATGTTAGGGAACAAAGAAAGTCCTTAGCGGAAGAAGTAATATGAAATAATATGAAAAAGCAGCATTCACCTTGCAGGACTGGTGATTTTTTTTTTTAAAGTGACATCAGGAGGCATGAAATGAATGTTTGCAGAACAAGTGAATAGGGTTTAAAAAGCAGAATACCATAAAAACATTTGAATACTTGAAAGATTTAAAAAATAAATAAATAAATACAGACCATAAATGGTAAGAAATTTGCTTAGGCCAAAATAATTATTAAGGTCACGCTAAGGCGATGATATAGCAGACATAGCTTTTCTTACAAAGAAAATCCAAACGCTTTTGCTAATTAAAAAATGCATAAATATTTTGAACCTGACAGAGTTAAATGACTTGCCACTATTATGTTTGGATTAAAAAAAAAAAAATTTAAGTTCGTTTTGTTTTCCTTGATTGGTTCATGTTTCAGGGATCTGTTGCAATTGCTGGAGCAGTAGTGAGGTGGTTGAAGGACAATCTTGGAATCCTCAAATCCTCTTCTGAAATTGGTGAGTCATTACACTATTTTCTTCATAATGTAACCAATATTGTCACCACATTTTAGTATTTAACATTTCTGCACTCACCAGTCACTTTAATAGGAACACCTGTACACCTGCACATTGATGCAGTTATCTATTCAGCCATGTAGCAGCACTGCAATTCATAAAATCATGCAGATACAAGTCAAGCGCTTCAGTTAATGTTCACATCAAACATCAGAATTGGGGAAAGGTGTTATCTCTGTGACTTGAACTGTGGCATGGATGTTGGTACCACAAGGGCTGGTTTGAGTCCTCTGAACTCTCTGATCACCTAGGTGATCCTACCCACAGAACTGTCACTCACTCAGTGTTTTTTGCTTTTCACACCATTCTGTGTAAACGCTAGAGACTGTTGAGTATCCCAGGAGATCAGCAGTTTATGAAATCCTCAAACCAACCACATCTGGCAACAACCATCTGGTCACAGAGATCACACTTTTTCCCCATTCTGATGTTCAATGTGAACATTAAATGAAGCTCTTGACCTGCACACTATCTGCATGATTTTCTGCATTGTACTGCTGCCACATGATTGGCTGATTAGATAACTATTAGAGTTCCTAATAAGGGGACAGTGAGTATAAATTGAAATGTATGAAAACCAATGTGTGGAAACATGATTCTATTAGCTTATGTGATCATAGTTTGTTGGCGGATGTGTTCATAAATCCATTGTCCAAGTTTGAGGATTTCTTTGCAAATTCTTCCCAAAATTTCCAAAATGTTCCAATAGAAAAGTTGGCTGCTGCAGTTGGAACGTCATATGGCTGTTATTTTGTTCCAGCATTTTCTGGGCTTTACGCTCCCTACTGGGAACCCAGTGCTCGAGGGTAAGTAAAATGAACAAATAATTTATATTGAAACGAAGCAAAAGGATGTGATCAAATCTCACCTTAGGCCATGGTTAATGCCAATACATTCTCATACATACAGTATAACGATCCATATATCAACCTCCCGTTATTGAAAAGGGCATGACACCTAGATATACACTTTTATTTTTTCATTAAACTTCTACTGAATTAACAGAGCTTCTTTAATTACTAAAAAAGCAGCAGGCTGCTGGATATAAATAAAGGTTATTCTGTTCAGTTCGATTGCTTCTTTAGGGCATGACTCGTGATAAATTTTTTTTTAGTTTTGGATTTTAAGCCATTATTGGATAAATAAAATGTATTTAGTGCAACTAACATGGAACTGACTGCACTTGCACTCTTAAAAGGGTTCTACTTGGAATTCCCTATAATAAGAAAAGCCATAAGGTACTACATAGATTTTAATGGAAAAAGTGAAGACCCTTTATGTGGATCATTGTTCTGCATATTTGATTTGGCATAGCTTGTATGCTGGATGTATTTCCTTACACAACCCTCCCATTGCCAGGCTTGGGACCGGCACTTAATGCAACCCCCAGGGTCTGAGTTGATTCCCTGCCCGGGAATCAAATCCGGGCCACGATGGCATGGGATCCTTAACCGATAGACCACCAGTGAACTGTAATCAGTATAAATAAGTAATATACTTAATTACACTAACAGTTCTCTGTTATATGTATGCATTTAGCAGTTACATATTACAGGCTAAACATGGTGTCAAATATGGAGCTCTGTATTTTGCATTTTGACACTTATAATTCCAGCATTTATTGAGCCCTTTTGTCCCTCAAACATGCAGCTAAAAGGTTATTTCATTTGTTCTGAGTAAATCAATTCACCCAAATTTCACAGCATCAGCTCAGCCTCATGGCATAATAATGGTGCTATTTTATGTGCTAATGGTATTTTATGTGTTCTTAATCTATCTACTTGTAGATTATAATATAGCAAATAATCCACCTCTTTCCAATTCATTACACCCACGACAAGTGAACTCTAAAATAATCCACTTTAAGACATTTCTTAATCTGATATGGATGCCAAAAATTAAACTCAATATGTCTTTTTATCTATGAAAGTTTAGCTCTGTTATCCCATTTTCACAGCCGCCCTGCTGCCTTATTAAGCTTTCATCAAATCTGTGTTCCTGTCAGTTTTGTGTGTACAGTCAGATCCAAGTGCTTAAGTTTGCTTGCATGATCTGTTTTTCTTCCATCAGTCACATTATAGCACACACATGTACAAAACATATAGTTTAGTCAAATTTACTGAAGTGCTGGTCACTAAGAGACTGTCACGTATCTGGGAAACCCGGACTCCATTTCCCATCAGCCACTGCACTACACCACATGACCACATGCGCTACCTCATGCACCTGACTCACGTTTCTGTTAATGAGCACTCATGTGTATTTATAGTTCTTGTTTGCACTTTCTCCTTGTCTTTCGTTGTCTTAGACCCACGTTTTTTATGTCAGTGTCTTTTGTCTCATGCCACAGCGTTTTTGCCACGTGTCTTATTTTGTAGTCTGTTTGTGGGTTATTAAATACTTAAAATCTGCGTTTGCTTCTGCCTCAACCTTTCCAACCTCCCGAACCCGTGACAGAACGAAAGACCGCGAATGAGAAGCAGCAGATTTAATTCTTTTTTTTTCGTTCATGATGGATGCCTGGTACAACAACTACGCGGAGTGGTATCTCCGGCTCACGGAGCAGGGAAGAAGGTCGAGGGCACTGATGGCTCAGACCAGCCGCAGTCTCAACATACCATCGCGGTACAGCGCATGCACCACTCCACACCCGGAGTTCGTGGTAGAATATGCCAAGCTACACGGGTTGGAGTGGATGCTCGAAGATGAGACCGAATCCCGCCCTCCCTCCCCTCTTCCGGATATCGCTCTGCCGTCCCGTTCAGCTGAGGTCGTCACGCAGCCGTCCCGTTCAGCTGAGGTCATCACGCAGCCGTCCCGTTCAGCTGAGGTCATCACACAGCCTTCCTGTTCAGCTGAGGTCGTCACGCAGCCTTCCTGTTCAGCTGAGGTCATCGCGAAGCCTTCCTGTTCGGCTGTGGACGCCGCTCAGCATCCCTGCTCGGCTGTGGACGCCGCTCTGCCTTCCTGCTCGGCTGTGGACGCCGCTCTGCCTTCCTGCTCGGCTGTGGACGCCGCTCTGCCTTCCTGCTCGGCTGTGGACGCCGCTCTGCCTTCCTGCTCGGCTGTGGACGCCGCTCTGCCTTCCTGCTCGGCTGTGGACGCCGCTCTGCCTTCCTGCTCGGCTGTGGACGTCGCTCTGCCTTCCTGCTCGGCTGTGGACGTCGCTCGGCTGTGGACGTCGCTCGGCCTTCCTGCTCGGCTGAGGTCGTCGCTCGGCCTTCCTTCTCGGCTGCGGTCGTCTCTCTGCCATCCTGCTTCGCTGAGGACGTCACTCTGCCTCCATGCTCCGCCGAAGACGTCGCTCCCTTACTTCGCGGCGCTCAGTGTGTCGCTCCCCCCTCATGCTCCTTGGAGAGCGTCGTTCCTCCCTTAGGCCTCGCGGAGAACCTCGCTCCTCTCCCTGGCCTCGCGGAGAACCTTGCTCCCCCCGTGTGCCTCGCGGAGAACCTCGCTCCCCCCGTGTGCCTCGCGGAGAACCTCGCTCCCCCTTTGAGCCTCGTGAGAGACCTCGCGTTCCTCTTCTGCCACAGGAAGGAGCTCGCCCCACTTCCATGCCCCGCCCAGGACGTCCTTTTGCCTCCCTGTGCCATTGTGGGAGCCGCTCGGTCTACTGACTTTGTTGAGGACCTTTTGCCCGGGGGCCCGGGGCCGCCGGTGGGGGGGCCGTGTCAGTTTGGGCGCTCCGGGAGTAGCACCCTTGGGGGAGGGTTCTGTCACGTATCTGGGAAACCCGGACTCCATTTCCCATCAGCCACTGCACTACACCACATGACCACATGCGCTACCTCATGCACCTGACTCACGTTTCTGTTAATGAGCACTCATGTGTATTTATAGTTCTTGTTTGCACTTTCTCCTTGTCTTTCGTTGTCTTAGACCCACGTTATTTATGTCAGTGTCTTTTGTCTCATGCCACAGCGTTTTTGCCACGTGTCTTATTTTGTAGTCTGTTTGTGCGTTATTAAATACTTAAAATCTGCGTTTGCTTCTGCCTCAACCTTTCCAACCTCCCGAACCCGTGACAGAGACAATAATAAATACTGTGTGTTAGAATCACAATAAATACAGTGTGTTCAATTGTTACTGTTTAAATAAAATATATTCATGAAAATAAAGGAAATTCTCCAGGGGAACCTGGAGCCTATCCCAGGGAGCCAGTTCATCGCAGGGCACAATCACATACACACTCACACACCCATTCATACACTACTATGCCAATCAGCCTATCATGTCTTTGGACTGGGGGAGGAAACCAGAGTACCCAGAGGAAACCCCCACAGCACTGGGAGAACATGCAAACTCCGCACACACATGGCCCTGGTGGGAATTGAACCCCGGAATCGGGAGGTGTGAGGCGAACGTGCTAAACACTAAGCCACATTGCGCCCCCTATGAATTCATATGAGAAATATATTTTAAGTATATTCCCATTGATACATTATAGAAACAGGAAATTGTTCAACCACAATTCAAACCCCAATGAGGCAACATTGTCCAAATTCCCTTAGTCATTCATAACAATTACTTAGGAATATAGTTGTGATGTGTGGCAAAAGGTTGTTGAGCTTCACAAACTGCGAAGTGGCTATAAGAAAATAGCACAAGCATTGAAAATCCACCATCAGGGCAATAATTAAGAAGTTCCAGTAAACCGGAAGTGTTATGAATCAACCTGGAACTGGACATGTGTCTATCATCTCAACGCACTGTGAAGAGGATGGTTTGAGTGTCCAAAAAAATTCTTCAAAACTATCATCTGAAGTCACCTTCATCACTACAAGTTGTTTGGAAAGGTTTACAAAATAAATAAATATATAATAGACCATCTACTCTCATTAAACAGAAACTCAAGCATCTTCAGTTTGCCAGACACTGCTGGAACTTCAAATGGTTCTATGGTCAGATGAGACCAAAATAGAGCTTTTTGACAATAAATACCAGAGATAGCTTTGGTGCACACAGAGAAGTGGCCATATGGAAAAGTACCTCATGCCAACGGTTAAATATATTGGTGGCTCTTTAATGTTCTGGGGCTGTTTTTCTGCCAGAGTACCTGGATCAAATATCAACAGATATGAAATGAAAACCTGACTGCCTCTGCCAGAAAGCTTAAACCGGGCTGTGGTTTGATCTTCCAGTAGGACAATGATCCAAAACATACATCAAAATCAACACAAAAATGGTTTACTGACCACAAACCCATAGAAAAATAGCAGGGTGAACTGAAGAGGAGAGTGTAATTGTTTGATATCCATGATAGCAGAGTATTTTTATGAATTTTCTTTAACAAAACATCAAAAGACAATAAAGACACAGTATCTGTGTATACACAGAATTTCATACAGTGCATCCGGAAAGTATTCACAGCGCCTCACTTTTTCCACATTTTGTTATGTTACAGCCTTATTCCAAAATTTTGGAATAAGTCTGTAAAATAATAATATGTAGAAAGGTGAAGCACTGTGAATACTTTCCGGATGCACTGTACATCACAACATTGAAATACACAAACAATGAAATGTTTTCTTGCAACTATCACAGATAATCTAGATAAGGTTCAAATGTATGCAAATTATATTCAAATGATGTATATTCATAGTTATTATTGTGCAGAAATTCTCAATATGAATGTATTTAAATCTGTGTTTTTAAATTTAATTTCATTCCTTTAAGGATTATCTGTGGCCTGACACAGTTCACAAACAGGAATCACTTGGCTTTTGCAGCACTCGAAGCAGTGTGTTTTCAAACACGAGAGGTAATGCAAGAAACACACATTTATACAAAGCATATAGTCTTTAATACCACTTTATTAGGAACACTTGTGCACCTGATCATTCATGCAGTTATCCAATCAGTCAATCATATAGCAGCAGCATAATCATGCAGATACAGGTCAGGACCCTCAGTCAATGCACACATCAAACGTCAGAATGAGGAAAACTGTGATCTCTGTGACCTTGACCATGGCATGACTGTTGTGGTCATTTGGGTTGGTTTGAGAATTTCTCTAACTTTGACCTGGAAATCTACAGTAACTCAAATAACCACTCTTTGCAACCATTGAGAAAAGCATCTCAGAATGGAAAACTTTGAGGAAGACAGGCTACAACAGCACAATAATGCACCATATCACAAAGTCTTCTCAAACTAGCTCCATGAACTTGACAATAAGTTCAGTGTACTTCAATGGCCCAGTCATCAGATCTGAATCCAACACCTTTGGGATGTGTTCAAATGGGAAATTCACAGCATGGACATGCAGCTGAACAATTACGTGATGCAATCAGGTCAACATGGACCAGAATCTCAGGAATATTTCCAACATACTGTGGAATCCATGCCATGAATAATTGAGACTGTTTTGAGAGCAAAGGGAGGACCTACCGAGTATTAGTATAGTGTTCCTAATAAAGTGCTCCATAAGTGTATATTAATGTAATACCCCTCATTAGCATATGTTGATACAAACTGTCATGTTTTTGAACACACAATGTTTTAAAACATTTGTTTAAATGGTTTTATTGTTAATACTCTAAAATAAAACTAGGGAATAAGTATAATTGATTATGAAATGTTTATTAAATGTTTAGTGAATCCAATCAGGAAAGGCCCAAATCTTTTTATTTTACAGTTAATACTAGACTTTGTGAGTCTTTTAGGCTTAAAGCAGGGGTGCTCACACTTTTTTGAGCTACTTTTAACATGACCAGTCAAGGAGATCTAACTACATTAAAAATGCGAAATACATATATATATATGTATATATATACGGAGTATACTTTAAATATATATACACACAATATATATGTTCATGTACTTATATAACTGCATGAACCCTTACGGTAAACTACGATTCAGTACATTTTTGGTCAATACCTTACTCTGATGACCTGCACTGAATAGAATCAGACAGGGTTGCACAGTCCGGACAGTAGCTGCTGGTAGCCAGCCTTAAGCAGGTCTCCAAATGATGATCAGTCATTGTGGAACAGTATTTGGACTTAATAATCTTCATGTGGGAAAAGGCTGACTCACATACATAAATAGAGCCAAATAATGCAGTCGAGGAGCTTGTACATTACCTCATGTTTAGTACTTTTCCCCTGTGAGTAAGTTCCAAAACTGTCCATGAGCCCTGGACTTCAGCTGAAGGTCAGTCTGTAGTTTCACATTCTCATCCTCCACTTCAGACGAGTTCAGGTGAAACAGCGTTGCAATTTTCAATGCGAGTGAATCAACCTCAACATTGTCCCTAAACGGGTAGCACGTGAATGTAGTCTTGAAAGCGTCTGTGAAACTCTGATCGATGTTAAATTGTGCACAAGCCTTCCCTTGCGTTCCAGATCTGACACGAGGTTTTGGAAGTTCTCAAAATGATGGCGCTGCAGCTTTGAGGACAGAAGTTGCATTTTCCGTTTAAAGGCATTAACTGAGCTGATCTTATTGACCACGGGTTTGTCTTTTCCTTGCAGCTCCAAATGAAGCTCATTTAACATGTTGGTCAGATCGTTTAAAAATACCAAGTCCAGCAGCCACTGATCATCTCTGAGTTGGGTGTATTCTGCATGTTTAGCAGCAAAAAGAAACTCCCTTATCTCCCTAAATCCTCAGCCATGACTTCACAGCGCCGTGTAACTACTTCTTGATAGCTGGAGAGCTTTGATTGAAGATAATTTTTCGGTTTTGTTTTTAAAGTCCCGAAACGACGAGTCAGCTGCGTGTACGAATTCCTCTTTTATCATCTCTCCGTCTTGGAATGACTTCTTGTGTTTAATGATGGAGTAACTCACCCGGAACGATGCTTCGGCGGCTGCCTTAGCATTTGAAGTCAGCCGTGAAAAAATTAATCTGTGATTTTAGTTCCTTCACCTTCCTCTTTCTCAGCTTGCTTTTCGGAGGGAAGTCAGTGTATTAGTGTTTATGAAAAGTCCTAAAGTGCCGCTCCACATTTCCCTTATTCGGAACAGCAATGGGAGCTCGGCAGATCAGACAAACGCACTTCGAATATGACATTGTGGAAAAAAATCATCCTCCCATTCCGCATGGAAGTGCTAAGTCTTCGGTTTCTTTCATTGATCCCGCTACCTCACTCATTTTGTCCCCTTTCTTCAGTAGGAATAAACTGGGAAGTTAACTCAGTGATTTCGCTCGCTAGCCTTTAGCGCTGACGCGTTTGATCACATACGCATGGAGAGAGAAAACACGAGATCTCAGACTGGCTGTCCTGTACATCAACGCTAACATATATTTTTATTTTATTTATTTATTTTTTAATGGCGATCTACCCGCACTTCCTTTACGATCGACTGGTTGATCGCGATCGACGTATTGTGCACCCCTGGCTTAACGGCTTTACCCTCCAAGTGCACCTACCTTTAATACAACACAGCACTTTTAGGATCTGTGAGCAAGCAGTTGCTCTGGGTGTACAAGAACATTTGACTAGTAGTGTGTATAGTGGAGTATGGATAAAGATTAAATAAAATGTGAGAGAACTAAACTGTATGGTGCCTTTCATTTCCAAGAAGCTGATGATGCAGAAGAGATTAATTTAAGGCTGCTGTGACGCTTTTAGAATGTGATCTGCAGGGCTTTGTTCTCTGCATAATGAAAGTAGCACAGCATGTGAGGATGTAACAGTGGCTCCGTATCAGCTTTGATTTTCTTAAAATACGAATGTTTTCCTTCAGGTTT
The DNA here is from genome assembly GCA_012411365.1 of Ameiurus melas. Classification (NCBI taxonomy): domain Eukaryota; kingdom Metazoa; phylum Chordata; class Actinopteri; order Siluriformes; family Ictaluridae; genus Ameiurus; species Ameiurus melas. Next base: position 5,970,168 of record CM022758.1, read on the forward strand.
TGGATGCGATGACTCGAGACAGTGGCGCTTCACTTACTCAGTTACAGGTAGATGGAGGAATGACAGCTAACAAATTACTAATGCAACTACAGGCTGATATCCTCTGTATCCCTGTCGGTAAGTGTGTGTGTGTGTGTGTGTGTGTGTGTGTGTGTGTGTGTGTTTGTGTGTGTGTGTGTGTGTGTGTGTGTGTATGTATGTGAAACAGAGATGGAGAGAGATATGTTTTGTTATTTCATCAGCAAAGGTTTGTTGGAGTTTGTTAAATATTGGATCTGATTGACTGAGAGCAGTAAATTTTAATGGTGACTTCTCTATGCAATCATTCATGTTGGTAAATGATCTGCACTTATATAGTGATTTTTTAACCTTAGCAGTTCTACAAAGCACTTTACACTGTGCCTCATTCACCCATTCACACACCAATGGTAGCAGAGCTGCCATGCAAGGCACTAGCTTGTTATCGGGTGCAACTTGGGATTCAGTGTCTTGCCCTAGGACACTTCAGCATGTGTAGTCGATCAAACCGCCAAACCTATGATTAGTGGACAACCCGCTCTACCACCTGAGCCACAGCCGACCAAGACTGTTCCACAAGACTGTTCTAGGGCTACTGATTTTCCCTGTACAAACTAACTCTGGGTACAATTATTCATCAACATGGGACAGTGCTTTGCAAAAGTATTCACTTTTGGACTGTTCCACATTTTGTAACCAAAAAAGATTAAATCAAAAAATGACAGACATGTTGTTCACCACACTGGGTCAAAACAAAAAATCTTTTAGAACTAGAACCAACCCTGCCTGCAATTACAGCTGTAGGATTTAGACTGAGGTAGCCAATCTACTTCATTGAGTTTTAAGGACGACACAATCAAAATCAATATATCTGACAGACTTTAATATAGCTGGGTATAATATATGTAGTGAAGTTGCGAGGTTAGTTGAAGATATAATGACTAACATGCTTTTTAAATTAAATAAGATAGTGATTAGTGATAATGTCAGACTTGTTTGACTATTTTTTATATTCATGCCACATTAAATCAAAGGTGTATTTGTCATGATGAGTGGGTCCTGTTATATTCTGAGTGACTTCAAATTGCCTGTTAGAATGCATCAGGAGAGCACTCCTTTTCTAAACTGCCTTTAGTTTAAAAAAAGTAATTGCTTGCAGTCTGCTGTTGGACAGGAGAGAGTGAGTCACTGTATGTGCACCTGGAATGCAGGCCAAGATTAAAACCACATGGGGCCTGGGGCTATGGTAACATGAAAATGAGCACTCTCTTGACACATTTTTAAGAGGCAGTGGAAATTATTCAAAAAACATGTGTGACAAGCAAATCCACGTCACTATGTAGACATGGATATGTGGTTATTTGTTTGTATACCTTCTTTTTTCAAGCTATGATTTGGCTACTACATCTACGTCAATCATGCAATTAACACCAAAGACAGCTGACCAGGGGCCCCTCCAGTCTCAGGCCGTAGGGCTAAAGGCCCACCTAGCCCCTATTATAATCCAGGTCTGCAGGAATGTGTCATGGTTAGAGATATGGACTGTCAAAGCATTTTATGGTAAAAGGCACATGCGTCAGACTCAAGCCCTGTTGCCAAAAATGGCCCACTGCCTCGTTTAATTCAGATTCGTGCCACGTTCTGCACTTTCTACAGCGCTGCTTCATCTCACAGCACTGAAACTCCGGGTAAAATCAACACCTATCTGCTACACCTGATGCAAGCCAGACTAAAAAACTATTTAAAAAAGTAGTTGGCACTGACCAGGAAATGATTTTAAGAGGATTAAAACAAAAAATACTAAATAGAAAAAAACCCACTCGGGTTTGAGTGGATGCCACACAGCAGTAGGAGCAGAGATGGCATGATTATTTTGTTTTAATCATTCAGTGCACGCCAACCAATTTTAGCCTAAAATAAAATAAAACATTTTAGTGGTTAGCAGAACATGATATCTTATTTATTTGATGAGCGGTTATAAGTATTTGTTTTATTTCGTCCCATACACATTACATCACAGTAAAATTCTTTCTTTGCATATCCCAGCTTGTTAGGAAGCTTGGTTCATAGTGCAGGGTGATACGGCGCTCCTGGAGTCTGACAGTGATTGTTTGGTAGTGCTGGGGCTTGAACCATCGACCTCCTGATTAGACTGCTATTTCCTGATTTATTACAGGACCATGAACCTGTGTATGTGTTATCTTAGTTTGTTTTCATAAAAATAGCCAGTAACAGTAATTTGGCAGTCAATTAGAAATTTCTGGTAAAGGGTTTTGGAGAGCAAAAGTGATTCAAGTGAAAAAGCAACAAGAAAAACAATGAAAAGAGAAAAATGACAATGTCATTTAGTATATGGATCAGGTATCGTCACCTCAGAGGTTTGGCCGTTTTGGGTTAAAATTTTGTACTGGTTGCTGAAAATTATAACCCCAATTCGAAAAAAGATGGGACAGCATAGAAAATGCTAATAAAAAGAAAGAGGAATGATTTATTTGATATATAAATGATATATAAATTGATGCATGCAACATGTTCCAAAAATTTGGACAGGAGCAATTTAGGACTAACAGCGATGTGACGAGTTGAAATTAGAAGGTGACGTGAAACAGGTAAAGCAATCATTTAATCATAGCATATAAGGAGCCTGCAAAAAAGGCTTAGTCCTCCAATGGCAGGGATGGGTCGAGGCTTGCCAATCTGCCAACTGGCCAGAACTTTGAGAACAATGTTCCCCCAAGACAAATTGGTAGGATTTCACCTTCTACGGTGCACAATATAATTAAAAGATTCAAGGAATCTGGTAAAATCTTGGAACATAAAGGGCACGGCTGAAAACACTTCTGAATCTCCACCACCACGTGATCTCCATTCCCTCAGAGATTGTGATACATATTTTTGTCATATTACCCATCTCTAGTGTGAGTTGTAGCTGTCAGGCTTTGTGTGCACGCCTAACTCGGAATATTTCTCCTGTATAGTGAAACCTTCTATGTCTGAGACCACTGCACTGGGGGCAGCAATGGCTGCTGGAGCAGCTGAAGGGGTCAATGTGTGGAGTCTAAATCCTGAGGACATGACCTGTGTGATGTTTGAGAAATACCAACCTCAGATTAAACCAGAAGGTGAGAGCTGAGAGGATCAGCCTTTTCTTTCCTCATCACTATTTCTCTTCCCATATCTTAAATATATCTTAACTGCTTAAATGGCCTTTATAGTTTTACTTTAATAAAAATTAAACTATTTCTCTTGGAATTTTTATTTATCTGTCCATCTGTCTGTCTGTCAACAATTTAAATGATGAATAAATATTTAAAAAAGTATGATAAAAAAAGTATAAAAACCAAATTGATATAATAATCAAATTGAGACAATACAGCTACACATACACTGGATTTAACATTAAATTAATAATTCTCTATATATTCATGTAATCACACCTCCTGCTACTGACAACTAAATGAGCCATGTCCTGATCAACAGCATGATTGATCCTGATAGTTAAAGTTACTTGTGTTTACAGTTCAGTTCTGCCTTTAGCAATACATTTGTGTGCAAAATGAAGGAGCCATTATTTCGCTACAATCATCCACTTAACACACAAACCTGCTCTGATGGAGAAAATTGTCTATGTGCCATTTGATTGGACCTTTTCTCATGGTAATAGTGCAACAATTGGTTAAAATTGCAAATATGCATGTTGATGTGAACTTTTGAAGAAATGTGTTTTTCTTATGGTGCTACAGCAGTAAGTCTGGCAATTTTCTAAAAGCTTATGAAGAAGAATTATAAATGATGTAACTGTTTGAGCAGAGAGTGAATTCCGATACGCAAGATGGAAGAAAGCCGTCCAGAAAGCCATGAACTGGGAGACTATGGATCCACTTTTTAACAAGAATGGTGAGAACACACACACACACAAACACACTCTCAGCAAAAAAAAGTCCTCTCACATTCAAAACTGCTTTTATTTCCAGCATAATTTCTATAGCAAACGACGCATCGAATTCACCATAAGAGCAGACCTTTAGTCCATTTTACATTTCAGTGTTAACATGGAAATTTCAGACTGATCAATCTATTACTTTCAGCTTTATTAGTTACTCTATTACATTGTATTGCTTTAACTGCAGTAGAATAAACTGACAAGTTCATCTCTTGAATAGACAGTGAGTATGTAAATATTGGCTTGTTAAATTCAGAGCTGCTTATTATATATATTATTATAATAATATATATTATTGTTTTTACATCATACATGAATTTTATCAAAGCAATAACAAAACAAATTAATTTATAGCTTCAGTATATTCAGTATACTTGCAGATGTTTCTTCAAAACATATCAGATATACAAACATGTTGAGTTAATTAATGAAAAACTAAACTTTTTTTAATTACGTCAGGGAGACTGAGATTGCTATGTCAAACTTTTCTGTTGCTTTTACCTTTGGATATATCTGTATTTTTTTTACTTTCTTTAACATTTTGGACATTTAATTTTTATTTTTACGTGTAGATAATTTGTAAATAACTTTCTTTTCCTCCCAGGGGATGGAAACTTTTGCACTCAGCTGTTTTGTCTGCTTAAAACAGACTTCTAGGCTTGATGTACTAAGATCCAAAATAATAAGTGCTAATTTGCATGTGCAAGAAGTGAGTGCATTTTGGCTGATTCACACTGAATAATTGCATGAATTGTGTAACATGAATAATAACAACACACAACTGGTTACCATAATGCCAATTAGGCTATGAGACACATCGAACAGTTCAAAACACAATATGAATGCAAAATAAGAGTGCATGTTCTGTTTATAAGGTACAAGGAATATAAAAATCTCGTGTAAATGCTTTTTTGGTATTGCAATCTGTGTGTGGATATCTAACGTCAAACCAACTTTACCTCTGCTAAACTTTTAAAAATATTTATTTTTAAACATTTTGAGATATGAATAGATCATCTTAAATGAGCATACATTAACGGTGATAGTGGGGCTTGCTACAGTAATCCTATGGGCACAGGTAGAGGTGAGACAAGGAGTAATGCGATAGCAGGTCAATATTTACCTGTTTAATTAATATTAAAACCTAGTAAATAGTGCCTTTTGGTTATATCAATCACTGTTTCCCAAATGCACTTTCAGGCTGTAGTAAATCACACTGTGGGTGCAAAATGTATTTATTTTCAATGAACTGTATGTTGCACTTTTAGGTAGAAACACCCCAAAGTATTCATTAAGGAAAACTCACAAAAATGTTAATCATTGTGTAAAATGTGTTTTAACTAATGTGATAGACACAATCCTCCATAGAGCCTGTTAGAAAAGCTGTACTTTTTATAAGGTGCGCATAAAAAAAGATCTTCAAGCCATAATCAGAAACTGAGATCTGTTCTTTCTCTGTTCCAGGTTATCAGAACTAGACATATGAAGCACTGCTGCTCCCTGAAAACTCGTGAATTCAAGCTGAAGATATTTGTGCAGTGCTGCTCAGCATAAAAAGAGAAGTGTCCATTCTTTCTGATCCAAGCAGTCCTAGCTTTCCTCATGAATTTACCATCACATTTAAAATGTGTTTCATTCCAAGCTGAAATCCTCTGGTCAGGCTGCTAAACTGCCCTGGGTGCAGATTATATAACCCCAGTTCTGAAAAAGTTGGGACAGTATGGAAAATGCAAAGAAAAAAAAATATTTAAATCATTTGAATATCAAGTTCACTTTGTACTATATTGAAAACACATTATTAACACATTATTTGTGTTTTACTTTGTGAATTTAATGTATTTTTTAAAATATACACTCATTTCAAATCTGATGACTGCAACAAAAGTTGGGACAGGTAATTGTTTACCACTGTGTAACATAACCTTTTCCTTTTAATAACGGTTAAGTGTTTGCACACTGAAGACACCAGTTGGTTAAGTTTAGCAAGTGGACTTTTCCCCTATTCATCCATTATGCATTTCTTCAGCTGCACAACTATACGGGGCCTTCGTTGCCTTATTTTGTGCTTCATAATGCACCACACTTTCTCAATCGGAGACAGGTCAGGACTGCAGCAGGCCATGCTAGCACTGCACTCTCTGCTTACACAAACATGTGCTTGTAATCCGGGCAGAATGTGGTTTGGCGTTGTCCTGCTCTGGATGGCAGCGTATGTTGCTCCAAAATGTGTACATATCTTTCTGCACTAATAGTGCCTGCACAGATGTGCAAGTTATCCATGCCATGGGCACTGAAACACCCCATACCATGAGAGACGTTGGCTTTTGGACCTGACGCCGATAACAGCTTGGATGGTTCTTTTTCTCTTTGGCCCGGAGAACACAGCGGCTGGTTTGTCCAAAAACTATTTGAAATGTTGACTCAAAACACAACTCCACTGTCCTACTGTCCATCTCAGATGAGACCGAGCCCAGAGAAGTGGGCGGCGCTTCTGGACAGTGTTGATGTATGGCTTCTGCTTTGCATAGTAAAGCCTTAACTTGCATCTATGGATGCAGCGGCGAATGGTGTTGACTGAAAAGTTTACCAAAGTATTCCCGAGCCTACAGTGCCTTGCGAAAGTATTCGGTATTCGGTGGGACACAATTGTGAAGTGGAACGAAATCTATTGGATTTTTGAACCTTTTTTAACTAATAAAAAAATGAAGAGTGGGGTGTACAAAATTATTCGGCCCCCTTGCGTTAATACTTTGTAGAGCCACCTTTTGCTGCGATTTCAGCTGCAAGTCACTTGGGGTATGTCTCTATCAGTTTTGCACATCGAGAGACTGAAATTCTTGCCCATTCTTCCTTGCAAAATAGCTCAAGCTCAGTGAGGTTGGATGGAGAGCATTTGTGAACAGCAGTTTTCAGCTCTTTCCACAGATTCTCAATTGGATTCAGGTCTGGACTTTGACTTGGCCATTCTAACACCTGGATACGTTTATTTGTGAACCATTCCTTTGTAGATTTTGCTGTATGTTTGGGATCATTGTCTGGTTGGAAGATAAATCTCCGTCCCAGTTTCAGGTCTTTTGCAGACTCCAACAGGTTTTCATCCAGAATGGTCCTGTATTTGGCTGCATCCATCTTCCCCTCAATTTTAACCATCTTCCCTGTCCCTGCTGAAGAAAAGCAGGCCCAAACCATGATGCTGCCACCACCATGTTTGACAGTGGGGATGGTGTGTTGAGGGTGATGAGCTGTGTTGCTTTTACGCCAAACATATCGTTTTGCATTGTGGGCAAAAAGTTAGATTTTGGTTTCATCTGACCAGAGCACCGTCTTCCACATGTATGGTGTGTCTCCCAGGTGGCTTGTGGCAAACTTTAGACGAGACTTTTTATGGATATCTTTGAGAAATGGCTTTCTTCTTGCCACTCTTCCATAAAGACCAGATTTGTGCAGTGTACGACTGATTGTTGTCCTATGGACAGACTCTCCCACCTTAGCTGTAGTTCTCTTCAGTTCATCCAGAGTGATCATGGGCCTCTTGGCTGCATCTCTGATCAGTCTTCTCCTTGTCTGAGCTGAAAGTTCAGAGGGACGGCCGGGTCTTGGTAGATTTGCAGTGGTCTGATACTCCTTCCATTTCAATGATGGAGATTCAATGATCTCTTGCACAGTGCTCCTTGGGATGTTTAAAGCTTGGGAAATCTTTTTGTATCCAAATCCGGCTTTAAACTTCTCCACAACAGTATTACGGACCTGCCTGGTCTGTTCATTGGTCTTCATGATGCTCTCTGCGCTTTCAACAGAACCCTGAGACTATCACAGAGCAGGTGCATTTATACAGAGACTTGATTACACACAGGTGGATTCTATTTATCACCATCAGTCATTTAGGACAACATTGGATCATTCAGAGATCCTCGCTGAACTTCTGGAGTGAGTTTGCTGCACTGAAAGTAAAGAGGCCGAATAATTTTGCACGCACCACTTTTCATTTTTTTATTAGTTAAAAAAGTTTCAAGAATCCAATAGATTTCGTTCCACTTCACAATTGTGTCCCACTTGTTGGTGATTCTTCACAAAAAATTAAAATTTTATATCTTTATGTTTGAAGCCTGAAATGTGGCAAAAGGTTGAAAAGTTCAAGGGGGCCGAATACTTTCGCAAGGCACTGTATGTCAGGATATCCATTACAGACTGATGATGGTTTTTAAGACAGTACCATCTGAGGGATCTTAAATCAATTATTGCAATCATTGTATACCTGTATACCAGTTTGAAATTCACAGTACACTAATGATACAAGAACTCTTTAATTAGTGAATTAACTTACAACCACTTTTAAATTCAGTAAGTTTGAGCAAAAATCTAAACATCAAAATAGTACAGGATTAAACTTGAACAGACTGATAGTATTTCTGGTTGTGAAGTGTGAGTAGATGTTGGAATGAATTTAATGAATGAGTTTAGTTTGAAGAGCTGTAGAAGCTTGTTATTAATGTTATTGTTTATTATTAATGCGCTTACATTGATGTAATTAATAACTATTTATTGACTTCAGTTGATTTATTTGTTAACTTGTTGTGTAAGAAAAGAAAAAAATCGGAACCAATGGAACTGAGCATTCTAAAATTATTTATAATTGGCTAATAGTTTTTAATGTAAATATTAAATCTCTGCTGGACTGGAATCCCATACAAGGTGTATTTCTCACACATTCCTGGTGTGACCAGGATAAGCTCCAGCCTAAAAGAATAGCAGTGCAAAGATTAAGTGTATTTTATTGTTGAATTTCACCATGATGATGTTTAATAAAAGATTAAACAGTTGACAGCTCCAAATGACTGGTTTTATTAAGATGGATCACTCATACATGGATCACACATACACTTTCTTCACAAATATGACATTTAGGTGCTGGTTAGAAAAGCTAAATTGTACAATGTTACTACAATAAATGAGAAATCAATAAATGAGAAATGCATCAGATTGACTGTGCTCATGAGCAAGCAGAGATTTTAAAAAGTATATAAACCATCAGTCAATAAGATCAATAATCATCTGCCCTGTTCTCATTCTTTCATCAGATTAGAATACAGCTGGAAAAGGCCATTGAGAGAAAATACAGAGAGAACATGTGAATTCCTTTTCCAACTACTCTCAAAACATTGCTTTAAAATATTTCAGAAGTGAACAGCAACTCTATTCCCAGACATCAGTCCTGCCTCAGCCTCGGCTCATGAGGAAGGCAGAAAGAAAACCAAGCAAAATTATTGGTTACAATAAAATAATATAATAACGAAATATAACTGAGAGTGATTGGATTCCCATTCAATTATTTCACACAGAAAAGAAATGTTAGCAAGTGAAAAAATCTTGTATGCTGACAAATCTATCAGACACTAATAACTCAAAGTTGGATATTTTCGTATGAATTTTGCTGATACCACAGCAATTTCTCAACAGTTACAATGGTTTATGTATCAATGAATAAAACGTGATGTGCGACATGTTGTTCAGTCAGATTTAATGTTCAAGACTCTCTGATTTTGAAACAAGTTACTGCAATGATATACAGTTGTTCCCTCACCAGTCTCGCTCTCTCTAAAACTGTCATTTTACCAAAAAGGGGTAAACTCTTCTCTCCTGAAGACTTTCCTGTGTTGGGAAATTTGGCAAAGCACCATTACAAAGCACTGACACTGGAGAGTCCTTCCGTAAATAAATGTCAACAAAAATCTTCACCACAGTTTAAAAATCCCTTTATTATTAGATTTACATTATGTGGCATGGCCACTGTACAAGTCCCCGTGTATGAGTTGTTACTACAGAAACAATCCATTAGAAAGAGTGCATTAATAAAAACCTATTGTTCATGTTACAGCCGGAACTACTGTCTGAACCATGTGGTTATACTGTACAAAAAAAATGCATATAATATATATAAAAATGGAATAATAAGTAATATTAGATAAATTTAACCCATATTCGAGATATCTTCCTGTGCCAAGATATAATTTTTTGCAGTGAATGCCTAGTAGCACAATGACCATAGCCAATACATGAATGTCTACTAAATGTTGCTAAGGTAGTGCCAGTTCATTAAAAAATTATTTTAAAAAAATTAAATACAAAATTAAAGACTAGAATACTTAAACGATCCAGGATTTGGTTCAAGCAAAACAGTTTGATATATAAACTGATAGAAAGGACTGCACAAGTAAGAGCACGACTGGCACGCCTCAGGTAATGCATTATGTTTGTGCATAGAATGGAGAATATCTAACACTATACTGTGAAAATTTAGCCTGCAGCCCAGATTTTACTGATATATACCTGAGGTCAAGGTGAGGACTGAGGGTGCAAAGAGAATTCAGGGTTTAGCTGGAAGGTGGCTCAACTTAGCCCCATAAATCCTCAGTTCGTCCAAACTTGTAGACAAGAGAGCTGTGGAATGAAGACACAAGGGTTCATTAACACCATTTCTATTTTCTCATAATAAAAACACTTCAGCCGATTAAGTAATAAACTGGAAGGTGAGAGTCCAGCATCAGTTCAATCATGTGGCAGCAGCACAACACATTAAATTATGCAGATACAGGTCAAGAGCTCCAATTAATGTTCAAATCAAACATTACAATGGCGATTATTACAAACGTGATCTCGGCAACTTTGACTGAGGCATGCTTGTTGGTGTCATTCTCACAAAACAAGGAAATGGTCCATATGGGGAGAAAGTTTTTTTTACATCTGACCTACCAAATACACCCATCTCTTATACACTTTCTCAATTCCTCTTTAATACATCAATCATTGGATAATCTTGAATTTCCCCTTGGGGATCAATAAAGTATCTATCTATCTATCTATGCAACTTTCTATACCCCAGGACCACAATGAGCAGTGTGTATTTTTCAACTGCAGAAGCACTGCTGCTGGATTAAGAAACAGTCCCCCAGGCAAAAATCTCCTGTGCTGTGGTCAGAAAAAAAAAGACATAGATGAAGGTTACAGTATGGCACACACACACTGTATGGAGAAAAATAATGAGCTCTATGTCTCTTACTGTACATCTACAGAGATGGTAGGACTGTTTAATAAAGAGTTCACTAAATATACTGAGGCTGTGGCTCAGGTGGTAGAGTGGGATGTCCACTAATCACAGGATCAGTGGTTTGATCCCTGGCCCACATGTCTCCTCATGCTGAAGTGCCCTTGGGCAAGACACTGAACCCAAAGTTGCTCCCGATGGCATAGCAGCTCTGCTGTCATTTGTTTGTTTTTGTGTGCATAAATGTGTGTGTGAGAGAAAGAGAGAAAGAAAATGGGTGAATGGGAAATAACGTAAAGAGCTCTGTAGAACCGCTATGGTTAAAAGGCGCTATACAAGTGCAGGCTGTGTACCGTATGTACACTGCCTAGCAGTGCTTTTAAGGTGGTCCCTTTACACTGATGGATGAATTATAGGTGGACTGACACTGTGTACAGAGTAACATATGCAATAACAGTCAGGGATTATATACCTACTGTACAACATGCTTTACATTATAAATTGGCAAATTAACGTAACAGCAAGGTAAGAGTAGTAAATGAAATGAGAGTCTGCAAAGCAATTCCCTGGTGCGAACAGAAGGTATTATGAAAGGTTTAATTCTCAATTAATACATGCAGCTACTCGTGCATTAGGACTTACAGTTTTATTCAACAGACAGCCAAATGACTGGAAAGCTTAACTTGCTCCTGGGCAAGTAGTCAAGGTAAACAGACTGCAGGGGGTTATCTGCACTTTACACTGGGCATGGTGGCAGTAGATCTGAAACCTATTCCAGGAACACTGGGTGGGAATACACTGGATGGGATGCCAGTCGATTAAAAGGCACCATGTTCACACACACATTCACATATTCATTCGCACCTTGGGGCAATTTAGGATAGCTAAGCCACCTACAGACACGGGGTAGAACATGCAAAATGTCAGACAGAAAGTAAGCCGATCTCAGGACCGAACCTGCTACGCCACCATGCTGCCTCCATACAGGCTCATTTAAGGTAAATAAAACTGAAAGGCTTCACCCACTGTTCACTGTCTTCAGGTCACCGTTTTAACTTGGGTTCTCGTCTCTAGTATCATAAATCTTACACCTAATTCTGTTTTGTCCCCCAGGTTTAACGTTTTTTTGTGAAAACAGCTCTGTTGAGAATATCCAGGTTTGTGGCATTCATAAGCTAATACATTTCAGCCCCTTTATACAAGCTTTTAAGCTAATGATTAAGTTATTCTGCCTTTGATTACAGCAAAATTGCAGTCTGGGAAAACCCACCTAAGGTCACTATGGCTGAATTCTGGAAAAAATGAAGAGACCAAATTCTTTTTTTCTTAGAATTTAATACTTTGATCTCCCTGGTAGTCTAGAGGTTAGGATTCGGTGCTCTCACTGCCACGGCCCAGGTCAGGGATGTACCATTTGTGCAGTGGTAGCTCAGTGGTTAAGATGTTAGACTACATATCAGAAGGTCCCAACCAGTCAGCAACCAGTACCAAGTTGCCAATACTGGTCTCTTGAGCAAGGCCCTTAACCCTCAACTGCTCAGATGTATAAATGAGACAAATGTGAGTCGCTCTGCATAAGGGCGTCTGCCAAATGCCATAAATGTAATAAAATCTGTACTTTAAGAAACCATAATATGTAAATGTTTCAATGACCTAAATAAAGAATATGGGCCAACAGAATCAAACTGACTGAATTAACAAGCTAGTATTACTGCATCAATGTTTGATTGCACAGAGATCAGTGGAGTGAAGAGACAATGAAGAGGCGTATTCTGTTACCTCAAGCAATGAGACAGAAACTGATGTGGATGATGCTGATAATTAAAGTAAGGATTGATTTCCCAATGCTGGGCTTTTGCCTGATATAGCCTATCTGCTCAACATAATATTACATCAAGTTAAGATCATTCCAACTTAAATAGTTTGGTGTAAAACATAATGACTCCTATAATCTACAAATAATGTTTCTCCTGAATTCGGTCACCTGGCAGTTTCCACCCACCAGCCAGCTCTCTATATCACACAACATCTGGGGACGGAGATGCTAATACATGCTTCCTGAGACATGTGAAGCCAAAAATTTATTTTCTATCTGCTCCTCATGCTAAATCACAGGGCAGCATAACACCTCAGCGATAAGTGCCATCTGCCCTTTATTACATACATGAGCTCACAGTGATCTAGTGGGTGTTAGCATTGCCCCTCCACCATAAAAAGCGATATATATGTTGTGTGATAGAGAGAGCTGGCTGCTGGGTGGAAACTGTTGCTGTGATTGACAGGGGAGAGAGAGCATGTTCTGTGCCTCCCTCTTAAGTTTGTCAGAAACTATTGCAAATATGAAAAAGTGCAGAAGCAGAGGCTTGTAATTGGAGAATTTGGTGTGGCTGAATGACATTAATAATGACATAGCCTCAAAAAGCTTTAGGTCGAAAGGTTAGAACACTAGACTTACAGTGAGGGAAAGAAGTATTTGATCCCCTGCTGATTTTGTACGTTTGCCCACTGACAAAGAAATGATCAGTCTATAATTTTAATGGTAGGTTTATTTGAACAGTGAGAGACAGAATAACAACAAAAAAATCCTGAAAAACGCATGTCAAAAATGTTATAAATTGATTTGCATTTTAATGAAGGAAATAAGTATTTGACCCCCTCTCAATCAGAAAGATTTCTGGCTCCCAGGTGTCTTTTATACAGGTAACGAGCTGAGATTAGGAGCACACTCTTAAATGGAGTAGCAATCAATCAATCAGATTCCAAACTCTCCACCATGGCCAAGACCAAAGAGCTCTCCAAGGATGCCAGGGACAAGATTGTAGACCTACACAAGTCTGGAATGGGCTACAAGACCATCGCCAAGCAGCTTGGTGAGAAGGTGACAACAGTTGGTGCGATTATTCGCAAATGGAAGAAACACAAAAGAACTCTCGATCTCCCTCGGCCTGGGGCTCCATGCAAGATCTCACCTCATGGAGTTGCAATGATCATGAGAACAGTGAGAAATCAACCCAGAACTACACGGGAGGATCTTGTCAATGATCTCAAGGCAGCTGGGACCATAGTCACAAAGAAAACAATTGGTAACACACTACGCCGTGAAGGACTGAAATTCTGCAGCGCCCGTAAGGTCCCCCTGTTCAAGAAAGCACATATACATGCCCGTCTGAAATTTGCCAATGAACATCTGAATGATTCAGAGGATAACTGGGTGAAAGTGTTGGTGAAAGTGTTGGGTGGTCAGATGAGACCAAAATGGAGCTCTTTGGTATCAACTCAACTCGCTGTGCTTTGGAGGAGGAGGGTCATGCTGCCTATGACCCCAAGAACACCATCCCCACCGTCAAACATGGAGGTGAAAACATTAGGCTTTGTGGTGTTTTTCTGCTAAGGGCACAGGACAACTTCACCGAATCAAAGGGACAGGGCCATGTACCATCAAATCTTGGGTGAGAACCTCCTTCCCTCAGCCAGGGCATTGAAAGTGGGTCGTGGATGGGTATTCCAGCATGACAGTGACCCAAAACACATGGCCAAGGCAACAAAGGAGTGGCTCAAGAAGAAGCACATTAAGGTCCTGGAGTGGTCTAGCCAGTCTCCAGACCTTAATCCCATAGAAAATCTGTGGAGGGAGATGAAGGTTCGAGTTGCCAAACGTCAGCCTCAAAACCTTAATGGAGAAGATCTGCGAGAAGATCTGAGTGGAACAAAATCCCTCCTGAGATGTGTGCAAACCCGGTGGCCAACTACAAGAAACGTCTGACCTCTGTGATTGCCAACAAGAGTTTTGCCACCAAGTTCTAAGTCATGTTCCCTTTCAAAGGGAACTTCGACGTTGCATTTAGCAGTATGGGAACGCCTTGCGCGTGACCGGTATCTGAAGCTTGTGTAAAATCATGCCTCTACTTATAGGCCTGCCATGATCAGGTGACGTGGCAATTAAGCGCGTCGCATGATATATATATGGCACCTGTGAACCACGCCGCCAGCCTTATTATCTTCAGCGAGACTGCATGTCTGTTGTTTGTGTGTCAAAAACGCTTCATTTCTACTCGATATTTTCTATCCCTTTTTAAAGAAAAGGAGAGGTAAGTAATGAGTGAGAAAGAGTTAAAGATGTGTGTAACGTGCTCCCGTTTCATCACGGGGGAAAAGTGCACACTTTCTGGGTGAAGTGTTAGTGGTGTAGTATGCGATGGCAACCTCGAGAGGCTGCGCATGGTAACGCTACATTAAGCAGCTCGACTCGTGCTCTTCTCGAAAAAAAAAACAAAAAACGGAAGACGAGCGAGTTGGGTTTCAAAGCCTCGCGGATCTGGGTGCCGAGACAGCCAACCGTCTCAGGTTCGGGGGATCTCTTAAATCCGGAAGAGGAGCCGGAGAAACACGCGCGCTCTATCTCTCTCTCTTTCCGGGTTCCGCTCTCCGCTGGATTTTTGAGTTCGGCCGCGACTCCTCCTCCCGCTATGGAAAGCCAAAGGAGTAATAACGCCCCCTATCTGACTCCGAGGAGTTAGAAGGATGTGTTGAAAACTGAGAGCAGCGTATAAAGAGCTGCTTGAAGTGATTACCCAGTGAAAGTAAATACTTCACACTGCAGAAACTCCCCTGTCTTCCAGAAGTTATGACAAAATCTCACTTCTGAGAAAACCATGCTTAAGCCATAGTCATAACTCCATGATGTTGGATTATTTGGCCATTGTGGAAATGAATGGCATGGTTACTTAGCTATGCCCGAGGTGGAGGAGGCGCTTGCTAGCTAACTCTCTCCACCGATGGCAGGTAATTACAGGGGCTGGCTTGCATCCAATGTGGGCAAGCCTATGCAGTAGTAGTCTTGCTTATGGGTCACTGCAGACAATGACAGGGTTGCCTACCAAGCAGACCTGCTGAGTGAGCTCGACTTATGGCAAAAAAAGTTGTCTCAAGCTCATCCGGGTGTCCACGAGTGAAGCCTGGGCCAGTACTAGTATGGGGGAAACCCAGAAGGCGAGTATGGCAGCCCGCCAACCCCCACCGAACAGCCAGGGGAACCGGGCGGCCACAGTCGCGGTCTGCTGTTGGGCCTGATCTGAGAATGGTCATAAAGGCCAAGCAGGCAAAGGAAGCGGTCCTGAGGGGCTGTGGAGGGATGTATCCGGGGAACATGAGGTTGTTAGGGCAGGTAGCCCCAGTGCTACTGTAGGGCCTCCCCTAGCCAAGGTGGTCCCCAAGTTTTCGTGTTCCCTGGTCAGCAAGCTGTCACAGGGCAACGGAAATCTGATGCTTCTCTCCAATAGAATGTGGAATAGCTAACGTCACTAGAAGACCATCGGGCAGCGTGCAAGCTACGGCCAAATGTGTCTCCATGGGTTCTGTCTACCATAGAAAGGGTTACCGGGTCCAGTTATAGCTCGACCCCCAGGTTCACAGGTGTGCTCACCACAGAAGCCAGCACAGACCAGAGCCTGACGTTAGTGCAGGAAGTAAGCTCCCTTTTGGACAAGGGGGTCCTGAAACATGTACCCCGTTCCTTCAGGGAGGGAGGTTTACAGCCTTTATTTCCTGTTCCGCAAAAAAGTGGGAATATGCGGCCAATTTTAGATCTGCATCATCTGAACCGTACTCTTTGGATATACAGGTTCAGAGGCTGATGTTCAAACGTATCGTGCACAGATCCAGTTCGAGAACTGATTTGTGGCAATAGGTCTAAAAGGTGCATGTTTCCGCACGGATTATTGCTAGCTTTATCCCTCGCACCTTCGCAAAAGTGCATGGATGTCACTCTGGCTCCATTGGGACTCCATGGCATCTGTGTACCAAGCTACCTGGACGACTGGTTAATTCTAGCACGATCCAGGGACTGGCGGTTCAACATTGAGATGTTGTTCCGCCGCGCGTGAAGAACTGGGGGCTCAGGTTGAATCTCAGAAAAGTTGGTTTTCTCCGGGGCAGTGGACAACTTTTCTAGGGGTTATAGGATTCTACACGATGAGGCGGTTTCTATCCCCAACAGGCGTAGTGTCAATCCTATCAACACTGAGCTAGATAAAGCTGTATCTCGGGAGCCTAGGGTGGAATCCACACATGTGGCTGAGGTTACATCTGTATGCTGCCCCCCCTTCACTGCTCCCACTAGCTCTAGCGAGAGTTCGCCAAGAAAGCCTGCTAATAGCACCTTTTTGGCAGCTCGAACATGGTTCTGAGAGATAATATCTCTGCGAGATGGCACTCCTTGGGAGATTCCCGTCCGCAGGGATTCACTGTGGACCCAGTAACTGCGCAATACCTACAGTCCTGGGGCTCCTACAATAACATTTCTCAGCGGGGTGAGCTCCTTCTACAATCAGGGTTATGTGGCGGCCATTTCTCGCCGCACGCCCTGTTGAGGGAGCCTCTGTGGGGCAACGTCCTCTAACCCGGGGTTCATGCGTGGTCTCAGATGGCTGAGGCCCATCTGCAGGCCACACATACCTTCCTGGGACCTTCTATGGTCCTGGAAGGTCTGTCGGCTGCCCCATTCGAGCCCCTAAGCGGATCTACTGTCTCAAGCCGGAGGGCTGATTTATCACGCTCGGCCAGAACTCGGCAACTGTGGGTCTGGCCCCTGAGGGGCACCAGCTCATAGATTCGGGTCTCACAACTGAGATTGTTGAAACCATGTTAAAAGCTAGAGCACCATCCACAAGGAAAGCGTATGCACTCAAGTGTCAGCTTTTTGTCTTGTGGCATGAGGGACGTCACCTAGACCCAGTGAACTGCGCAATTGCTACAGTCCTGGAGTTCTTACAGAACGTTTCTCAGCGGGCTGGGCTCCGTCTTCTATCAGGGTACGCGCCGGCGTTGCGCTCGGCCAGCCCCCTGTTGATGGAGCCTCTGTGGGGCAACATCCTCTACCTTTGGGGTTCATGCTTGGCACGTCAGACGGCTGCGGCCCATCTGCAGGCCATGCATACCTTCCTGGGACCTTCTATGGTCCTGGAAGGTCTGTCGGCTGCCCCATTCGAGCCCCTGGGGGTGGATCCCATCCAGAAGGAAATCAAATGCACTCAGGTGTCAGCTTTTGTCTTGTGGCATGAGGAACGTCATCTAGACCCAGAGAACTGCGCGAATTGCTACAGTCCTGGAGTTCTTACAGAACGTTTCTCAGCGGGCTGGGCTCCTTCTACAATCAGGGTTACTGGGCCGCTCGCTCGCCAGCCATGCCCCTGTTGATTGGAGCCTCCGTGGGGCAACATCTTCTAACTTTAAGGTTCGTACGTGGTGTCAGAGGCCGGCGCGCGCCCCATCTGCGAGGCGCGCCATACCTTCCTGGGACCTCCAGTGGTCCTGGAAGGTCTGTCAGGTGCCCCATTTGAGTCCTTAGGGACCTACACGCCTCAAAAAGCCGCAGCGTTGATTTATCATCCTTGGCAAGAACTAAGGAAGCTGTGGGTCTGGCCCCTGAGGGGCGCCAGCTAATAGATTCTGGTCGCACGACTGAGGTGGTAGTGACCATGTTTCTACAATAACATTTCTCAGCGGGGTGGGCTCCTTCTACAATCAGGGTTATGTGGCCGCCATTTCGGCCAGCCACGCCCCTGTTGTGGGAGCCTCTGTGGGGCAGCATCCTCTAACTGCGAGGTTCATGCGTGGTGTCAGATGACTGAGACCTATCTGCAGGCTGTGCATACCTTCCTGGGACATTCTGTGGTCCTGGAAGGTCTGTCAGCTGCCCCTTCGAGCCCCTAGAGTGGATCCCATCTACAAGGAAATTGTATGCGCTCAAGTGGCACCTTTTTGTCTGGTGGTGTGAGGAACGTCAGCTACACCCAGTGAACTGCGCACTCGCTACAGTCCTGGAGTTCTGACAAGAACGTTTCTCAGCAGGTTGGCTCCTTCTACTATCGGGGTTACGTGGCCGCCGTTTGGCCAGCCGCCCTGCTCGATGGAGCCTCTGTGGGGCAACATCCTCTAACCTCCGAGGTTCATGTGTGGTGTCAGATGGCTGAGGCCCATCTGCAGGCCATGCATACCTTCCTGGGACCTTGCTGTGGTCTTGGAAGGTCTGTCAGGGACCCCATTTGAGCCCTTAGAGTCAGCCTCTGAGAAGCTTCTGACTCTAAAGGTAGCTCTTTTACAGGCCCTGACATCTTTCAAGCGAGTGGGAGGTCTACAAGCTCTCCCTGTTGCCCCTCCTGCCTTGACTTTACCCCTAGATAAGCCAAGTCCTTCCTGTATCCTAGGCCGGATTATATTCCTAAAGTGCCTACATTGGCTGCCCACCCTGTGGTGTTGCAGGCTTTCTCCCCTCCTCTGTCCTCTGACCAGAACAAGAGAGGATGCACCCGCTGTGTCCAGTAAGCGCTCTCTGTACTTACGTCCACCGCTCCGGCCAGTGGCGTAAGTCAGAGCAGCTACTAGTCTGCTTTGGCAGCGACTGGAAAAGTGATGCTGTGTCAAAGCAGTGCATCTCTACTGGGATTGTCGAAGGCTTTGTCCAAAGGGGTTTCCTTGCAGGATGTGTGTGCGGCTGCAGGGCGGTCTATGCCTCACACGGTCATTTTGTTATGACAGCCTGGATATTCATCCCTCCCCAGGTTCGAGTGTCCTGCACTGACCCTCGGGTTTGGGTATTATTGAACAGGCCGTACCACCGCTATGACAGAGTGGGTATTCCCCCCATACTGCTAAACGCACGCGTCAGTTCCCTTTGAAGAAGGGCGGGGGTTACGCGTTGTAACCCTGTTCCCTGAGAAGGAGCAAGAGCGTTGCATAGCGCTGTCATACCGGGGCTGGCCTGTGAATTGTGTCTTCGCTTTAGATAATAGAGGCTGGCGGCGTGGTTCACAGGTGCCATATATATATCATGCGACGCGCTTAATTGCCACGTCACCTGATCATGGCAGGCCTATAAGTAGAGGCATGATTTTACACAAGCTTCAGTTACCGGTCACGCGCAAGGCGTTCCCATACTGCTAAATGCAACGTCTCGTTCCCTTCTCAGGGAACAGGGTTACATGCGTAACCCCGACGTTTTGCAGAGGGGTCAAATACTTATTTCCCTCATTAAAATGCAAATCAATTTATAACATTTTTGACATGCATTTTTCTGGATTTTTTTTGTTGTTATTCTGTCTCTCACTGTTCAAATAAATGTACCATTAAAATTATAGACTGATCATTTCTTTGTCAGTGGGCAAACATACAAAATCAGCAGGGGATCAAATTTCCTTCACTGTATACTATATACTACTACCTAGTGAATATTTAGAGTAATCCTATATGGAACTTGTTTTTGCTGCCAGTATTGCTGCTAGATTACCCAATAGCTTACAGTTTGTGTTGTGTATTTATTGTTTAGCACTTGTCTCATACTGCTGTGCATTTGCACTTTATGTAGTCTTGCGTACAGTTCCGTTTTGCACCATGGTCCTGAAGTAATGTAATTTCGTTCCAACGTATACAAGCTATATAGAGGAATGACAATGAAAACCCACTTTGCTTGACGAGTCATTTAAGAGACGATAATACACAGTCATCTGGCAGGCACCTGTGGGTTGCTAAGTTTCAGCAAAATTTCCAGATCAACTACGTTTTAAGTATCACACAAAAGACATTCCCAAAAAACTAAAAATAAATCGGGCATTGAAAAAGGGAAACATTTTTCTTCTTTTTCTCAGCCTTTGTGTAAGGAAACAAGTATTTGACAAGTTTAAGATCTATGGACAGTGTCCACTCCAAACTTTCCTTCTCCCAAGCTTTGCAATATAGCTTACAACAGACACACTGTCTTGATTTTGTTAAGATTTAATTCTAATGATCTGCTAAGAAACTGGATTCTTGCAGTCACTGAATATTGTTGAACTAGTGAAGTTTGGCAACCCCATTACCTGTCCTGTCCTCTGCTCCTCCCCTGAGCATGGGACAGTGTGATTCCTGCCCCTGTGGGACTCCATTAATGGTTGTTGCAGTTACCATATTTACCACTGGGTTCATGAAAGCTCCAATAGAAAGGCCAGCAAATAAATGGAACATTGGCTTATATCGGTCAAGTAGCAATATTTCCTTAAAACAAAAACTCAAAAGGGGTAATTATTATTTCAATAGAATTTAAAATGCATGGAGTTGTGAACAAGGATTTTATTAAGATTCAAATCTGTTGAACGGCTGATATAAATGGGACTATGGACAAGCCACCACTGCTCACATGGATTATTATTTTTTTTTTTTTAATTATTGTTGGGAAACTTTCCATTCTCTATTCCCTCAGATATGTATAAGTATGTTTAGGTTATAGTTTGATTTATGTCTCATGATCTTTACAGAATCTGTCTGTTGTGTATGTGCCAGTATAACATGTCACCATAAGAACTTCATTTTTCTGTGTTAGGCGAACCATTCCATCAGACCAGTTATGTTCAAGAAAGCTGTACATTCTTGTATTGCCTAAGATGTTTTTCATGTATGTGGCCAGTCTGTTCAACTGCCATATTATTTCCATACAGCAGTACGCCTATGCACGGCTATTTGTACCTATAAAAGTGTCTGTTATTCTGTGAATAAATCGGACGTCTCTTTGAACTGCTCTGGTTGCCAGTGTGTTCATTTAGACTCTCCGGTGCCGTATACGCTCCGTGATAACCCACATGCGCTAGTTTTTCTTTAGAGTAAATGAAGTAGAGGCAAGAAAGGCTGACGGAGGAAAAGTGAAGATAAAGCTGTTATTTGCTTTATCCTTACAATTTTTATTAATAATAATAATAATAATAATTATAACTACTGATTAGGCAGGACCTCTGAATAGTCATTATATTTATATCAGTCAGTAAGCTAACAATAAAGAATGCTAGACAGATCGGCATAGATTTTACTTACATGTTTCTCATTGGTATATCAATATTTATTTATGATTACTTGTAATTTATTACATAGTATATTAAATGTAAATTAACCAGATTTTAAAATGCTATATACAAGAAAAAGTGAATTTCTGTTCAAGAAACCCTACTGTTTCAGAACTCTATATATAGTGGAAAATGACATACGTCAGATGCAACCATGACAGACTGTTGCTGTGAACAATCTTAAAAACAGGCATCACATCTGAATTTCCCCTTGGGGATCAATAAAGTATCTATCTATCTATCTATGCAACTTCCCCCTTAATGTCCTCTACTTGTACAGGCTACAGTTGAGTTGTTGTTTTTCTCTCTGCATTATATTGATCACACTGCTGGCCTGATTGCTGCTTCAGCTTTCTAAATGGGAGTAAGTTACCAGTCAACTTCATGAGGTACTCTGTAGGTAAATATAAAGTGTGAAAATTCATTAACAAAACACACCCACCTGAAAAATATGAACAAGTTCTGAAAGAACACAGACAATCTGGGAGCCACAAGATGTCCTAACAGAGAACAGGAAAAAAAATGGTTTGAGTGTGTTTTGTTGTAAAAATTTCCAAATACACAAACCTGTTTGTGTTTTAATGAATTTCCATGGTTTGTATTTTTTGGGGGAAAGCTTTATAAGGAATTTCAGACAAGCGACAAATGCTCAGCTATAGGTTGTGTTAGACACTTATTTAAGAATAAAAACAGTTGCTACATGGTGTATGGGAATCATACTATAATTTAATTTGTTTTACATTAGAATAATCTATTATTATTATTATTATTATTATTATTATTATTATTATCATAATTATTATTCTTGAATAGAACAACTTTGGATCAAACAATAATCTACAAAAGATGCAGGATGAGGTAACATAATTTTTGGAGCCAAGGAAGAAACTCACCCGTTGAAAGATAAGCTCCAAATAAGATCCCGATAGAGGCGATGAGAGACATGAACATGATCAGGAAGCCGACGAAGATCCAAAGACGAGCGCCTAGGAGATGGTAACATGGACAAGTCCAATTACAGATAAAAAAAAAAAAAAGAATGACCTTCATTCAGGAAATTCAGAATGTGTCTAAATTTCACAAGTGAGTTGTTTGAACCAGCTGTGGTTAAAAAGGTGAGTGAGACAGATGAGGACACAGACACTTCAATAACGTTTTAATAACGTAAGTGCAGATTAAAACAGACACAACGAAAAATTTGCACCTGATAATGTTGCATGACATCAAAACAAACCGGTGGGGGTTAGCACAAATGATGAAATTACCTCGTCTAATTGACATTACAAACCTGCCCTAATCTATGCAGGGGTTGCAATAAAAGGAAAACATTCAGCAGACTAGCATCAAGGCCAGATTCAGCAAAGTTGAGTTAGAGGTGCTTGTGTCTGAGGTCACTGCAATAAAGGTATCCTCAAAAATAACAGAAAACTGGGCAGAAAACCAATTATTAAAACAATTTAAGAGGAGGAAAGGAAGGTCCAATAGCTGTGTCTTTTGCAATCTTTTATTATTACTAAAATTAACATACACACACGTACAGTATCTCACAAAAGTGAGTACACCCCTCACATTTTTGTAAATATTTGATTATATCTTTTCATGTGACAACACTGAAGAAATGACACTTTGCTACAATGTAAAGTAGTGAGCATACAGCTTGTGTAACAGTGTAAATTTGCTGTTCCCTCAAAATAACTCAACACACAGCCATTAATGTCTAAACCGATGGCAACAAAAGTGAAACTGTCCAAATTGGGCCCAATTAGCCATTTTCCCTACCCGGTGTCATGTGATTTGTTACTTTTACAAGGTCTCAGGTGTGAATGGGGAACATATGTGTTAAAATTGGTGTCATCGCTCTCACACTCCCTCATACTGGTCACTGGAAGTTCAACATGGCACCTCATGGCAAAGAACTCTCTGAGGAGCTGAAAAAAAGAATTGTTGCTCCACATAAAAATGGCCTAGGCTATAAGAAGATTGCCAAGACCCTGACACTGAACTGCAGCACGGTGGGCAAGACCATACAGCGGTTTAACAGGACAGGTTCCACTCAGAACAGGTTTCGACATGGTCGACCAAAGAAGTTGAGTAAACGTGCTTAGCGTCATATCCAGAGTTTGTCTTTGGGAAATAGACGTATGAGTGCTGCCAGCATTGCTGCAGAAGTTGAAGGAATGGAGAGTCAACCTGTCAGTGCTCAGACCATATGCTGCACACTGCATCAAATTGATCTGCATGGCTGTCTTCCCAGAAGGAAGTCTCTTCTGATGATACACAAGAAAGGGCAGTATTCCAGCATGATAACGACCCCAAACACACCTCCAAGACAACCACTCCCTTGCTAAAGAAGCTGAGGGTGAAGGTGATGGACTGGCCAAGCGTGTCTCCAGACCTAAACCCTATTGAGCATCTGTGGGGCATCCTCAAATGGAAGGTGGAGGAGCACAAGGTCTCTAACATCTACTCTCTCCGTGATTTCGTCATGGAGGAGTCGAAGAGGACTCCAGTGGCAAAAAGCTCTGGTGAACTCCATGCCCAAGAGGGTAAAGGCAATGCTGGAAAATAATGGTGGCCACAATAAATATTGACACTTTGGGCCCAATTTGGACATTTTCACTTAGGGGTGTACTCACTTTTGTTGCCAGCGGTTTAGACATTAATGGCTGTGTGATTATGTTATTTTGAGGGGACGGCAAATTTACACTGTTATACAAGCTGTACACTCACTATTTTACATTGCAGCAAAGTGTCATTTCTTCAGTGTTGTCACATGAAAAAATTTAACCAAATATGTACCAAAATGTGAGGGGTGTACTCACTTTTGTGAGATACTGTATATAGACAGTTATAGAAGGGTTCTTGTTTTTTTTTAAGCTTGGTCAAAATCCGGTACCAAAATGAACCATTTCCCCATGTTCACACCAAACTCTAAAAGTTTTATAATATTTATTTTAACTTCATTTAATGGATTTAAATGAAGTCAGATGATTTAATTACATATTTGCAAACCAAGTTTTCATTGGGAACAAATAAAACCCGGAATGAACCAAACAGGGAAAAGCACCACCAAAAGAAATAAAATCATGTATGATGTGTTTAGTATTGATATGTAATTATATTCCCAGATGTGTGGTTCATCTGGTCAAGACACAAATGCACCCATTACTCAATTACACCACTAATGAGCTGGTACAGCTGGTACACAGCCTCTGATTCACACTTGCACATTACTTGCTGACACTAAACCCCCATTAAATATATTTTTGTGAGAGGTTCCCATATGCGCCATTGAGTTCATCAGTGTTATATATTTTATTTTTTATTATTTATAGGACTCTGCTCACTATACTTGCTATAATTCCTGATGTTGATGCCGATATTGATTATAAAAGGCAAGACAATACATGTAGAAATGATGTCAATCATTTTTCAGATTTTTGGGTAAATTGTATCTGTATCTTGTATTTTCTTAAATTGTACTAATAAAATAGAGTGTTTTAACCTTAACTACAAATAATCAGCATATCAGACAGTAATATTTTTTCAGGCTGTAAAAATATCACTCTCAAAAATCCAGACACTCGAGCCAGACGTCAGGTGAAAGGTGAAAATGACAGTGGGTGTTTATACTATCCGACTCAACCACACGCAGCTTTGATGAATAAGGGCCACGGAGCCCAAGCTGAAATGAAGCAAGTATTCCTGATATAATGAAAAGATTCTGTGCAGCTAAATAACAGCTAAATAATGATTTTCCATGTAGCGGTCCTCACTAACGCTACATTCAATCATGCCTACATTTCCTAACAGCAGTGAAAAAAACAGGATCTTTTAATGGCTAGTCAGAGTGAGGGACCACTGAGGTCTACTAAATGCTGTCTCGTTTCCATAGTAACCGAATGCTCTGATCTACATTCAGAATTATCTAAAGCTCATTTCATCTGTAATTTCAGCAAAGCATATAAATATTACATGTGTATATTGAAGCTATACACTGTAAACACCTGCAACCATATCCAGACAGCATCCATCCATCCATTTTCTGTTCTTATCCTACACAGGGTTGCGGGGAGCCCTGAGCCTATCCCAGGGAACTCGGGGTGGAGGGGAGCGCCAAAAAAAAAAAAAATCACAGGGCACAATCACACACAGTGGACAATTTGGAAATGCCAATCAACCTACAACGCAGGTCTTTGGACTGGGGGAGGAAACTGGAGTACTCAGAGCAAACTCCACACACTCAGGACGGAGGCAGGATTCGAATCCCCATCCCTGGATGTGCGAGGCAAACGTTATTCAGGTTTCTTCTCTCTGCTGTGTAAAAAGAACTCTAAGCATTTTTAATGATTTAATATTCTCAAAAAAGAAAAAACCTGTCTCTTTCAACTAAGGCTAAGAGAAAAGCCAGTAATCTTATATCATATTGTATTTTATTTCATTTCACAGTGTTAAAGTCCAGGTGTTTTTTCCCATTTCTCTTATACCACAGTAATTATGTTAAAATGCCAACATTTTTATTTTAGATTTTATTTACAGGATTTATAGTTTTGTTTACTGTTGTGGAATGTCCACGAAACAAGTTCATTCCTGTTATCATTTATGTTAAAGCAGCTTTAACCTGTCTTTCCCTTACCAGGAGTAAATAAGGCAGAGGGTACAGGGAAACTGCACAGCTCTCTGACGTGAACATTTGCCTGTGGAACTTGAAGTTTAGCTTTGTCAGATACACAGCGGTGATACTGGAGACTCCTTCCAAAAATGCTAAATAATCATCTCCTTGCAGAAAACATTAACATAGCAACAATGTCACATGTTTTTAAAATCTGGTTAAGTGGTGTGTTCACCATCCTTATGCAAGTTCTTACTATAGAAACAATGTCATACTGTATTAGAACGAGCACATTATTATAAAATTGCTATATTTTTTTATATATATAATATACATTTTTTTTTTTTATATATATATATTTGAATATACAACTTATGAAAGTATTTTACATTCAATACATTTTAAAAATCCTATTAGTGCAAACAGTTATTTCTGCAGTACCACTCTTTAGCATTATC
Organism: Ameiurus melas; assembly: GCA_012411365.1. Taxonomy (NCBI): domain Eukaryota; kingdom Metazoa; phylum Chordata; class Actinopteri; order Siluriformes; family Ictaluridae; genus Ameiurus; species Ameiurus melas. The sequence goes on from CM022758.1 coordinate 5,997,106, forward strand.
ATCTCCATACCTGTCCTCCCGAGGCAGCAGTCTCCATACATGTCCCCATGGATATGAGCATTTGACACAGCATTAATCCTGCAACACACAAACATGGTAACATCTGATCATAGTAAGGTTTAATAATGCTGTGCAAAAAATCACTGAAATAAATTCCCCATGCACCGCCTGCACTGACATGCATGACTCTGATATGAATCGCAGCCCCATAGTCAAGGTTTAAATCATATAATTACCAAACAGCAATGCTTACATACACCCCAATTCCCAAAAAGTTGGGACGTTTTTTTGGGGGGCAAGAAAAGGCAGGAATAGTCAGTGTTACTAAAAAGAAACAGCTGGAGGTTAATTGGCAACAGGTCAGTAACATGATTATGTATAAAAAGTAGATATGCCTCTCTAAGAGTATCTAAGAAAGATGGAACAATTTCAGAATAATGTTCCTCAACGTAAAATTGTGAAGACTATGAATATCTCATCGTCTACAATAGATAATATCAAAAGATTCTGAGAGTCTGGAGAAATCTCTGCCCATGAATATCGGGCACTACATTAAAAACAGGCATGATTCTGTAACAGAAATCACTGCATGGGCTCGGAAACACCTCCAGAACTCATTGTCTGTGAACACAGTTCGCTGGGCCATCCACAAATGCTGGTTAAAGCTTGATCATGCAAAGAAAAAGACATATACAGTATGTGAACATGATCCAGAAACACAGCTGTCTTTTCTGGGCCAAAGCTCATTTAAAATTGACTGAGGCAAAGTGGAAAACTGTTCTGTGGTCAGCTGAATAGAAATTTGAAATTCTTTTTGGAAACTATGGACACCGTGTCCTCTAAACTAAAAAGCACTAAAGAGGAGAGGGACCATCCGGCTTTCTATCAGTGCTCAGCTCAAAATCCTGCATCTCCATTGTTATGGGGTCCATTAATGCCTATGGAATGGGCAGCCTGCTCATCTGGACAGGCACCATCAATACTGAAAGGTATATACAGGTTTTAGAACAACATATGCTTCCATTCATGTTTACTTCTGAGAGACTCTGCCACTCTAAGATACCCTTTTTACACAATCATGTTACTGACCTGTTGCCAATTAATCTAATTAGTTGAAAAATGTTCCTCCAGTTGTTTCTTTTTAGTAACACTTACTTTTCCAGCTCTTTGTTTCCCCCCTCCCACCTTTTTTGAGGCATGTTGTGGCCATCAAATTCAAAATTACCCTATTTTTTCTTAAAATGGTACATTTTCTTAAAATGGTCCTCAGTTTAAATGTTTGGTATGTTGTCTATGTTCTATTGTGAATAACATATGGGTTTATGAGATTTGCAAACTATTGCATTCTGTTTCCCAACTTTTTGGGAATTTGGGTTGTATAATATGTTTTTTTCTTACACTATTTAGAAGAATACTTAAATAATCTAGAATATGAGATATAATCGTACATCTGTGTAATAGTGTCTTTGTACATACGGTGGGGTCCAAAAGTCTGAGACCACATTGAAAAGCAAATTTTTTTCATTTATTTAAAATTGAAAATAAACAGGTTTTAGGAATTTTGAAATATTTAAAACAAACAATATTCAAGATTATGCACTATTTCTAGGTCCCTGTTTAAATGTAAGCAGCTGTGTGATATTTCCTCATACCCTCTTCAGTAAAATTGGGGTATTTGTATAAAATTGGTATTGGGCTGTGTTGAATGAACATTGGGAAGCCTGCCAAACAGAATAAACAAAGAAAGAACTTCAGTGTTGGCGAGGAAACAGACGAATAGTCCCAGCCAAAGATAATGAAGCAGAACGAAGTGGAAAGAGTTTCATGGTTCAAACATGTTTCACCTCCTACTTCCACAATTGCAAGCAAATGCACCAAAAGAGGAAATGAGGAATCAAACTGTGATTGTGACACAATGGCCCAAGTGACTATGTGGGGTTTGTAGTTAAGAGAGTGAAAAATGAAGGATTGAACACTAAATTAGAATGCAGAACATAAACTAAAGCTGTAGGCCTGGATATGTTTAAATTATGTTTAAACCATGATGCTTCACTGGACATCATGGTTCTGAGAGAGTAGAAGTATTATTAGAAACCTTTGTTTTCCCTACAGATATTAGATTGTCACCAGTTTTAGTACCAAAACAGATTTAGTAATTAATTTCATGCTCACATAACATGAAATTATGTTATTTCAACAAAATATAGTGACTTATTGTTATGATTGAACAACACCTACATGAAAAACGCCACCGTAGCGAAAACCCCACATGCGTGAAAAGCATGATTTAGATCCTCCGAACTGGGGTAACGCACAGCAGCATCGATTATAACCCACCATCCTGTGAAAAACTGAGAGAGAGAGAGAGAGAGAGAGAGAGAGAGAGAGAAAGAGAAAGAGAGCTTAATGATTTTGTTCTGTGTCCCTGTGCTTTCAGAAATTGATATTCAGAAACTTACACGCACACACACACACACACACTTACCAGAATACCAGCCACGATGGAGGCCACCATGTTCCTCTTCTCTGACCAGTCGATGCACTCACACTCTGGCCAGCGTATGTTATCCAGAAACCCGGCCATGTCTGTCCCCAGCCTCCAGCGTCTGACTTAACACACCTCTTGACCTCAGCGTGCTCGTCTCATTAGCACACACTGCAGACAGGACTTTTCTGAATGCAGTTACCACTCTGGAATAACAGACATATCATTTTTCTTAAAATCAGACAAATCATACCATAACCATTTTAAATGTTGACTTGATCCTGTTTAGTCCATGGTGGTTCATTAAAGTTCCCACAGAACGACAGTGACATACACCTTATGTCAAAATTAACTTGCAAACAAACGATAAAATAATCAGACACCTCTATATTGTATAAAATGTGCCTCTATGTTTATGTACTGGTGCATGATGCTCATGCTGAAACTCGCCTCACACAGGATGATGTCAATTTACTGTTCTTTCTTTTTACAAGCTAATGTGTGCAAAGGTGAAGCAGTAGGGAACATGCATTTATATCTGTGTGGTGACGTGCAAAGCCTGTTATTACACATTTAACAGCATGTCAGGCCTCAGCTTGCCTCATTCACCAAGTTGTTTAGACACTCCAATTACGTTAAAAAGCCAGAACTTCAATAGAAAACGACTTAAGACATGCAGTTAAACATTTTTTTTATTGCAAAACACCTGCTTTGTAGCTCGTTCCAGTTTCAAAATCTCACTGAGAAGCTTTGCACATAATTGAAGCAAGATTTATTTGTTTCAATTTAGTGAAAAGCCAAGAGATTAGCAGGTTCATAGTAGAAAATGAGGTTACCATTGCCATTTACTGGTTTTAATGTTATTTAAATGTTTGATATAATATATATTCAAATAGCCTTTAGAATAAGTTGAACTGAAAGCAATGACTTATTTTCCATATATATATATATATATATATATATATATATATATATATATATATATATATATATATATATATATATATATATATATATATATATATATATATATATATATATATATATATATATACAGTGCCTTGCGAAAGTATACGGCCACCTTGAACTTTTCAACCTTTTGCCACATTTCAGGCTTCAAACATAAAAATATAAAATTTTAATTTTTTGTGAAGAATCACCAACAAGTGGGACACAGTTGTGAAGTGGAACAAAATCTATTGGATATTTTAAACTTTTTTAGCAAATAAAAAACTGAAAAGTGGTGCGTGCAAAATTATTCGGCCCCTTTACTTTCAGTGCAGCAAACTCACTCCAGAAGTTCAGCGAGGATCTCTGAATGATCCAATGTTGTCCTAAATGACTGATGGTGATAAATAGAATCCACCTGTGTGTAATCAAGTCTCTGTATAAATGCACCTGCTCTGTGATAGTCTCAGGGTTCTGTTGAAAGCGCAGAGAGCATCATGAAGACCAAGGAACACACCAGGCAGGTCCGTAATACTGTTGTGGAGAAGTTTAAAGCCGGATTTGGATACAAAAAGATTTCCCAAGCTTTAAACATCCCAAGGAGCACTGTGCAAGCAATCATTTTGAAATGGAAGGAGTATCAGACCACTGCAAATCTACCAAGACCTGGCTGTCCCTCTAAACTTTCAGCTCAGACAAGGAGAAGACTGATCAGAGATGCAGCCAAGAGGCCCATGACCACTCTGGATGAACTGCAGAGAACTACAGCTGAGGTGGGAGAGTCTGTCCATAGGACAACAATCAGTCGTACACTGCACAAATCTGGCCTTTATGGTAGAGTGGCAAGAAGAAAGTCATTTCTCAACGTTTGGTGTGACGTTTGGTGTGTCTCCCAGGTGGCTTGTGGCAAACTTTAGACGAGACTTTTTATGGATATCTTTGAGAAATGGCTTTCTTCTTGCCACTCTAAAAAAAAAAAAAAAAAAAATAGATTTCACATGTACTGAGCTGATATGCTTCAGCTGACATGCCTGTAACACATCATCAGCAGTGATTGACCACACATGAGATACAGCCTCCACCAAAATACCTTAAAAACAAATATTTCACTCAAAATAAAAAATGTAACTAAACGACAGACAGCTACCTAGCTATCTTTAAAGCACACATAGCATGGTTTTGAAACATGCCCAATTTGGTTTTAAAGGTCTCATACATGCACCCAAGATAAAAAAAACAAAAACAAACAAAAAAAAAACACTTTAATGTACACATAATTTAAACTGCAGCATTACCTTTCAATGTTCCCAAGGGATTCGTTTTACACTCTTTCTTTCAGAGAGCATACTCTGCACTGATTGGTGAGATGTCCCAGTCCATTGTGATTGGTCTACCGCAGTGGGTGGGGGTAGTAAATACCCACTACCATAAGCAAGCAGCCAATAAAGACCAGAGGCAGGGCTTTTTGTTACAAACCCAAGTAGGTGAATACAGGAAGTAAATCTGTTCTGAATTGGTTCCTTCTTTTAGGAGTCAATAACTCCGTTTGTAGTGTGCTTTGGTTTTTGGAACTTTGCAGACTTTTGACATTCACAAACAGCTACATAACACACTACATGAACAGTAATATCTGAAAAAAATAAACATAATAGGATAATAGGTGCACTTTAAATGTAATCTGTGTGTGATACCTTACCCCATATTCTTATTAGGATATTAATGAAACCTTGTGATATAATGCATTGTTCAACCCTAATAATTTAGATGTAAAGCTGTTGAAGATATTAGATTTTAGCCCCTAAATCCACAAGCAGTCTTCACTGTTAAAACATAACACAGTCCGATTTTTACTTTCCATCTCTGATGCAACATTAATAGTTTGCATGTGTATACATATTGCACGTGACACCAGGACGCATCTTATAACCATTACAAACTTAAAGTCATAGGTTAAGTTCATACTGGATATTATTCTTAGTAGTAGCAGTAGTATATAACAGTCACATTATTGTTTTTGCTGTTATTGCTGCTGCTGCACTTGAAGTTAAAACAACAACAACAACAAAAACCTTAGCTTCACAGACTGTTCGGCCAAAGTGAAAGTCCAAACTAATTACTACCTGTATGAGAAATGATGATGTTTTAAATTGACTTACCTTAGCTCTAGGCTGTTTATCCACCTCGGGACACAGGGCGAATCTATTTGATTCCTTCCAACGCAGAGTTTTAGTTTCGAACCGCAGCGCCTCCTTCTGCGCGCTGATTGGCCAGAAGGACACCTTCAAACAGGCCGCCGACAGCTTAGCCATTCCTGATGAAGAGCGCGAGAACTGCCCCCATTTTAGCTCAGGGGGCAGGATGTGTGGGTAGATGGTAGGAAGGAGGTTTGGGGGAATTCCACAGACAAACAGGCAGTTCCAGGAGAGCGGTGATCATATAGGTGATCATCACAAAGTGTCCCCTGGGTTGTCCAGTGTTATTTACACTCCTGGAATGCTGTAGCCCCTTATGTCTTTATTTGAGGGTTAGAATTTTGCATATATTAATTAGATCACAGGTTCCCTGTGCATTATATATTAATTACCATTAAACTAGGGGCTGAGGGGTTCTTCCATTGATGTCTCAAAAGTTAAGATAGTTATTAATCCCAGTGGTTAGGAAAGAACATACTGATATATATAATTTAGTTTAGATGAACTTTGACAGAGATGTCTTGTAGTCAACTGAAAAGGTTTATATAAAAATAAATAAATAAATAAATAAATAAAAACATTCCAAGCTGATGACTCATATTCAGGCCTTCAGCAGTCTGGTTTGTTTTTTGTCTGGTTTTACACTTCCGAGTTAACACAAATATGTTATAAGAACGTTTTGCTAACATTCCCATAACATTATGAAAACATTTTTTAAATTTTAATTTTAATGTTTTAAGAATGTTTTTGGGAATGGGAACATTTAGAAAATGTTAAGCGAACTTTCCATTTTGTCTCTATGCAAAAGTCCTGCCAATGCTCACACATGATTATATTCATGTTTATTTCTTAAGTCCTTTGTCCGATACCAGTCACAGAACCAGAATTATGGACCCTGCACAGACTGACACCATCACTCAGTGAAAAGTTCTTAGTTTAATATTACAGAAGGCATAGTACATATACACACAGAAATATTTATAAAGAATGATCAATCTCAATGGTAACAGGTCACAGATAAAATCAAAACATCTATTACGTATGTCACGTACGTATGGAGAGAGAGAGAGAGAGAGAGAGAGAGAGAGAGAGAGAGAGAGAGAGAGAAGATGAATAGGGATGCTCAAAACAACACAGACCAAGAACACAAAACAATTTGGTTCTGGTTCATCATGACACAAACTAGAGACTTCTGACACAGAGATTATGCCTGAAACTGATCATTTATATTCATTAAAATAAATAAATAAATAAATAAGGTAAAACATAAGCAATTAATTGTTTACAACCACAGGTATGGATTTCAAATCAAGAAAAAAATTAATCTAAGGTCAACTATTAATCCAGTCATGATAACTTCCCCAAGATAGCCTGCTAAGTAACCAACTCACCTTTAGAAAGACTGTGGTTTGACTAAAGACTCTAGAACACATAGTAACACATTCGGTTCAATGAAGTCAGTAAAATGTATTATACCTGCTTGCCAATATAATTAATAACTTAAATGCATTGTTTGTTCCTTATACATGTGTCTTGTGACTTCATGTTGTAAATTCTTTTATGATCAAACATCCAAATAGTGACTTTAAAAAAAAAAAAGGTAGACGACTGTCTGATTAAAATTGCACATAAAAAATGTCCCATGAATGATGTATAAATACAATTTTTGTGCTAACATTTTGAGAATTTTTAAAGATAAGATAACGTTGAACGATTGTCCTATTAAAGTTACTGGAAGAATGTTTGTTCATAACTTTGATAGAACCTTGTCAGAACGTTCTGAGAATGTTCCCTGTTAGTTGAGTTTTAGCTTATTCCCACTCATTCACTTTCATTAAGCAATTTATCTTGCTCAGCCTTGTTGTGAATCTGGAGGCTATCCCAGGAAGACCGGGTGGGAGACCAATCCATCACAGCGCATGATGCACACACACACACATTCAAGTCAAGTAGACTTGAAATTTAAAAATGAAATAATGTTTCTCCTGGACCCAAGGTACAAATTACTTATGCACTGCTGACAGGACACACAGTGGTGATTGAATGTTAGTGAACCCTTTAGAATTTTCTACATATTGGCATACAGTGGCAAGAAAAAGTATGTGAACCTTTTGAAATTTCATGGTTTTCTGCATAAATTTGTAATGTGATCTGATCTTCATCTAAGTCAGGGGTATTGACAAATATAATGTGTCTAAAATAATAACACAAACAATTCTGATCCCTCATGTCTTTATTAAACACACTCATTCAACATTTAAAATGACAGTGGAAAAAGTTAGTGAACCCTTAGAATTAATAAATGGTTGACCCCCCCCTAGGCAGCAACAACCTCAACCAGGCGCTTCCTGTAGCTGTGGATCAGACCTGCACATCGTTCAGGAGGAATTTTAGACCGTTCTTCCTGACAGAACTGCTTTAGCTCTGTAATATTCTTTGGACATCTCATGTGTATGGCTCTCTTCAAGTCATTCCATAGCATCTCTATTGGGTTGAGGTCTGAGCTCTTGGCCACTCCAAAAGGTGGATTTTGTTTTTCTGAAAGCATTCTGTTGTGGACTTCCTCCGGTGTTTTGGGTCATTGTCTTGTTGCATCACCCAAGTTCTACACCGTTTCAGCTGATGTACAGACATTCTTAATTATCCTGAAGGATTGTCTGATATACTTGGGAATTCATTCAATTCAGTCATTCAATTAATAACTGGTTGACCCCGCCTTGGCAGCAATAACCTCAACCAGGCACTTCCTGTAGCTGTGGATCAGACCTGCACATCATTCAGGAGGAATTTTAGCTCATTCTTTCTGACAGAACTGCTTTAGCCAGGGTGGATATGAACCGAGCCCTCCCCAATTGCTCCACTAGGTCATCCACTCAGGGGAGGGGATAACTGTCAAATTCCGAGACCTAGTTCAGCTTCCGGAAGTCATTGCATAGACGCATACTTCCGTCAGGCTTTGGCATGACTACGATGGGGCTGGACCAGGGGCTGTTGGACTCCTCGATGATGTTGTCCCACAGTATTTGGCCGATCTCCTCTTCAGTAGCCTTGTGGTGTGCCTCCGGGACACGATAGGGCCACTGCCGCACCACACTGCTGGTTGGGTCTTGATCTCATGGTGGACCATCCCTGGGGAGGTAGAGAACACAACCATGAATTGAAGCACCAACTCTGATAGCTCCTGTCTTTACCCGGGAGTGAGGTCTTCCCCCAGCTGGACCAAGGTACCCTCGTCATGACCTGTGTCCCATGCCAAGAATGCAGACACCACTTGTGCCAGCTCTACCCAATTCTCTAACAGGTTCACATGATACATTTGTGTGTCCGCTCGCTTACCGGGCTAGGAATTTGCAGGAGCTGTTCGGCAGCAGTAGGTTGGAATTCCCGTGGTTGCACCCTCCGGTTGTACACTTGTTTCTGCTCCTCCTGGGCGGCTCTCATATGCTCCTGGTCAATCGGAGCCACTTGATCAATTCTCCACTGCATTTCCTTCACGTAATTGACAACTGAGAGGAATGGGGAGGACTCTTCCTCCCAGGCTTCCCGGGCCAAGTCACTTAACAGTTGCTCCAGCTAAACAGCACAAAGGCCTCTCCTGTGACAGAAGCCTGCAAAAGCAAATCATTTACACTCAGGTTGTTGTATGAAAGCATAAAATATGGTGCATCCATTTGCAAGAAGTAAACCAAAGACTAGAATTGACAAACAAACATAATATCCATGCATTTTTTATTTAAATATTGACATTTCAGTGAGATGCAGATCAACGTATCTATGCCTTTAATAAAAGCAGATTGGACTGTTTCTAGTTATGAAACAGACTTTCTTTTTTTTTTTTTTAATAATAGGATGAACATGCAGCTATAAGTTATTTTTTAACCATAGATCAGAAAATGTATTCCTCCTGTTTAGAATGAATTACATTGGGGTGTCCAAACTTTTTGTACTTTGGCCAGGTGAAAAAGAAAGAAACAAATAAGGTGTCATGGGCCACATGGCTGTAATAATGATTTTATTTTTTTTTAAAGTTATTATTAGACAAGCTACTTAATTGCCTCTGTTTGTCATGATATCCCAAAGGAGCTCTGGACTTCAGTTCCCAGCAACCACTGTACTTCTGCATCACTGTCACATGACCACCTGCAACTGATTCTCATTTATGTTAACGAGCACTTCTGTGTGTGTATATAGTCATTCTTTATCTTGCTTTGATTGTCTTATGTTGCTGTTGTTATGTTGTCTAGTTTGTTAGGCAATGTTAATTCTCTCTGCCCATAGATCATGTTTTATGTATTTAGTTTATAGTTTTAGTACTTGTGTTTCATTTGATTAAATTTCATATCTGCACTTGCATCCATATCAGCTTTCATTACATAACAGAAAGCAAGACCTCAACGTGGATGCAGCAGAATTTTTCATGGTCCAAGAGGCCCTGTATGAAAGTTAAAGTTTTTCCGGACATCCTTATCCAGCGTCATGCCTGCCCCTCGGCTCCCTGAAGAGCCTGCCTTGGGACCTAAGGGGCTTTGAAAATGTTGTGCCCAGAGGGGTCTGGGTGAGGGAGTGCTTTCTGGCAATCCAGGAGTAGCACCTTTTGGCAGGAGGGGATTCTGTCATGAATATCCCAAAGAATCTCTGGACTTCACTTCCCAGTAGCCACTGCACCTCTGCCTTACTGTCGCATGACCACCTGCACCTGATTCTCATTCATGTTAACGAGCACTCTTTGTCTTGCTTAGATTGTCTTATGTTGTCTAGTTTATCAGTCCATGTTATTTCTCTCTGCCTTTAGTTCATGTTTTGTATCCGTCTCAGCCTCCTTTACATGACACCATTATTTGTCTGTCTGCTTATGTTTTAAAGATTCTAGGCAAACAAATGTCACTGTACAGTATGCTTTAAAAATGGATGGTAAATAAAAAAACAAAAAGAAATTGTCACATGATGTTATACTGTATATACTTTTAATGCATGTAAATCATTACAATAGTAATGTAATAATATTGTATTCATAATACAACAGTAATATCTTCCATAAATTTTACTCACCAATAACTCTACTAATGTGAACAGTGACGTTGTGCCTTGGATTTCAGAATTGTTGTCAAGTTAAGAGTAAGTCATGTAGTGGAGATACAAAGAAGATCAAAGAGATGATGTTCAGTCAAATTGGCTCTCAATGGCCTTTTGTTAAGAGTTGTCATGGAAATTTGACAAACACAAGTGGGCTCATACTTAAGAAAGCAAACAGTTACTTTTATTGAAGCGTATCAACAGCAGGAAAAGAGAGGAAAAGGAGAGAGTGCTCTGTGTCTCTCACAGCTCCATTTAAACAGTGAACTTATGGATATATGTGTGTGTGTGTGGTGTGTGTGTGTGTGTGTGTGTGTGTGTGTGTGTGTGTGTGTGTGTGTGTGAAGAGAGAGAGAGAGAGAGAGAGAAAGAGAGAGAGAGAGAGAGAAAGAGAGAGAGAGAGAGAACACAAGCATGCAGGTATGTGTCTCAATAAGAGGAAGCTAAACCCAGTTTTGAGGAAAAAAAGTTACACTCTTTGTTCAGAACATTATGTACAAGGTCCTGGCCTACAGAGTTATGATTCTAACAAAGACAGTAACATATTCATACAGAAGGACAAATTTATGAGTTTGATTGTAGGCTTCTTTTCTACTCCTATTGCTCCTGAAGTTCCTTTTTTTCCATCTCGAACCTTTCTCCACTTTCAAATCTCGATGCACATAATGAGTTACACAAATGAGGCATTTTGAACAAATATTTTGAGAGTAATTTGAGAAGACCTTAGTAAACCAATGTTTCGTTATTGTGGTTACCATCGCCCCTTTTGACACGTGGTCTTTACCATGTGTCAACTTAGCATAATAAGGAAACAAGGGAATCATGAACCTGGGGTTCACGTTTCACGATCAGCTGTGGGGAGGAGAGTTGCTGGATTGAAGACAGTACAACTTTTGATAGTGATATTAGGCATGTCCAATAGAACTGTGTTATACCTTAACCAGCACTGGGTAGAAAGGTGTGCTCCAGCAGGACCATGGAGACAGCATATGGGACAAATAGGGTCAATTCCCCATATCCTACTAAATCCCGTGAGGTCTCGACAGCCTTTTCTTCTGCTGCCACCACACGTAAACACAGGGCCAGACCCACTGCAACAGGATTTAATTCACCAGAAATATAAGCCCATGACCTCAGATTCTCTACATGTTTCTGTAATAGAACAGAGGTCATGCACCCGTTCTTTTCATCTACTGTTTGCACAAAGGGTTTAAACGGATCTGGAATCCCCAATGTAGGAGTTGTCTGCAATGCCTGTTTTAAAGCAACAAATGCCTCCTCTGCTTCAGGTGTCCAAGTAAGCTTGTAATGAGCGGTGAGCCCTGGAGTGTGTGTCATTTCTCTAATAGCAGCCTCTAGGATAGAATAATTTGCAATAAAAGTTCTGCAGCAAGAACTCATACCCAGAATGAAAGAAATTGTTTCTTATTGATTGGTTTTGGGATCCTGTGAATAGCAGAAACCCTATTGCTGGACAGCTTCTTCCACTTAATGTAGGATCCTCACACTGCTTTACCCACGGTCCAACATCCCTTCATTCTCTGTCCTTTGGTTTTGCTACAGAGACATGGGACTTTTCCGCCGCCTCAAATACAGTGCCTTGCGAAAGTATTCGGCCCCCTTGAACTTTTCAACCTTTTTCCACATTTCAGGCTTCAAACATAAAAATAATATGAAGTTTTTAATAATAAAAAGTTTTTATTTTTTGTGAAGAATCACCAACAAGTGGGACACAATTGTGAAGTGGAACGAAATCTATTGGATATTTTAAACTTTTTTAGCAAATAAAAAAAATTAAAAGTGGGGCGTGCAAAATTATTCGACCCCTGTACTTTCAGTGCAGCAAACTCACTCCAGAAGTTCAGCGAGGATCTCTGAATGATCCAATGTTGTTCTAAATGACTGATGGTGATAAATAGAATCCACCTGTGTGTAATCAAGTCTCTGCATAAATGCACCTGCTCTGTGATAGTCTCAGGGTTCTGGGTTCTCAATAGCTGTCACTGGTTATGTAAAAATTATAAAACCCAAGAACTAAAGTAAAAATAAGAATATAAATAGCCAATTGGAGCTGAAGAGGGACACACACTCAAAGTCTCCATAAAACAAAGGAGACAGCAGTGTATCACCCCTAGGGTTGTCCACAAAGTGGACCTAGAGTAAGCTAAAAAAAAAATTACAAAAAAAAAAAAATTCCAGTAAGAAAAAAGTCCCCTGATGACTTCAAATCTAATAAATATTCTGCGCACTTCAACAAATATAATGTCCATACCATTTAAAGACTTATAGCTAATAATATTACACAGTGTAGCATATTAAAATAAAATACCAAAATCATAATAATAATAATAACTAAAATAAATAAATAGATAAACAGACAAACAAGATGATAAAAAATAAATATAAATAAGTAAATAAAAAAATAAAAAAATTCTGAATGAAGTAATGCATGTCACGTTTGGCGAATGGAGGCCGAAGCAATTGCAGATTTTTTAAACATTTATTTTAAACACACGAAATAACGAAACAAAAACACTAGGACAACTGGGCATAACACTGTGGCAAGAAACAAACACGGAGACAGAAGTGACGTGAGTCTATAACAACGAAAGACCCCGACAGAGTGCAGACAAAGACTATATATACACATTGGTGCTAATTAACAAAAACGTGAGTCAGGTGCATGTGGTCAGGTGGTGTAGTGCAGTGGCTGATGGGACTTGGAGTCCCGAGTTTCCGGATACGTGACAATGCACAATATACACAATAAGAATTCGAATTCTATAGAGCTGGATGGCCGAGTGATTAGAATAAAGAATAGAAATTAGAAATTAGAATAAACAATATTATCAAAGAAAATAAATAAATAAATAAATAAAAATTAAAAATAATAATAATAATTTTAAAAAATAATAAATAAAATAAATACAAATAAATAAATAAATAACGAAAACTACACTGTGTAGGTGATGCGGTTCACCCCGGTTTTAAGAGTTTAACGTATTCTGCTGCTTCCTCCGCTGAAATAAAGTCCTTCTGGACTCCGTTGTATGTAATGCGAAGCTGAGCTGGATGAAGTATTCCATAGTGAGCTCCCTCAATTTCACGAAGTTGACGCCGAACCTCGTTAAACGGCTCCTTCTCCAGACCAAACGCCTCCTTTAACAAGGCTGCTACTACAGCGGTTGTACAGGTGTCAGGGCCCTCTGGAACTCCGACTATCCTCACGTTATTGCGCCGTGACCTCGACTCCAAATCCTCACATTTATTCTCTAATTGAGTCACGGTCGCAGTGAGAGACTCGATAGTAGTCTTCATGTGAACTAAATCAACGGTGCAACTGGAGAGAGTGTGCCCCATTTCCCCAACAGTACCTTTCAGTGTTGATATGGTGGCATCGGTAGCCTGCAGGTCATGCTGGATAGTAGACAGCGCATCACTGAGAGTCTTCTGAAGATTCTCCTGGTGCTTCTGATGCTCCCGGAACTCCTTCCTAAAATCAGCGATATCCTTCCTCAGTAAAGCCAGCAACTCAAGCTTGAATGCGGCGAGGTCAGAGCCACCACTCGGGGACGCGGATGCGACCGCGGATTCACTGGGGGAAGGATCGCGGCTACGGATTCCTGAGGAGAAGGAGGCGCGGGTGCAGGTTCATGGTGAGAGGGAGACGCGGTTGCGGATTCACGAGAAGGAGACGCGCTCGCGGTGCGCACACTAGACCTCAATTTTGTCTGAATGCTACCACCGGTTTTCGAGTTTTTCCCTGACATCTTTAACGAACCACCGAGTTAAAAGTACAAATAAGGAAACAAAGTAGAAAAATTCAAAATATACTATATATATAATATTTTATATATTAATTATATATAAAAATATTATATTACAAAAGAAAGTGGTAATTAATTACAATTTTTGATCGAAATCAGCAGGAGACTCAAACTTCACTTCTTACTCCACCGAACACCGAATTCGAACCTTCCGAACTCGAACCTCTTGATTTGCATTTTAAGGAGGGAAATATGTATTTGACCCCTCTGCAAAACATGAATTAGTACTTAGTAATGACTTAGTAATTACTTTTAATTTTCAATGCCCTGGCTGAGGGAAGGAGGTTCTCACCCAAGATTTGATGGTACATGGCCCCGTCCATCGTCCCTTTGATGCGGTGAAGTTGTCCTGTCCCCTTAGCAGAAAAACACCACCAAAGCATAATGTTTCCACCTCCATGTTTGACGGTGGGGACGGTGTTCTTGGACAGCTCCATTTTGGTCTCATCTGACCACCAGAGGACAACTGGGTGAGAGTGTTGTGGTCAGATGAGACCAAAATGGAGCTCTTTGGCATCAACTCAACTCGCCGTGTTTGGAGGAGGAAGAATGCTGCCAATGACCCATGAACACCATCCCCACCGTGGTTAAATTCTGTAATCAGGATTGGCTGCACTGTCACACCAACCTCTTTATTTTAAGCAGGAAGTAGCATCAAGCAGGAAGCAGAGTCCTTCGAGTTAACGCTATTACATTATTTTCTTCTTACATTACATTAATTTTAGTTAATTTCAGTTATACAAATATAACTAAAACTACTTTAAAAACAATCGTAACATTGCACTGTCGCTAAATTTGATTTGTTTGTACAAACAGCCGCGACTAGCTTGCGATTAGCTTGTAGCCCGTAGCCCGCTAACATCACCTACCGCTAACCTTGTTTACGTTTTCATATTTCGCATTTACCGCTGTTTTTTGTTTAAAGAACAAATATGTCTACCGTCTCTTCGCTTTTGAGTGCAGATGAGGACTTGCTCGAGCTTCCCATGGTGCTGCTGGAACTGGAGGATGTGGAGAAGCAGATCCGCAGCCTAATCAACAAGCAGGCCCAGCTGCAGGAGCGACGAACTGCGCTGGAAACATCGCATTCCTCTGCCTCCACTCCTAGCCCCTCTACGTTGTGTGATTCTCTGTGCCGGGACCGTGCACCTAGGACTTTCCCAGTCATGGTCTCTGTCACGCCGGCGCTACCACACCTCAAGCCTTGGGTGAACCAGCGGCGGAAGGTGAGGGCTGTACCCCGGGCGAGGACCTCTCCGATGTTCGAGATTCCAACCAGGAACCGCTTCGCCCCTCTCCGTCAGACCAGACCTAATGCTGTGATCGTCGGGGACTCCATTGTGTGAAACGTCCGTGTAGCCTCATCTAAAGGTAAGGTGCACACACACTGTTTTTCTGGTGCTCGTGTCCTTGATGCCACTGCGCAGGTATCCAGAATCCTGAAGAAGGACGAGCGCATTGGAGCATTTGTGCTGCACGCGGGGACGAACGACACCAGGCTGTGCAGTCGGAGGTTCTGAAGAGGGACTTCTCCAGCCTGATCGAGACAGTACGAGGCAGATCACCCACTGTGAAGATCATCGTCTCTGGACCTCTTCCCACATTCAGACGTGGAGCTGAAAAGTTCAGTAGACTTCTCGCTTTCAATGAATGGTTAGTCTCTTGGTGTAATACGCAGAATCTGGTGTTTGTTAATAACTGGAATCTTTTCTGGGAGCGTCCTAGGTTGTTTCGTCCTGATGGCCCGCACCCCAGCAGCCTCGGAGCGGAACTGCTGTCTGACAACATCTCCAAGGCGCTACACTCCAAGTGACTGCCTAACGTAAGTACATCTTCCAACAATAACTACATTCAGTATAATCAATGCTCAATTAATAATCCCACACCTGTAATACATACTATAGAAACTTTGTCTGTTCCCTGAGCTATACATATATATAGAAAATATATAGAAAGTCTGTCTTCGAAACCTAATTAACATAAAATTAAATCATATTGAATGCACAGCCAGCACTTTTGATCTGAAGCTAGGACTATTAAACATTAGATCTCTTGCATCTAAAGCTCTTATTGTTAACGACATCATTACTGATCAGGAATGTAATTTAATGTGTTTAATGGAAACTTGGATTAAACCAAACAAGTATGTAGCATTAAATGAAGCCAGTCCTCCTGGATACAGTTATGTACATCAGCCTCGTTCAACTGGTAGAGGAGGTGGTGTTGGTCTCATCCATAGTCA
This sequence comes from Ameiurus melas, assembly GCA_012411365.1. Lineage (NCBI taxonomy): Eukaryota > Metazoa > Chordata > Actinopteri > Siluriformes > Ictaluridae > Ameiurus > Ameiurus melas. Next base: position 6,013,873 of record CM022758.1, read on the forward strand.
AAATCTAGTCGTCACACAAAAACCTTATCATAAATTTAATGATTTTGAAATTCTTTATACCAGTGTAAACTATGTAGCCAGAAACAATAAGTCAATTCCTCTATTTATTATTTACAGACCCCCAGGGTCATATACTGAATTTCTTAGAGAATTTGCAGACTTTATCTCAAAACTGGTTGTGTCTGTAGATAAAGCATTAATCGTCGGAGATTTTAATATTCATTTTGATAACCTGGAAGACTCTCTAAGAATAGCGGTTGAGTCGATCTTAAATTCAGTAGGGATTAATCAGAACGTAATCGGGCCTACTCATAATGGTGGTCACACTCTTGACCTCATACTAACATAGGGATTAAGTATAGAAAATATTGTAATTTTTCCACAGTCTGAAATTGTCGCAGACCATTATCTTATCTCATTCATAATACATATTGATCATAATATTTCCACCTTGTCTCGCTACTGAGTTAAACGTACCTACACATCAGCTACTGCACCGAGCTTCATAAATAACCTACCAGAAACATCAGTTAAATTTGGATCACCGTCAGATCCCATAGAACTTGATCAGGCGACTGAAAGCTTGGAGTCAACACTACGCTACACGTTAGATAGAGTGGCTCCACTCAAAAGAAAAATAATTAGAGAGAAAAAATTAGCACCCTAGTATAATGATCAAACGCGAACCTTAAAACAGAAAACTCGACAATTAGAATGTAAATGCCGTCAAACCAAACTGGTGATATTTCAAACAGCCTGGAGGGAGAGTCTACTGAAATACAGAAAATCTCTTAAGTGAAGCTAGAAAAATCTATTTCTCCACCTTAATAGGAGATAACAAAAACAATTCTAGATTCCTTTTCAACATGGTACCAAAATTAACTAGGAATAAAACCACTACAGAGAGAAACACTCAATCATTATATAGCAGTGAAGATTTCATGAAATTTTTCATTAGTAAGGTTGAAAATATTAGACATGAAATACATGCCATTAAACCGGACAGTACTGTAACACACCCATTACATTACAATGTGGCAATATCAGATCAATCAGATCAATGTTTAGAGTGTTTTGCTCCGCTTAGAGAAACCATACTAGATCCCATACTTACATGTTTGTTTAAACAGATTTGTCCAGCAGTAAATGAACCACTTTTAAATATAATCAATTCTTCCCTAAGCACTGGCTATGTCCCTAAATCACTTAAATTAGCAGTTATTAAACCCTTGATTAAAAAACCTGACCTTGACCCATCCCAATTGTCCAGCTATAGACCAATATCAAATCTCCCATTCATCTCTAAGATTTTAGAAAAGGTTGTAGCAAAGCAGTTATGCTCATACTTGGATAGGAACAACATTCATGAAATGTATCAGTCAGGATTTAGACCTCATCATCGCACAGAGACAGCGTTAGTTAAAGTAGTAAATGACCTTCTACTGACCTCTGATCAGGGTTGTGTCTCGCTGCTTGTGTTACTCGACCTTAGTGCAGCTTTTGATACTATAGATCACACTATTCTCCATGATAGATTAGAAAATGTTGTTGGCATTAAGGGAACAGTCCTCTCCAGGCTCAGGTCTTATCTGACCGATCGTTATCAGTTCGTAGATGTAAATGGTGATTTCTCCATGCGTACTGAGGTTACTTTTGGAGTTCCACAAGGTTCTGTTTTAGGCCCACTGCTTTTTACTTTATATATGCTACCCCTAGGACAAATTATTCATAAGCATGGAATTAGCTTCCACTGTTATGCTGATGATACACAGTTGTATGTTTCAGTGAAGCCAGAGGACAGACAGAAGCTTAGTAAAGTTGAGGATTGTGTAAAGGACATTAGACATTTGGATGTTAACCAACTTCCTTTTACTTAATTCTGATAAAACAGAAATACTTTTATTATCATTCTGATAACATGGTTACTCTGGATGGTCTTTCTGTTTCATCATGTACAGCAGTTAAAGACCTCGGAGTGATTATTGACTCCAGTCTATCATTTGATGCTCATGTAGATAATATTACTAGGATAGCTTTCTTTCATCTCAGAAATATTTCTAAGATAAGAAACATATCATCACTACATGATGCGGAAATACTAGTTCATGCATTCATCACCTCTAGATTAGATTACTGTAATGCCTTACTGTCTGGATGTTCCAGTAGGAATATAAATAAGCTCCAGATAGTCCAGAATGCTGCTGCTAGAGTCCTACCTAGAACTAGAAAATACGACCATATCACCCTGATCTTATTCACACTGCATTGGCTCCCAGTAAAATCTCACATTAATTTTAAAGTACTTTTATTAACCTATAAAGCGCTAAACGGTCCTCCTGGTTTTATATGATCCGCCACGCCTACTTAGATCAAAAGATGCAGGCTATTTGACGGTACCCTGAATAGTGAAGGCTACAGCAGGGGAAGAGCCTTCGCTTATAAAGCCCCACTGTTATGGAACAGTCTTCCTATTAGAGTTCGGGACTCAGACACAGTCTCAGTGTTTAAGTCTAGGCTTGAAACGTATTTGTTTACTCAAGCCTACCCTGACTAGATTCTATTTTTACTACTTCGCAGTCATAATAATCTTTTTTCTCCCTTTCTCCTTTTGCCGAGCCACATACGAATTTATGGAGATACTAGAGATCCAGATCATTTCAGCCTCTGGATGGAGCTCAAATTTCTCCAATTCCAGACTATTGGGACTACGGCTGCTCCGAAGGCCATACAGACTTCATGTACATACATACTGTACTATTTCACACTCTCTGTTGTTACCCAGATGAGGAGGGGTTCCCTTCTGAGTCGGGTTCCTCTCAAGGTTTCTTCCTTTAAACATCTTAAGGAGTTTTTCCTTCCCACCGTCGCCACTCAGTGGCTTGCTCAGTTGGGATAAATTCACACATTTAATATCTGTATACTGTGTTTATATTTCTGTAAAGCTGCTTTGAGACAATGTCTGTTGTAAAAAGCGCTATACAAATAAAATTGAATTGAATTGAACTGAACATATTTCTTAATTTTTCCAGGAATGAAGGAATTTTGAAAACTTGACATAATTTTTCTCTAGTCATGGCTGGAGCACCATCCACCACAGAGCCTAGCCCAGTGGAGATTCACCTTTTCAATCATAAATGATACCACTTCAAGAAGATGTTTCGATTCATAATGTCTTTTAACATTATATTCCTACATTACTGGAAGGGATTTCTGTCAATTTAAACAGACACACTTCTCAGTGAAGAAATTCTTTTATTTCCAGAAGGTGACTGAAATTTCTTGCATTCACTTTCTTTTTTCCATTTTCTTCATTTAACATGAATGTGGCACTTGACATAAGTGGTCAACAATTATTTGTGTAGTTTTTTAGCCTCTTCTTGTCAAAAGCAAAATGCTATATTCACCTCATATAAAAAGGGAAAGATTAACTGTTTAATTGGCTGCACATGATAGTGACACCCTTTTTGTCACTATGTTCATTTTATTCATTTGTTGAATTTCATTTATTTTCTCTATAGTGGGTTGAATTCTTTTCTATTTTTAAAACATCTTGTAGGCTGACACAGAACAGATCCAGGAAATGGTGCAATTCAATGGTGTTTGGACAGATTGGGCAGAGTTCCCTCCATAATAGCCAAGAAAAAGAATCTGAGACTACAGTGGGCATAGGCTCAGCAAACTGACTTGACTTTATAGACTTTATTGACCAAACCTACCTTGTATCAACATATCAACATTTCAGGCGACACATAGTAGTGTAATGGTGGTGTAATGGTATGGGTAATGTTCATGTGTCATGAACATTCCAATGAATTTAGTGTATGTCATTGGCCTCCCCAGTCACCAGATCTGACAGCCGACAAATCTGTAGCAACTATATGATGCAATCATGTCAACATGGACCAGAAACTCAAAGAATATCATCTTGCTTTCATCTGACTGCTGGCGCCCTGGACCACAAAGATCTTTCAAAGCATGTGGCTCTAGAATGTTTTTGCAAGAGTGGGAAAAGATTGCGAAGTCTAAATGTGCAACGGTGATAGACTCTTACTCAAAAAGGTGCTTGCACAAAGCATTATGGGTGTAGGGGTGTGCACACTTATCTAACTGGGTTATTGTAGGTTAATGAAAGTTTTTCATTTTTCCTTTTTTCCCCTAACAAAAATTGTAATGGAAGCTTTGCTTACCACTTCAACCAAAAACCTCATCATCAGGCACCTTCAAACTTTTCATTACAAGTTTGATAATAATATTTTCTTTTATATTTATTATAGTTATGAATGTAAATAGTGGCATTGGTAGAAATGTATTGTTATTTATAATAATAATAATTAAAAATCCAACATCCCACCAAGATATTAGCAGCAGATCCTTGTAAGTTGTGAGGTGGGGCCTTGATGGATTGGACTTGTTTGTCCTAAACATTCCATAGATGCTCCATCGGATTGAGATCTGGTGAATTTGAAGGTCAAGTCAACACCTGGGTGGCTGTGGCGCAGATGGTAGAGTGGGTTGTCCACTAATCATAGTGTTGGCGGTTTGATTCCCGGCCTGGGTGACTCCACATGCTGAAGTGTCCTTGGGCAAGACACTGAACCCCAAGTTGCTCCCAATGGCAAGCTCTGCTACCATTTGTGTGTGTGAATGAGACACAAAAAGCGCTTTGGATAAAAGCGCTATATAAGTGCACATTTACCTTGAACCCTTTGTCATGTTCCTCAAACCATCTCTGAACAATGGTTTTAATGTTATGGCTGATCAGTGTATATATAAAATCATGCAGATACAGATTACGAGTACCAGAAGGGCTGTTTTGAATATTTTTTTTTAAAATGCTAATCTCCTGGTATTTTCATATACAACAGTCTCTAGAGTATACACATAATGGTGCAAAATTCTGATGCTGGTTTACGGTTTTTCCTTGTACTGACAATATACAATAAATCATACATGGAAATGGCTTTTTGCCTCAATATCTCACATATCTCACTCAGTCTAAGAATTCTAAAGTAGTTGTTTGTTATTCATAAACTGTTATTAAGACAGTATATGTAATAACTAGTTGTATTAGTGCTATTACTATACAGCCAACACATATGGTGAGGGGAGCAGGGAAACCTGCTGTGCAAGACAAAAATAGTATTTGAATGTGAGCCGTTGTTATCATGCTTTCAAACTCCTGGAGCAAATGCTCAGTGAAATGGGAGATGGAGAGGTAATTATTATTTACCTTATCCTGTCTTTTCTATGCATACCTGATTGTGTGCAAGTAGAAAGTCTAGTACAGCATATATTTACATTTATATTTATATTTATATATTTGCCAGATGCTTGTGTTCAGATCAACTTACAGTGAGGGAAAAAAGTATTTGATCCCCTGCTGATTTTGTACGTTTGCCCACTAACAAAGAAATGATCAGTCTATAATTTTAATGGTAGGTTAATTTGAACAGTGAGAGACAGAATAACAACAAAAAAATCCAGAAAAACGCATGTCAAAAATGTTATAAATTGATTTGCATTTTAATGAGTGAAATAAGTATTTGACCCCTCTGCAAAACATGACTTAGTACTTGGTAGTGACTTAGTAATTACTTTTAGTTTTCAATGCCCTGGCTGAGGGAAGGAGGTTCACACCCAAGATTTGACGGTACATGGCCCCGTCCATCGTCCCTTTGATGCGGTGAAGTTGTCCTGTCCCCTTAGCAGAAAAACACCCCCAAAGCATAAAACACCCCCAAAGCATACGGTGGGGATGGTGTTCTTGGGGTCATAGGCAGCATCTTCCAATTTATAACTTTTTTGACATGCGCTTTTCTGGATTTTTTTGTTGTTATTCTGTCTCTCACTGTTGAAATAAAGCTACCATTAAAATTATAGACGGATCATTTCCTTGTTAGTCGGCAAACGTACAAAATCAGCAGAGGAACAAATACTTTTTCCCTCACTGTATACATGGTGCAGAACAATCCAGGTGTAAAGCTAGTGAAGGAGCTGACTCTAATATACTTTATTTATACTAAATCTTCAGATGTGATCCAATTACTGGGATTTGCGAACTCAGCGAACTGAGCTGTGTGACTTTAGTTACTCAGGTACTAGAGTACATATGTCAGTCGATGTGTGTGCGTGTGTGTGTGTGTGTGTGTGTGTGTGTGATGTTGTTGTTGTTGTTGTTGTTGTTGTTGTTGCACATTCATTTACAGGAATGGACAAGAGTACTTACCCACATTCATGTGCATATGGTGGTGTACAAGAGTACTTACCCACATATACTTATGGTTAGGTTGTTCTCAGTGTTCTCAATGTCAGAAGAACAAACATGTTATTCAAAAAAATATCCATATAAGCTCAGGTTAACCTGTCTTTCACTTTCTCTACCAACTTTCAAAAACAAACCTATGCCCATGGTTATCTGTTATTGATTTAGAAATGCCAAATGTCATCTTTAGCCAACATTATTTCAACATTCATATCCATGACCTAATTAGTCATACATTGTTGCTCATATTAAGTATATATAGCTTAAAATGGATATGTTCAAGTGAGCGAAAATGCCATATGCGTGATAAGGACAGAGAAAATTATGGGGAGTAGTGTATTGCTGACATTTCATGCTTCAGCAGGTCAAGGCATGTAGTAAAAGCTTTAGAGCACAGTAATATAATTCAAATTTGATTTTGTTAATAAATTGTTTCTGATTGCACATTCATAACAAAATGTGAACTGGTGACTAACTGTACATCCTCTGATACTGTACTTCCTCTGTAAGTAAATTTCGTGAACAGCATCAATGTTTAGAGGACTCATTAGAAGATAAAGAATGCCATGCAAATGAGCATTGCTTCTTAATTATAGACTTAATTTGAGAATTGTTTAAAGATGATTACAGAGCAGATCCTCAGCAAATTCAAAGGTTTGAAATATTTGTCTAAAATGACAAAGTATATGAGAGTGTTTTAAATTCAGCACTTAAATTCAGCTTAAGAATAAAGCACAGATTTTAAAGCTGTATGTACAGTAAGTGTGGTTCTCCCACTGAGTTGAGGACTTTATTCCTTAAATATTGTAACTTTGTTCTTGTAATATTAAAACTTTTTTCAGACATTAAGACATTCAAATGCTTTAAAATGCTTCAGTAGTCTCAAGTACACTTCATATAGTTTCATGAAAACATTGCTATTTAGTTTTAGAGAGTGCCGGAGGGTGCACACATGCACAAGCCAGGTGCGCGAGTGCTCAGCGAGCACACACTCTTCGAATGTTGATAACTGTGACATTGTTTACTATGGACACGTGCATTTGTTTTGTTTCTGTTCTGTCTCCTCCCTGTTTTTTCATTGGTTGTTGTTCGAGGGTGTGTCTTCATTGTTTTCAACTGTCATCACTTAACGCTGATTATGTTCAGGATATATACCCGTGCCTCACAGTGCACGTCACAGAGTATTATAGTTAGATAGTTGATAGTTAATGTTAAGTACCTCGATAGATTAATTTAGTTTAATGTTAGATTAGTTCACTTAGACCATGCTGGTGTTTTCCGCTCCCAGTTCCCAGTCATAGTTTCATGTTTCTTTTTTTGTGTAATGACAGATGCCTACATCAGTCTTTGACAGATACAAACTGTTGTCAAATATCTTTAAGATCTACTTGGTCAAGGGCCTCTTGATGTACATGGCATATAACTTGGTGGTGACTAAAACTACCTGTGGCATTCTTACAATTATTGAAACCCTTTGTGCAGAAGGCAGGGTCATTCTTTTTTCCAAAGTGGTCTTTTTTATGGTGTATGCTTTGACACACTCAAAACAAAGAACCTTTTTCAGTGTTGGACTGTAGTGAAGCCATGAATACTGACTGTACCAGTTCAACTAAAAAAAAAGTTGCTGTACTTCAATGAATTTTGGATCAGGCTGGTATGGATTACTCCCCATGTCCATGACACTGTTACACTGACTTGCTTCAGGATCATCGTCACTCACACTGACTGTCTACTAAAGAGAAAAATAAACTTAACCTGGTCTATATCAACATTTGCAAATTATTCTTTTGCATCCTGTGTTATAATAACTTGCAACTAAGTTAACATTAAAATAGGTAGACTATGGTACTTACAATACATGTAAATTGGTCATTTACAATTAATCCATAATAGCATATGAAGAGTTCATTTGCAAAAACACATATCCACCATTTTAATTCATTTTCATAAATCATTTTTTAAATTGTGCATTCCAGGTAATACAAATAAAGCTGCAATTGGGTTGTTCATTTGATTACATTTATTTTCACTTAATTAAAACAGCACTACTGCAGTTTGATTTATATTACCTGGAATGTGCAATAATAAAACATCCATCCATCCATCTTCTACCGCTTACTCCTTCGCATGGGAACCTGGAGCCAATCCCAGGGAGCATCGGGCACAAGGCAGGGTACACCCTGGACAGGGTGGCAGTCCATCACAGGGCACAATCACATACACACTCACACACACCCATTCATACACCACGGACACTTTAGACATTCCAATCAGCCTACCAGGCATGTCTTTGGACTGGGGGAGGAAACCGGAGTACCCGGATGAATCCCGCAGCACGGGGAGAACATGCAAACTCTGCACACACATGGAATCGAACCACCAGAGGTGTGATGCAAACGTGCTAACCACTAAGCCACCGTGCGCCCAACTCTTCATATATTTAACTCTTCATATATTAATTGCAGTATCATTTTAAGACCTCACCTGAAGCCCTGAAGGTCCAGCTGCTTCTCCCTCAACCTGCCCTATGGCATCTTTAGGCCTACTTGATTTCTGAGTTTCCTACGTGTAATAAAATAATGCATTCATGAAGAAACTTTTAGTTAACCTTTAGTTAAACTTTGGATCCCATTTATTTTTGAAGGAAATGTTAATATTGAGTAAATAGGATCTTATGTTGTTTTGAAGTAAGTTTAAAAAAAAACAAAACTCGACCAATATGTTGACTTTCAAAGGTTATACTGTATATTTGCTGAACATCCTAAAAACTGACTTTAATGCTGATGCCTCCCTACAATTCCAAATATAATTCATAATTAGGACCTCACCTGAAACGTTGAAGACACAGCTGTTTCATCCTGCTCTACTTTCCTGCAAACTAATTCATTAAATGATGACATTTTCATGGGATTTCTAGACTAAAATTCAACTCAACATAATTTCATCTATGCACCTATTTTATGTTCGAGCTAGCAACCTGACTGCTAGCCTGCAGATGACAGAAACCAGGGTCAGCTTGCTAGTTAACACTAGCGAACACGGTTAACTAATTTCAGTTTACATTACTTTCCGCAGTGCAAGGCTGGTGACGTTTAGTTGCTAACAGGTTTTCATTTTAAAACAATGTGGGTACTGGACAGTTAGTTTACTACCTATTACTTACGCTTTGGGCAGGGAAAAAGCTCCTGATGTCTCGTCGTTCTTTGGTGGCATGATATCTACAAAGTACAAAATGTGTCGGCATGGGACAAAATAGTTATGTATGCTGTGCTGTGCAGGCAATAAAGGAAAGGGAGTAAAGTCATCTGAAAAACAAAATTTTTCGCCCATGCTTGAGATATGGACTGACAGCCTTGATCAGCCCTCGCCTCTATGTCTGTTCTCTACACTGGCAGTTCGATATTTGCATGTAAGGTGAGCCTTCAGATAGCCCCACCCCTCTCCCTTTTAGCGAATAAAATGCTAGAATGCCTAAATCCTGGAGCTTCTGGGCAAGTATGCTATGGAATTTACATGACTTCACTCCAAAGATAATGTGAACGATTTTGCGCAAATATTGGTAGGGACAATTCTGCCCTCCCAAAATATTGGTAGGGACATGTCTCTACTGTCCATATGCAAACCTATGCCAGCACCACAACAGCATTGTTATGTTAGGTAAGGGTTGTTTCATCTGCAGATTTGAGCAACTTGATTTAAGGGTCGCTGGATATGTTGGTGTTGGTGTACACGGTGTAGACGAGAACTGACTGTACGCAGACTTGTGGAGCCATGGTGCTGATGGGTAGGGTTTTTGATTAGTAGGGACCCAGCCACATAAACTACTTCCTGTCTATAAGGAAGTCTTCAATTCTTCAATTGAGGGGTCCATTCACAGTTGTTATGTGTAAGATGTAATTAGTAATGAAGGCTGGCAACAGTTTGTACTCTACAATAATTTGTCCTCAATATGTGACTGACAAAGCTTAAATTGAAACTGATTGTATTGAAATTTGTTCATCATGCATATTGTACTAAGGCTAAACTTGTCAAGAGAAACTCTAATCTCGAACGTATGTGATAGTCATCAAGCCCCATTAATTTTACCCCATATCTTTTGGGTTTGTACCTCTCTAGCCTCATTTGTGGAATTTGGTTTTGATCTGTTTTCTTTAATACTACATGCACACATTGATCCTTACCTGTTAGTTAATTTTTGATTTCCTAAAAATGTTTCTATTTCTAAATCACAATTGAATGTTCTTGCATTCTGTATCTTTTTAGCCTGATACTGAATTCTTCTCTGTCAGAAACAGCCCTCTCTCCCTGGAGTTGCTGAGAGATGTGGCTCTTTTCTTTGAAAATATTATGTTCACTCTAAAGGGCCAGTAATTACAGTATTTTAAGGCTTTGTCCCATTATATCGCCTTCATTGCTAAGTTCAAGTATGTTGATATTCCAAATCCATGACATTTTTAGGAATGTTAGGTTCCTTTTTTTGGTGATTGTCTAATTTTAGTTGTATGTTCAATGCTGTGTGAAAAATTATTTGTCTCCATCCTGATTTCTTCTGTTTTTGTGTATATCTAAATGGTAAAATGGTAAATGGTGCACTAATATAGCGCTAATTGAACTGCCAACCCTATGATTAGTGGACAACCCGCTCTCCCACCTGAGCTACAACCACCCCATAGCTCGTCGTATAGCTCGTCGTATAGCTCGTCGTATAGCTCGTCGTATAGCTCGTCGTATAGCTCGTCGTATAGCTCGTCGTATAGCTCGTCGTATAGCTCGTCGTATAGCTCGTCGTATAGCTCGTCGTATAGCTCGTCGTATAGCTCGTCGTATAGCTCGTCATTATAGCTCGATTATGGCCTAGATGGTAGTATAGCTCGTCGTATAGCTCCGTCGTATAGCTCGTCGTATATTACGTCGTATATTTCGTCATTATGTGCTCGTCATATAGCTCGTCGTATAGCTCGTCGTATAGCTCGTCGTATAGCTCGTCGTATAGCTCGTCGTATAGCTCGTCGTATAGCTCGTCGTATAGCTCGTCGTATAGCTCGTCGTATAGCTCGTCGTATAGCTCGTCGTATAGCTCGTCGTAAATTGTTAAAAAATATAAGCTAAAACAAAGGTGACCTAAATAAACACAAAATACAGTTTTTAAATGATAATGTTACTTATTGAAGAAAAAAAATCCAATACCAACTGCGCCTGTGTGAAAATGTATTTGCCCCCATAGTTACTACATGCCCAAATCTATGAAATTGGGCCACACTAACTATATTGCACTGTGCACAACACGAATGGCACAAATTTACACAACTGACACACAAATCTGGCCACTGCTAATTGTCCATTTTTTAGTAAATCAAACACTATACATAATCAGCTGCACTTTCCATTTCTACACGCTTTAATGAACTGATAACCCACTCCTACTGAGGGAGAAAAACCCTACATAAACTGTGCATCTAGGCTTATATGTCAGTTTCTTCCATAACACACCATAACATTTTTACATAGAATTTTGCATAATTACAACTAAAACCTGGCACAAACAGCTCAATACACCTCAGTCCCGCGTAATGTTGCTTTTGTCATGTAGTTGCATATGAGGTTGTATCTCTTTGTGATCCATCATGAGGATGAAAACAGCTTTTACACTTAAATAATACAGAATCATAAAAAATAAAAAGTCAGATGCTAAACATAAATAATACATAAACAGTTATATGGTGCTATTGGGGTCATCAGTTAAAAGAATTGCTAGGAAGAGGACACATTTGCACAAAAGAAATTCACTTCACAAAACCTCATTGGAACTACAGTTAGAATTGTGTTAGAAGTTAGATCTACTGACTTCTCATTTGATGATACTAAAACCAAACTTTTTAGCCATGAATGCCATCTGCCTCCTGGGTTTAAATAAAGGGGTATAAAGAACCCTTGGGGATGTTTTGTGGCTGGCAGTCCTTATGAACAGTAATGAAGTTTAATGGCTTCATTAATTTCGCCATGTATCATGATAAGCGCATGTAGCAGGTAAGAATATGATCTAGAGTGGGTCTGCTCTGGAAGGAAAGTGTTTGAGGATGAGCTAAGGGGGTAATGAATAATGCAGCACACTTGAGCACACTTGTTGTCTCGGATCTTTCTTTCTATTTCTCTCCGTCCCTGAGCGGTAAGCTGAGCGCATATGTGGCCAACCAGAAAGCAGCAAGCTAGAAGCAAATAACATTTCAAAACAAACAATCTGCAACATTACTTATTTTGAAGATTTTTTTCCCTTGTGTTATTAATTGACCACAGTGGTATATTTGAAAAACTATTTTAATATAACAAAGCAATATAGCCACCTCTCCCTTAGAGAAGCCTCAAATATCAATCACTGCATGTGTTTTATACTAATACTGATTTTTAATTTTTTTTATATAAACAATGCCAATAATTCTAGAGCTGACCACATAAAATGTAAGCAATAAAAATAACAATATAGAAAATGTCAAAGAAACTATGCACAATGAAATATGGTGCACGCAGCGCAGGATAAGTTTGCATGCCATTTTTAATACACATATATTTTGCTATCAATTCCAGCCCTATGGAAGTGAAACAAAAAACACAGACATGGACAGCAGACTTGGGTGCTGACTCAGTATCCTTAACCTTTGGAATAGTCCACATTTCTATTTGAAACTCAGAGATCGCAGCTTTTAATAAAGGGTGATGGTGTGATGGTGTAACCATACTGAATTCTAAAATAGTTATTGCCTTAATCTGCCTTAACCTGATGCTATACCAGTATACAGGATATCATACAAGCTATAAGGTCTTGTCTTGTAGATTTAAAAAAAAAAACAAGGTTTGCTACCTTTTTATAGAAAAAAAAATCCAAATGATATCTGATACAACAGGTTTTTCAACATTTCAACATAGTAACAAACTACTGGAGGCTAAACTCAATCTTCTACATTTTATGTTCATTAATGTCAACAAACACAAACTGAACAACATTTAATTGCCACATTTTTGATCATGAATCATGTTCGAGGGCTATCATGACATGAAAATACACAACAAGCACAAAGCTGCATGTAACTGAACATATAACTAATTTTACAAATTATTTATTTATAAAAGCTAAGGTAAAGATACAATATGATGATGCCCAGAAGAAGGATCCACTGTTTTGTAGTTAAGAGAACATGAAGAATAATTCTCTGTTGTGGAAAGTGATGCTCTCTAGTGATACAGATTTGCTAAAGGAAATGCAGTCAAATAAATGTTAGAAAGAGATCAGCAGTCCCACATTAGCTTTGCACTTTTACACTCTCTCCATTCATGGAACTATGGGATTTGGGGTTAAAAGTGTAATTATAACATTATTTCATATGGACATATATCTTATGTCCTCACTACACTTGCTCCTCGCTCTTGTTGGGGTTCATATTCGTGAGAGGAGCCACTTGTGTAGGTTTGCAGCAACCAGCACAGACATACTTGAGAAAGCAGATGTAAGCACTTCCACTAGCAATCACGGTGACAATAATTATGATGGTGGCACCAAAGGCTGGTGAGACCGAATCCTGCAGCACAGAGTGAAGGCCACTGCCATATGACGCTCCCTCGGTGGCTGAATGCACGTCTGGTCTGCCTGTGCTGTGACCTGAGAAGATGAAGAGCATCGGTGTTAGAGAAGCCAAAAGAAAAGATTTATTGCCCATGTTTGCTTGTGATTATTCTGGTAGAACTAATGGTCATAAAACAGTGATACAGTACTTTTTGTGTTCTATTCAAATCTGTGGTTGCGTGTAGGGTAGAAATAGACTAGTAGAAATAGTGGTAACACATTACCATCATGATTAATCAGTACAGATAATGTTGTTAAAAACTAAACAAAACAAAACAAATTCTAAGATGTAGAGGTTTAAATGTTTTTATTTATTTATTTGGTAAAATCACTGATTAATAATGGATACTATATAATAAAATAGTATGGATACTATATAATGAAATAATGCAGAATTAGGAATTACATAATTATTATTTTAATTTAGTGGCAGTGAAGTTCAGCTTTGATCCCACATTTTAGATCAGCATTATTACAATAGTATTGTCACTATTCCCCCGTGCAACAGCGCGCGTTGAGCGGCGGTTCGTTAGAAAAATAAACATATCGACGTGTGTATGTATGAAGGAGGTATGCCATGTAAAGCTAGAGGGCGACTATCTGGAATCGCCGTTTCAGGTTTTGTTTATGCCTTAGCCGTAGCATTAGCGTTAGCTGTAGCCAAGTGAGCATAGCTTAGCTCAGGAGTTTTGTTTCAAGTGTTTTGCTTTGCATTCATCACTGTAAATAAAAGTCACCGTTCCACTGCGATTGCTTCCTGCCTGCTTCCTTCCCATCACGACCTGTGACAAGTATAAGCATAAGCTGTACATTCATACTGTCACGTATATCTGAAGGATTTAACTTTCCCAGAACTGTGACACATACACTGCTTTTTGTACACCTGTCTCTATAAAAACACACCACAATAAGTAATATTTCAAGGGGCGTAGTAAGGCAACTACTGTAGTTTATTCTGGCTGATGTACACTATGTGATTTTCTGCTAATTGCACACAATATTACACAAGTCTGACTGTGAAGACTGTTGCCAGATGTAAAGTGTCTAAGCGCTAATAGAAAAGGATGACAGTATCATGTTGCTTTCCTCATAAAATTGGGCTGATCTCATGAAAATGTGTGCATATTGTGCAGTTTGTGTAAATGCCTTCAATTGAAGTTTAGCTGTATAGAGCTGGGCGCATGGTGGCTTAGTGAGTAGCACATGAAATGGACAACACCATTTCAACACCCCATTTCTTTTGAACAGCAAGAGAGCGCATGGATGTGGGGGGAGGTAGGGGGGGGATGCACGGCTGGCGGCCAGTGAGTGGAGCAGCTTCTCCTCATCGTCTGGCAGAAGACAGCCGGCTCAAACGCATGAGTTTTGAGACATGTCTCTTGCTGCCCTCCAGGCGCCATACCTGGTTCCAACACATCAATTAAACACACCCACCCCATCCCTACCCCCATCCCCACTGACAGCTGTGCTCTGCCCAAGGGTACTAAACCCCCTAATGACTTTTTTTCATAGATGCCTGAAAATGGAGAGTAATTGTTCAGAAAATATTTTTTTAGCTGTTCGGCCAGATCAGTCTTGCAGTCTTGCAAAGTGTGTAAAATTCCACTGCCTCATTGAAGAGATTTAACAGTCGCAGATACTGTTTTCGTATGTTCAGATAGCAATCTGAGTCCCTGCTAGAAATATCCACAATCTCCATATAAGGAATTAACTGTTACTGCAGAAACAATAATGTGTTAGAACAAGCAATTTAATATAAACCTGTAATTTAAATTACAGTCAGCACTATTGACAGTGCTGTTAAAGAAAATGAATAATGCCTTCTGACATCAGATGTGAAAATTCAACAGAGATGTGTTAGAATAGAAAACAACGTACAAAAATTTAAATTAAGATTGTGTGATTCTAACTCATTTTAATTGATTGGTTTTTGTCACAGCCAAGAAAAAACAAAAAACAGAACACAATAAAAATGAAGCACTGCAAATTTTCAGTCAGTATGTAAATGACTTTAGAGCAGATGTATTCAGACATTCTCTCCATGTTGTAATTGTACCTGAACAGGATATGTTTTATGTTAAAAAAAAAACAAACCAAACCAAATAAACAAAAAACAGCTTCATTCACATGTAACAGTTCAATAAAATGGCAACAGTTATACTTCCAGTTTTCTCAAGATGCCTAAGGGTTTGTAAGCGTGAAGAACTGATAGCTTATCAGTCGATGGCTAACAGAGACAGTGTGTGTGAGAAGGGGAAATGAAGAGGGAGCAGTCAGATAAAAGCAATAAGGTGATGAGAGAGAGGTGGGGTGAGATGGAGTGGAGGTTAGGGGAGGGACAGCAGGAGGAAGATGAATGTGTGTGGATGATGATTTTGGTTGCTTAATGTCACATAATTGCAACACAACTGGCTTCACACTGTTGATACAAATTGCATAATAATTGCCTATTTAATTTATATATTTACTGAAATCATTATGGCAGCATGATTTAAATAAAAGACCCCTTTTGCTGTTTTAATGGTAGGTATGAATAATTTAATGGATTGTTTTGTGCCCTTTGTTATTAATGACATCCCTCAGTCATTTTTGTTAAATTGTTTAAGCTAGAGCTAATTACAGAATATTACTAATATATACATTATCTTACAAAAGTGAGTACACCCCTCACATTTTTTGTAAATATTTGATTATTGTCACAGTGCGGCCAGCAGAGGGCACTGTGGCACTGGGTTTTACTATCGGACCAATCACGTGATTTTTGTTTTGGTTTGTACTTCCCGATTTGACACCGGTGTTTGGCATTCTGGTAATTATGTTTAGTTTGGGCAAACGCCGGGTATTTAAGGCTCCCAAGTAACGAAGCACGTTGCTCGGTATTATCGAAGTGGTGGTGACACTAGCGGGAGTCGTTCTAGTTATGGTCACGTTATTATAGGTGTAGCGGACTTCAGGTTTATTCATGCTTTGTTTATTTGATCTTTATGTTTTCATTTAATAAAGGGTTTGATCTGCGATTGCCTCTGTCTCCCACCTACAACCCCGTGACAAAATACCGAGCCTACATACGGATGCAGCAGATCGAACTGCGGCACCATGGATGCCGTAGGAGAATGGCGAAGAAGCCGCACCCGGGAGCCCACGCTATGTGTTCCCGCCTTGGAATCCATAAAGCTTTGCACAGAGGTTTTCTATGGTCATGCCGGAGCCGTATGATGGCTAACTTTACACGGATAAATTTTTGAGGGACTGTCAGTGTTATTTCTCGAACCTAGGTGGGAGTTTTTGGACGTGTTTTGGGAGGAGTTCGGAGAACCAGGACAGCACTATGACCAGTTGCTGGAGGATGTGGACGTGGCGGAGCGCCCATTCCACGTGTACTATGAGCAGGTTCTGCTCATCTCTAGGTCTCCAGTCCCAACCACTGCCACGTCCCAGGCCCATGTCTCTGTCCAGGCCAAGCCACAGGTCCAAGTTATAGTGCATCTGGCTAAGCGGAATCCATTCATGTCCAAGTCTGCTGTCCCAATTTTCAGAATTCCGCCCATAGCTAAGTTCCAAGTTCAAGCCCAAGTCCCACTTCCAGTTCAAGCTCCAGTCACAGCCAAGCCTCACGTTCCCATTGTAATCGCTCAGAATAAAAAGGACTATAAATTTAGCAAGAAGAGAAGCGACCCTCGGCTGCCAGAGCTCCAACCGAAACACAGCGAGAGCGAGAAGCAGAGGAAGGAAATGTCGGAAAAAATGAGCAAAATGCAGTTGGAGTTGGAGAATTTGAGCAGTACTCTGTCTGAAATGGAGAAGAAATACACTAAAGCTACTAAAGAATGCTCATCCGTGGAGTCTACAGGAAACACAGGTTTTGCTGCAAGATGAGACACTCCGGAAACGGGTTATAAGCATACGGTTTTTTCAACTAGAGGACGAACGAAACCGACTAAGGCAGCTTCTGGAGGAGGAGAAGGGTAGAAGGAAAAGTGAAGCTCGAGATGAAGCACAGAGACAGCTGGCGGAAGTACAGACTCAGTTAAAAGACCAGTTGCTTGAAACGGAAGAACTCCGAGTGGCGAGAGATGCAGCACTGAGCAGCGCAGAGGAGTCTTAACGCAAGGTCAAGAGTCTGACAGCAGAAAAGGAGCAGGTACTGCAGGAAAGAGACAAGCTACATAAGGAGGTGACCGGTTGTTACTCCAAGATAGCTACCTTGAATGAGGAGAAGCAGAAGTGGGAAATTTGGAGGTCACAGCTGGAGAAAGAACTTGAAGAGAAGCAGCTCAACAGTGAGCTTGTTTACGACATTGTCGAGAGCAAACGCGACGGTGGACATGCTGAGCGCCACAGAGCTAGAGGGTGAGCGCCGACGCGGTTCTGAAGAATGAGACTGCACGACAGCAGCTAGATGGGCAGAAAAGGAAGTTGACTGCCAAAGTACAGGAACTAAAGAACGCTGTCAAAGCAAAGTCTCAAGTCCACGATGTCCACATTCAGACCCAGTCTCAAGTCCACGATGTCCACATTCAGACCCAGTCTCAAGTCCACGATGTTCACATCCAGACCCAGTCTCAAGTATGTGATGAACAAGTTCAGACCCAGTCTCAAGTCCTGGCCAAGTCTCCGAGTTACGAGTCCAAGTCTCCGAGTTACGATTTAAAGTCTCCAAGTTACGAGTCCAAGTCTCCGAGTTATGATTTAAAGTCTCCGAGTTACGAGTCCAAGTCTCCGAGTTACGATTTAAAGTCTCCAAGTTACGAGTCCAAGTCTCCGAGTTATGATTTAAAGTCTACGAGTTACGAGTCCAAGTCTCCGAGTTACGATTTAAAGTCTCCAAGTTACGAGTCCAAGTCTCCGAGTTACGATTTCAGGTCTCTGAGTTACGATTGCAAGCCTCCGAGTGCCAAGTTCAAGCCTCCAAGAGCCAAGTTCAAGCCAGTCCAGACAAGTTATCAGGTTCCTGCCACAGCTAAGTCTCAAGACCTTGTCCAGTTTCACGTTTCCCTCACCACTCAAGCTTCCGCCACACCTCTCATCCAAGCTCAAGCCAGGCCTCTCGTCCTAGTTCCGGCCCTGTTCCAAGTCCTGCTCCAGGTTCATGTCCCTGCCACATCCCATGTCCCGGTCCCTGCCACGTCCCATGTCCCGGTCCCTGTTCTATCCCTGGTCCCAGTCCCTGGTACGCCCCAGGTCCCGGTTCCTGTCATATCCCCGGTTCAAGTCCCGTCCCGTGGCCGTGCCACTGCTCTGCATTACGATTCCGACTCCACAGCTCTGCTTCATGGTCTCGACGCACTCGCCACATCACTGACACATGTCATGTCTTTGGCCACGTCCCTAGCCCACGTCATGCTTCTAGCCGCGTCCCTAGCTCCCGTCATGCCTCTAGCCACGTCCCTAGCTCATGTCACGCATCTAGCCACGTCCCTAGCTCACGTCATGCTTCTTGCCACGTCCCTAGCTCACGTCATGCCTCTCGCCACGTCCCTAGCTCAGGTCATGTCATTCGCCATGTCCCGTGTCGTGTTTCTCGCCAGGTTTCTAGTCTGTGGCACTGGGTTTTGCCATCGAACCAATCACGTCTTCTTTGTTTTGGTTTGTACTTCCTGATTTGACACCGGTATTTGGCATTCTGGTAATTATGTTTAGTTTGGGCAAATGCCGATTATTTAAGGCTGCCGAGCAACGAAGCACGTTGCTTGGTATTATCGAAGTGGTGGTAACACTAGCGGGAGTCGTTCTAGTTATGGTCACGTTATTATAGGTGTAGCGGACTTCAGGTTTATTCATGCTTTGTTTATTTGATCTTTATGTTTTCATTTAATAAAGGGTTTGATCTGCGATTGCCTCTGTCTCCCACCTACAACCCCGTGACAAAATACCGAGCCTACATACGGATGCAGCAGATCGAACTGCGGCACCATGGATGCCGTAGGAGAATGGCGAAGAAGCCGCACCCGGGAGCCCACGCTATGTGTTCCCGCCTTGGAATCCATAAAGCTTTGCACAGAGGTTTTCTATGGTCATGCCGGAGCCGTATGATGGCTAACTTTACACGGATAAATTTTTGAGGGACTGTCAGTGTTATTTCTCGAACCTAGGTGGGAGTTTTTGGACGTGTTTTGGGAGGAGTTCGGAGAACCAGGACAGCACTATGACCAGTTGCTGGAGGATGTGGACGTGGCGGAGCGCCCATTCCACGTGTACTATGAGCAGGTTCTGCTCATCTCTAGGTCTCCAGTCCCAACCACTGCCACGTCCCAGGCCCATGTCTCTTCCAGGCCAAGCCACAGGTCCAAGTTATAGTGCATCTGGCGCGCCGGAATCCATTCATGTCCAAGTCTGCTGTCCCAATTTTCAGAATTCCGCCCATAGCTAAGTTCCAAGTTCAAGCCCAAGTCCCACTTCCAGTTCAAGCTCCAGTCACAGCCAAGCCTCACGTTCCCATTGTAATCGCTCAGAATAAAAAGGACTATAAATTTAGCAAGAAGAGAAGCGACCCTCGGCTGCCAGAGCTCCAACCGAAACACAGCGAGAGCGAGAAGCAGAGGAAGGAAATGTCGGAAAAAATGAGCAAAATGCAGTTGGAGTTGGAGAATTTGAGCAGTACTCTGTCTGAAATGGAGAAGAAATACACTAAAGCTACTAAAGAATGCTCATCCGTGGAGTCTACAGGAAACACAGGTTTTGCTGCAAGATGAGACACTCCGGAAACGGGTTATAAGCATACGGTTTTTTCAACTAGAGGACGAACGAACCCGACTAAGGCAGCTTCTGGAGGAGGAGAAGGGTAGAAGGAAAAGTGAAGCTCGAGATGAAGCACAGAGACAGCTGGCGGAAGTACAGACTCAGTTAAAAGACCAGTTGCTTGAAACGGAAGAACTCCGAGTGGCGAGAGATGCAGCACTGAGCAGCGCAGAGGAGTCTTAACGCAAGGTCAAGAGTCTGACAGCAGAAAAGGAGCAGGTACTGCAGGAAAGAGACAAGCTACATAAGGAGGTGACCGGTTGTTACTCCAAGATAGCTACCTTGAATGAGGAGAAGCAGAAGTGGGAAACTTGGAGGTCACAGCTGGAGAAAGAACTTGAAGAGAAGCAGCTCAACAGTGAGCTTGTTTACGACAGATTGTCGAGAGCAAACGCGCAAGTGGACATGCTGAGCACAGAGCTAGAGGGTGAGCGCCGTACGGCTCTGAAGAATGAGACTGCACGACAGCAGCTAGATGGGCAGAAAAGGAAGTTGACTGCCAAAGTACAGGAACTAAAGAACGCTGTCAAAGCAAAGTCTCAAGTCCACGATGTCCACATTCAGACCCAGTCTCAAGTCCACGATGTCCACATTCAGACCCAGTCTCAAGTCCACGATGTCCACATTCAGACCCAGTCTCAAGTCCACGATGTTCACATCCAGACCCAGTCTCAAGTATGTGATGAACAAGTTCAGACCCAGTCTCAAGTCCTGGCCAAGTCTCCGAGTTACGAGTCCAAGTCTCCGAGTTACGATTTAAAGTCTCCAAGTTACGAGTCCAAGTCTCCGAGTTATGATTTAAAGTCTCCGAGTTACGAGTCCAAGTCTCCGAGTTACGATTTAAAGTCTCCAAGTTACGAGTCCAAGTCTCCGAGTTACGATTTCAGGTCTCTGAGTTACGATTGCAAGCCTCCGAGTGCCAAGTTCAAGCCTCCAAGAGCCAAGTTCAAGCCAGTCCAGACAAGTTATCAGGTTCCTGCCACAGCTAAGTCTCAAGACCTTGTCCAGTTTCACGTTTCCCTCACCACTCAAGCTTCCGCCACACCTCTCATCCAAGCTCAAGCCAGGCCTCTCGTCCTAGTTCCGGCCCTGTTCCAAGTCCTGCTCCAGGTTCATGTCCCTGCCACATCCCATGTCCCGGTCCCTGCCACGTCCCATGTCCCGGTCCCTGTTCTATCCCTGGTCCCAGTCCCTGGTACGCCCCAGGTCCCGGTTCCTGTCATATCCCCGGTTCAAGTCCCGTCCCGTGGCCGTGCCACTGCTCTGCATTACGATTCCGACTCCACAGCTCTGCTTCATGGTCTCGACGCACTCGCCACATCACTGACACATGTCATGTCTTTGGCCACGTCCCTAGCCCACGTCATGCTTCTAGCCGCGTCCCTAGCTCCCGTCATGCCTCTAGCCACGTCCCTAGCTCATGTCACGCATCTAGCCACGTCCCTAGCTCACGTCATGCTTCTTGCCACGTCCCTAGCTCACGTCATGCCTCTCGCCACGTCCCTAGCTCAGGTCATGTCATTCGCCATGTCCCGTGTCGTGTTTCTCGCCAGGTTTCTAGTCTGTGGAACTGGGTTTTGCCATCGAACCAATCACGTCTTCTTTGTTTTGGTTTGTACTTCCTGATTTGACACCGTTTTGGCATTCTGGTAATTATGTTTGTTTTGGGTTTCAAATGCCGATTATTTATACGTCGAGCAACGAAGCACGTTGCTTGGTATTATCGAAGTGGTGGTAACACTAGCGGGAGTCGTTCTAGTTATGGTCACGTTATTATAGGTGTAGCGGACTTCAGGTTTATTCATGCTTTCTTTGTTTGATCTTTATGTTTTCATTTAATAAAGGGTTTGATCTGCGATTGCCTCTGTCTCCCATCTACAACCCCATGACAATTATATATTTTTATGTGACAACACTGAAGAAATGACATTTTGCTACAATGTAAATTAGTGAGTGTAAAGCTTGTGTAACAGTGTAAATTTAAGCAAAACAAAAGTGAATACACCCCTAAGTGAAAATGTTGTGAGACTGTGTAGCACTAACAAGTCACATGACACCGGGGAGGGAAAATGGCTGATTGGGCCCAATTTGTAAATTTTCACTTAGGAGTGTACTTACTTTTGTTGCCAGCGGTTTAGACATTAATGGCTGTGTGTTGAGTCATTTTGAGGGGACAGCAAATTTACACTGCTACACAAGCTGTTCACTCACTACTTTACATTGTAGCAAAGTGTCATTTCTTCAGTATTGTCACATTAAACGATATAATAAAAATGTGAGGGGTGCACTCACTTTTGCATATATATATTGTCGCGACGGACTGACACGCAGCGCGAGAGGAAAGAAAATCCTCCTTCTCCGACTGCTGACCCCGCACTAACCGGAAGAGACGCCATGGCGGGGAGGACCCGCCGATGCTCTACCGTCCGGGGATTGGAGGATCGGACGGAAGAATTCCACCACTCCCTAATTGGAAGGCGGAAATAAAAGGACGCCCCGCCACCCCGGGAATGTTGAGTACCGACTCACCGAAACGGTTGGCGTCCGGAACGGTTCGAGTACAGGTATTCCCCCCGTACCAGCTTTAAAGGTGACTAATCTCTCTCTCTCTCTCTCTCTCTTCCTCTCATATATTTCTCTCATATATTTCTCTCATACATTTCTCCGCAATGCACTGATGAGGACGGCGCCGGCCGAGACGACACGCAGCGCTGAGGGACGGCTCAAGAACCCCGAGGCTTCTTTCGGGATTCCCCCGACACACCCCACGAGCGTCACAACGTCAGCCCGGCCCCGCAGACCTACACACATGCCCCCACGAACCGACACTCTACCAAAACGAGAATAAAGCCTCAGCTTTTGCTCTACTCACACCTCCGTGTCTCCGTATCTCGCCCTTTCCCGCTACTATATATATATATATATATATATATATATATATATATACACACACACACACACACAGTGAGGGGAAAAAAGTATTTGATCCCCTGCTGATTTTGTACGTTTGCCCACTAACAAAGAAATGATCAGTCTATAATTTTAATGGTAGGTTAATTTGAACAGTGAGAGACAGAATAACAACAAAAACATCCAGAAAAACGCATGTCAAAAATGTTGTAAATTGTAATTTGCATTTTAATGAGGGGAAATAAGTATTTGACCCCTCTACAAAACATGACTTAGTACTTGGTAATGACTTAGTAATTACTTTTAATTTTCAATGTTTGGCAACTCGAACCTTCAGCTCCCTCCACAGATTTTCTATGGGATTAAGGTCTGGAGACTGGCTAGGCCACTCCAGGACCTTAATGTGCTTCTTCTTGAGCCACTCCTTTGTTGCCTTGGCCGTGTGTTTTGGGTCATTGTCATGCTGAAATACCCATCCACGACCCATTTTCAATGCCCTGGCTGAGGGAAGGAGGTTCTCACCCAAGATTTGACAGTACATAGCCCTGTCCATCGTCCCATTGATTCGGTGAAGTTGTCCTGTCCCCTTAGCAGAAAAACACTCCCAAAGCATAATGTTTCCACCTCCATGTTTGACGGTGGGGATGGTGTTCTTGGGGTCATAGGCAGCATTCCTCCTCCTCCAAACACGGCGAGTTGAGTTGATACCAAAAATTTTGGTCTCATCTGACCACAACACTTTCACCCAGTTGTCCTCTAAATCATTCAGATGTTCATTGGCAAACGTAAGACGGGCATGTATATGTGCTTTCTTGAGCAGGGGGACCTTGCGGGCGCTGGAGGATTTCAGTCCTTAACGGCGTAGTGTGTTACCAATTGTTTTCTTTGTGACTATGGTTCCAGCTGCCTTGAGATCATTGACAAGATCCTCCCGTGTAGTTCTGGGCTGATTTCTCACTGTTCTCATGATCATTGCAACTCCACGAGGTGAGATCTTGCATGGAGCCCCAGGCCGAGGGAGATTGACAGTTCTTTTGTGTTTCTTCCATTTGCAAATAATCGCACCAACTGTTGTCACCTTCTCACCAAGCTGCTTTGCAATGGTCTTGTAGCCCATTCCAGACTTGTGTAGGTCTACAATCTTGTCCCTGACATCCTTGGAGAGCTTTGGTCTTGGCCATGGTGGAGAGTTTGGAATCTGATTGATTGATTGCTTCTGTGGACAGGTGTCTTTCATACAGGTAACAAGCTGAGATTAGGAGCACTCCCTTTAAGAGTGTACCCCTAATCTCAGCTTGTTAACTGTATAAAAGACACCTGGGAGCCAGAAATCCTTCTGATTGAAAGGGGGTCAAATAATTTCTCTCATTAAAATGCAAATCAATTTATAACATTTTTGACATGTGTTTTTCTGGATTTTCTTGTTGTTATTCTGTCTCTCACTGTTCAAATAAATCTACCATTAAAATTATAGTCTGATACTTTCTTTGTCAGTGGGCAAACGTACAAAATCAGCAGGGGATCAAATACTTTTTTCAGTCACTGTATATACCGCGCGCCTCCCGGCACACAACTGGGAATAATGATTTAGATGAGTGAGTTAGATTAGAATAGATTGTCATAGTCATGTTTGTTTAGTTCATGCTGGGTTATCTGCTCCCAGGTCCTTGTCATAGTTCAAGTTTCTTGTTTTGTATCTCGACCTTGATTCCTGCCTAACCCTTTGTAAGTCTGATTGCCGATCACCTGGCCTTTGCTTGTTTTGGATTATGTTTTGGATCACATTTTGGATTTGTCTGTCTGTCTCTCTTAAATAAAACTGTTAACCTGTGCTTGCATCCGCCTGAACTTCCCCACGTCACGAAACGTAACAGAAATAGTGTGGCAGCTTTGTTTACATTCACATATATAGTGGGACAGTGACCTGTCCTTCAAATTTCTCTATTATTTCTATGTTAATATTTCTTACCTTCATACCTGTATATGCATGACAAAATATACAAATATTCATTCTTATATATTCTCAAATCTTCATATATACATTTTCCAGCTTGCTAGAAGGGACTTTGAAAATATTGTAACTGACATTTATCTTCGAGAGTTCTTCCAGTCATTGAGTGTAAAATACCACCATTGTAACTTGTAAATGTAGTGAAAGAACTGGAAATGCATGAGCACTACTAGACCACAACATAGTGAAATCCCCAGTATTGAATTAACACCCAGAGTGTTCATTTGTGTCCAATGGACTTATATAAACACTGTACGGTGTAAATTCAACACTCCAGGTGTTAAATCAACACTGGGGATTTTGCTGTGAAGGGTCTGTGCAGTGAGCAAACATTCAGAGCCTCGGCCACAGATGGCTGCGGCATCATTATGATTCAAACTCACAGTCTCCTGACTGCTTTTCTGAACCAACATTCATAAGTCACCAATTACATGAACACAGCAGGAATAATGTCAGCAAGACAAAATAGTTCAAATTTAGGACTTCAATTATAATACTGACATGGAGCTCAACCTAAAAAAAAAGTTTGAATCGCAGTCCAAAATAATCTACAGGTGTTTCTCCAACCTTGCTACATTGAGAGACTCAGTGCTTTTGCAGGCACCAAATATTAATTGCGAAGGTGCTGATCATTTTGAAACCACCATCTTCTTTGACCGTTGGGATGATTAGACTACAGTGAAATAGGTGTTTCTAATTACAACTGGAACAAATGTTTTTACACCATGTGACTGCATTTGTGGATTTGCAATGGTAATATTATAACACCTTCTACACTCATAGATGAATGATGATTTGACAGTGAATGGATTATTGAATAGAAAAAGGATAAGTTGACCATGTTTTTTAACCACATTTTTCCTTTGGTTTCTTCTTAATTGAATACACGGTCTAATAATAATTTCTTTTAAATCTACTTATATTAAATTCTGCTCTTGTTTATTTATAAATGTAATTTATTTAATACTTAATGGAGAAGTCTTTAATGACAGCTTCAACACACTTCCAGTATGAAGAAATTAATCTGCCGCAGTATTCATGTTTGATTTAGGCCCATTCTTCTAAAGATATCGTCTTTAAATCTTGTTCAATTGGATTCAAGTCAGGTGATTGAATGGGCCATTCTAACACCTTGATTTTTTTTCTCTGAATCTAATTGAGAGTTTCTTTTGCTGTATGATTTGGATTGTTGTCCTGCTGGAAGGTCCACCCATGTCTTATCTTCATCATACTGGTGGATGGCAGCAGATTCTTCTCAAGAATCACTCGGTAAAGGACTACATTCATTGTTCCTTCAATTAAATGAAGTCTGCCAGTACCACACCAGGATGCTTCCACCTCCAAACTTCACTGTTGGTATAGTGTTTTTAGGGTGATGTGCAGTACCATTTCTTCTCCAAACATGGTGTGTAGTATGACAGCCAAAAAGTTCAATTTTGCTCTCGTCTGACCAAACTCCACTCTCCCAGTATTTCATAGGCTTGTCCAAATGAGTTGTAGCAAACTTTAAACGAGCTTTGACATGCCTATTCTTTAGTAATGGAGTCTTGTGTGGTAAGCATGCATAGAGGCCATGGCAGTGGAGTGCTTTGCCTATTGTTTTCTCTGTGATGATGGTACTTGCTGCCTCCAAGTGTTTCTGGAGCTTTTTCCGAGGGATCCTTGGCACTTGGGCTACTCTTCTCACTATTCTTCTGAATGATTAATAATGATGTCTGGTGAAAATGTCATGTGAATAACCTCTTTGGAAATATATTCACTGAAAAAATGTTGGCGCATTCAATACTTATTCCTTGTACTGCATCTTGTTTATGGTCTATGAACAGTATCCCATTCCGTATACATCTTTTATACGGTATACAAACAGTATCCGATTCAGTATGTCTTATGTACGGTCTATGAAAAGTACCCTATTCTGTATATACAGTATCTCACAAAAGTGAGTAAACCCCTCACATTTTTGTAAATATTTGATTATATCTTTTCATGTGACAACACTGAAGAAATGGCACTTTGCTACAATGTAAAGTAGTGAGTGTACAACTTGTACACTTGCTGTCCCCTAAAAAACAACTCAACACACAGCCATTACTGTCTAAACCGCTGGCAACAAAAGTGAGTACACCTCTAAGTGAAAATGTCCAAATTGGGACCAAAGTCTCAATATTTAGTGTGGCCACCATTATTTTCCAGCACTTACAGCTCATTTCCTCATCAAACTACACAAACTGTATCTGAGACTACTACAATTTATATATATATATATATATATATATAATTTTTTTACATTTTTTTTAAGCAAATGGTCATCACACCAAATATTGACTTGTTTTTTTTTCCTGTACAGCTTTTGTTTGCATTTGACTAACTCTATAGCCTATACATAAAATGTATGGTCTATGAATTCATTCATACATTCTATGTACAGGCTGCAGTCTTCAGTGTGTCCTGTTAACAGAACACATTGATGGGTCAATCCTGAATCAAACGGATGTCGATTTACCTTTGGTGATGCTCGCAGACAGAAGAGAAAACACGAAGTGCTTTAGGAGAAAAAGAAGAACTCGGACCGTGGACATTCTTGCTATGCAAACCATCTGCTCGGAAGAAAAATAAGTGAAAATGTCAGTGTAATCCAAGGGAAACGGGATCCAGTCCCTTAAACGTGACGTGTATGCCTGATAAAATCACGTTTTTTATTTATTTATTTTATTTATTAGAATGATTTTTTTTGTAACATCGTTCTAATACTTTTTACATACTGTTATAATTACAGAAGGAGAAAATAGCCGGCTTACGTACCGAAGACTCAGTAGTCTAGTGGACGTTTGTTTATTCATTGTGTCAGACACAACCTCAAGTTCACAACCCCAAATCCGCATCCACATCTGCTCAAATCCCCGTTTAAAAATCCCCGTTCATCACTGGAAACATGCACAACAGCTGGACAGCTCGAGCCGCTCTATTCCGGTAATAAAAGCATTTCTTCATAAAGCTGAACAGAACAGAACAAAACACACACACACACACACACACACACACACACACACAGATCTCCTGCTCTGTTTGTAATTTGGGGGTTTCACAGAGCTGCTTAAATCACTATGATGCGAATTACACTTCACATCCGTCACACTACACATGGATGTACATTACTAATGGTAAATATGGTATGTATAGCTTTTCTAACCTTCACCCATTCACACACACGCACACACTACTTTCTGCAGAGCTGCCATGCAAGGCGCTAGCTTCCCATTCAGTTTCTTGTCCAAGGACTCTTTGGCATGTGGAGACATGTGGGCTGGGAATACAACCGCCAACCAGCAAACAACTCGCTCTACCACCTGAGCCGCAGACCCCATCACTACAGCTGTGCTTCTCACCCTTCATCCTCTGCCTCCAGGACCCACAGTTTCCCTCTCTTACTCTCCCATAATTCGAATTATGTCATAAAACAGCAAACATGGAGCAATAGCGTCCTAGGAACTGAGGTTTAAAAAAAAAAAAGTATAAATAATTGTAATCATAATTGTATGAATAAACAAAACACACATGGTCATCCTGTAACGAAGTAAAACATATGTGTTCATCCTGTAACTAAATGCAACGTATGTGGCCATCCTGTAACTAAATACAACATACATGGTCATCCTATAACTAAATACAGCGTACGTGGCCATCTTGTAACTAAATACAACATGCATGGTCATCCTGTAACTAAATACAACATACATGGTCATCCTGTAACTAAATACAGCATACATCCTGTAATTAAATACAACGTACGTGGTCATAATGTAACTAAATACAACATATGTGGTCATCTTGTAACTAAATACAACATGTGTGGTCATCCTGTAAATAAATACAACGTATGTGTCCATCCTGTAACTAAGTAAAACTTATTACTTAAGTACTAAGTACTTTAGACTTATTTTCTAAGACCACTTTCCAGACTGATTCTTCAGATGCAATACGTTTGTGTTCTTCATTTTGGTGGCATTTTCTTCATTTTGTTGTATGTTTTCAATTTTCCTTAATGTAAAGGGTTATCTGAGGCTCTCTGGGAGCTAACAGATCCAATTGTCAGAGGCCTAACGGAACTTTGATTGACATAATTGCTCCAGACGCTGCTGTCTGAGATCACTGAGCATGAAAGAGAGACCTGAGGAGAGCGGCTGAAACAGGTCTCAACTGAGACTTAATTGCATTTGTCAAGATCACAGTAGTTTTTGGCATTTCTTCTAAATCTGTAAGGTTAATAATGAATATTGTTGTGGTGACTTATCGTATGAATAAATAAATAAATAAGTACAAGTAATTACAAGCTCAGTTTTAAACAAAAGCTCAAAAAGCATTTTATTGAGATTCTATTTATATATGTATATATCTTATACTTGTATCCAAGACAATTAGTGTAAAAATTCAATGCTACACTTTTGTATGTTGAACTTTGCTTCAGGTGACTTCCTGTGAAAACAAGATTGGCTGAGTTTCCATGGGAATATTAAACTAATCCAATGTCATACAAAATGTGTGGGAATTATAATGATTTTGTACAAATGTGGATGTAAGCAAATCAGCCCATCGTCAACTGTTTCGTGTTTTCTACTCCTTTCTTTGTGAGTCTATCTTAATCCAGTTTTAATACCCTAATACCTATATTCTGTTTTTTCTACATTCAATTGTAATTATATATTTTTAAGCTTTCACTTGGTCTTTATAAGCACTTGGTCTTTATAAGCTTGCACATTTTCAGGGCTGATTAGTTAAAAAGTGAATGTCAAAACACATAATTTTGTCTTCACATGAAATAGAAAGGGGGGCATTGTGTCCTAATGGTTAGCACATCTGCCTCACACCCCCAGGATTGCAGTCTCAAATCCTGCCTCTGCCTTTCACAAGCAGAGATTTGCTTCCAGGTACTCTGGTTTCCTCCCTCAGCTAAAAGAAATGCATTGTAGGCTGATTGACATTTTGTGCAATTGTGCCCTGCAATGGGCTGGCACCTCATCCAGGGTGTCCCTCGCCCTGTTCCCCGAGCTCCATGGAATAGACTCAATGTTCCCCCATAACCGTGTCTAGGATAAGTGATGTGGAAAATGGATGACATATACAAATATAAATTTAATACAATGAAACAAAACACTTAATTATAACAGAAATGTATAATGGCATGGTTTCTGCCACAGAAACCATGACTTGAGAATATGAATGATACTTTATTTTAAGGAACACCTATTAAATGTTAATTAGGGTCCTGTTAATTTTTTCAATAAAGCACAAATTAGACACTTATTCTACTAATACAAAAGAGCATTTATTCAAAATTGTCAATTTCTGTCCCAAAGTCATTTCATGTATTTTGTCACGATATGGCCAGCAGATGGCACTATGGCACTGTGTCTTTTTTGTTGGTAGCACTAGTTTTTTTTCTTTAAACAACGTGATTTATCACAGTTTTTTTTTTTTTTTTTTTTTTTTTTTTTTTTTTTTTTTTTTTTTTGGCAAGGGGTTTGTTTTTATTTTATTTGATTTAGCGGTCATAGGACTTAGGACATAGGTCATAGGAGCGTTTACTTTTTGTGTTATGTTTAATAAAGGGTTTTTGATCTGCACCTGCATCCGCCTCCAACTCCAATCCGTGACATATTTTTTGTAGTTAAAAGAGGATGAATACCAACAGGCCAGTATGTATTGTGTCAAAAACAGATGGCACAATGAATTAATGTGAGAAATATATTTGAAGCACATTCCTATTGATATATTGTGTATGTATATATATATATATAAAATTTATTTTTTTTTATTTATTTTTTTTTTCTTCCATAAGACCTGTGTGACTAGGAATAGGAAATTGTTCAACCATGACTTCCTATTTCATAGGTGTATAAATATGAGGTAACACATAGGCCACTTTCATTGATTCACACTACATTTACATTTACATTTATTCACTTAGCAGACGCTTTTATCCAAAGCGACTTACAAATAAGCAAAGCGATATATCAAGCAGGGAACAATACAAGTAGTGCTACTATACAAGATCCATTAATCATGCACACCTGCATCAAATTTACAGCACTCACAACCACAATATAAAGACTGTTTGAACACAAAAACAAAGTATTGTTATCACCATACCAAGCGTTTGTACCCTGTTCCTCATTTTGATTCATGTTCTTTGATCTTGTTTCTCATTCTTGATTCTTGCCTTGACTCGTTTATGCCTGTTTACAAATCACCTGACCATTGCCTGTTTTCGACCACGCAGTTGTCTTATGATTTGGATTTGTCTGTCTGCCTCTCTATATTAAAAGCTCTGGTGGTGGAGAAGAGAATAAAAAACAAAATCATGTCTATTTTGGGAAACCCTTTTCATCCACTGTATGCTGAGATGCGGCAGATGGAGAGTACCTTCAGCCACAGGCTCATCTCCCCCAGGTGCAAGATGGAATGCTTCAGATGTTCTTTTGTGCCTACAGCCATCAGGCTGTACAACACTTAGCCATCCCCTCCCTTGATCTTAGTTTTGACTTTTGACTACATTACTAATACACTACTACACTGTTTTCATATGGGTACCATACTGTACTTTTTGCACTGCTCACACATCACTGCTTCAAAAGATTTGTTATGTGTCCACACTGATCGTACCATACAGCAGCAATATGTAAATAGTATCATACATATGCGATATGTACATGGGCTACTTGCATAGTTGGACTGTACAATGTTGCTTGCTGTATATACTGCTCATATGTATGTGTGTGCGTGTGTGTGTATAGATAGCTAGATAGCTAGATAGATAGATAGATAGATAGATAGATAGAGTTAATGTATAGAGAGTTTGCTCTTATGTCTATACATATTTATACATCCTGTATATACTGTTTATATATCACTGTATTGTTCTCCTTACTATCTCGTTGAACTCTTCTTTCTTTTCTTTGTCTTTTTTTTTTTTTTTTACTGCTGCTGTGATACCCTAAATTCTTCATCTGGGGATTTAATAAACTTATCTTATTCTTCTGACTCCTTGGTCAGAAATCTTGTGAGGAGCTCCTGTGCTGGCCGGTTGATGACGGATTGATGTTGCTTCCACTTTTGGATAATGGTCCCACTGGTGCTTACTGGAAAATTCTGAAGTTTTGAAATACATCTGTATCCGATTCTATCAATATGTTTTGCAACAATAAGGTTGTGAAAGTCTTGAGAGAGCTTTTTGCTGTTACCCATCATGAGATGTTTTTTTGTGTGACACCTTGGTAATGAAAAGCCTTTTTATAGACCATCAATTTACTAACCCAGCTGATATTAACTTGCACAGATAGGAGGTATAATTACTATCTAAATACTTATGGATTTCAGCTGGTTCCTTGCTTTACCTTGCCTTGGAGAACTGCTTTTTCTTAGCGTGTTAGTACTTTTTTCCTGCATCATTCCACTTTCTTACACATAACTTTATTTATGGAGTTTTATGTTGTGATTCTTTGTATGTGTGGATTTGTTCTCTTAATGCAGTTTCATCCTTGGTTGTGAAACTAGAGAAAAAAGCTTCTAAATGTGATTTTTTCAGGGTGGCGATGAGATAAATATTAGTTAAACTGGGGCATGTGATAGTGTTGGATGGACGTGGTTAAATGAGGATATCTATTTTATTCCTTATTACATGTGTAATAAAGAATAAAATGCCTTGTTGTAGGAAGAGAGCTATTTTTTATGATGCATCCTATTCTGACTTCAGTGTCCTGATCCCTTCTTTGCTCAATCTTTGAAACTGATATAGGCAGAAGACATGGCCCTGTTAATTTGTAAATATTGAAAATAATATATTTTATATTCTAATAATAAGAAATATTACTACAATTATTTAGAATTCATACATATTATACCTGTGTTATCTGTAACACTATAGCTATATGTTTGTAGGTCCAGGGGTGCATCGTGGTGCAGGGGCCCTCCTCTTTTTGACCACAAGACAATGCTCAAAGATGGTGAAAGATGGCACAAAACTGAAACATGGGGTGCACGGTGGCTTAGTGGTTAGCATGTTCGCCTCACACCTCCAGGGTCCGAGGTTCAATTCCTGCCAGGGCCATGTGTGTGCGGAATTTGCATGTTCTCACTGTGCTATGGGGGTTTCCTCCCCCAGTCCAAAGACATGCACGGTAGGCTGAGTGGTGTGTCTAGATTGTCCGTAGTGTATGTGATTGTGCCCTGTGATGGACTGGCACCCTGTCCAGGGTGTACCCTGCCTTGTGCCTGATGCTTCCTGGGATAGGCTCCAGGTTCCCCACGACCCTGAAGAAGGAATAAGCGGTATAAGATGGATGGAAAACTGAAACATAAATTCAAAGTTTTCTGAATTGCCCACAAAATCATTTTCCTTGGTTATGTTACTGTGCTTTTCTGCGTTGTTTTCTTGCTCTGTTTTTCCCTTTGCGCTTGTTTACACATTCTCCACTTGCTTTTCCGAATGTTGCAGTTCAAGTTTCGTGTAAATGAGGGCAGGCTTTAGCGTCACTATTGGTCCTCTACAGATAGATCGGAAATTGGGTGCAAATTGTTTAAGAAAAAAAACACAGACAGGGCATTATTTGGGTACGCTGTCTATTTTATCTCTTTTCAGAATGTGTATAAATGAAAAACCCTGCATTCCTCTGTTTTTTATTTTTGCTGGGGAGAGGGGGAGGTTCAGTCCAGTGTTGCCAACTTAGCGACAAGTCTAGCAACGTTTTATACAAACCTTAGTAACTTCCAAATGTTGTCAGTACTGTCCTGTAAGCACGAGTTCTTGCTTTCTCACTGCACTCACAGCTTTCTCTGCGTCTGCTCTGTTCCGTGAGTGTCTGAGAGCCGGAGATTTAAAAAAATCCTCTGAATTTACATTATGCATATGTGAATGTTTTTAAGAATGCAAGTCAAATGGAATGCAACATGTTTTACATGTAAAATAGTACACGTTATTACAGAATAGTTCTAAACTTTTGTTTAAAGTATTTATAGTGTTCAGAAAAGATTTTGATCATTCATGTCCCATACCTGTCAGTTAGTTATTTTTTAAAAATCACAAATTATGAAAAGTAATTAAAAAAGTACAAAAACAGAAAAGCAAAAAAAATCTATCAAAACAAATTTTATATATACAGTATCTCACAAAAGTCAGTACACCCCTCACATTTTTGTAAATATTTGATTATATTTCAATTCAATTCAATTCAATTTTATTTGTATAGCGCTTTTTACAATAGACATTGTCTCAAAGCAGCTTTACAGAAATATCAACATGGTATACCGATATTAAAGGTGTGAATTTATCCCAACTGAGCAAGCCACTGAGTGCCGACAGTGGCAAGGAAAAACTCCCTAAGATGTTTTAAGAGGAAGAAACCTTGAGAGGAACCAGACTCAGAAGGGAACCCATCCTCATCTGGGTAACAACGGATAGTGTGAAAAAGTTCAGTATTGACTTATAAGAAGTTTGTATGGCCTTAGGAGCAGCCGTAGTCCCAGCAGTCTGGAACTGGAGAAGATTTGAGCTCCATCCAGTTGCAGAAAGGATCTGGATCTCTAGTATCTCCATAAATTCGTGTGTGGCTCGGCAAAAGGAGAGAGGGAGAAAAAAGATTATTAGGACTGCGAAGTAGTGAAACAGAAAGTCTAGTCAGGGTAGGCTTGAGTAAACAAATACGTTTTAAGCCTAGACTTAATCACTGAGACTGTGTCTCAGTCCCGAACACTAATAGGAAGACTGTTCCATAACTGGAGCTTATTTATATTCCTACTGGAACATCCAGACAGTAAGGCATTACAGTAATCTAATCTAGAGGTGACGAATACATGAACTAGTATTTCTGCATCATGTAGTGACAATATGTTTCTTATCTTAGAAATATTTCTGAGATGAAAGAAAGCTATCCTAGTAATATTATCTACATGAGCATCAAATGATAGACTGGAGTCAATAATCACTCCAAGATAAAACAGAAAGTCCATCCAGAGTGACCATGTCATCAGAAAGATTACTTCTAGCTACACGTGGTCCTAATAAAAGTATTTCTGTTTCATCAGAATGAAGTAAAAGGAAGTTAGTTAACATCCAACGTCTAATGTCCTTTACACAATCCTCAACTTTACCAAGCTTCTTTTTCTGTACTCTGGCTTCGCTGAAACATACAACTGTGTATCATCAGCATAACAGTGGAAGCTAATTCCATGTTTACGAATAATTTGTCCTAGGGGTAGCGTATATAAAGAAAAAGCAGAGGGCCTAAAACAGAACCCTGTAGAACTCCAAAAGTAACCTCTGTACGCTTGAAGAAATCACCAATTACATCTACGAACTGATAACGATCCAGGAGAGGACTGTTCCCTTAATGCCAACAACATTTTCTAATCTATCAAGGAGAATAGTGTGATCTATAGTATCAAAAGCTGCATTAAGGTCGAGTAACACAAGCAGCGAGACACAACCCTGATCAGTAGAAGGTAATTTATTACTTTAACTAACGCTGTCTCTCTGCTATGGTGAGGTCTAAATCCTGACTGATACATTTTATGAATGTTGTTCCTATCTAAGTACGAGCATAACTGCTTTGCTACAACCTTTTCTAAGATCTTAGAGATGAAGGGGAGATTTGATATTGGTCTATAGCTGGACAATTGAGACGGGTCAAGGTTAGGTTTTTTAATCAAGGGTTTAATAACTGCTAATTTAAGTGATTCAGGGACATAGCCAGTGCTTAGGGAAGAATGGATTATATTTAAAAGTGGTTCAATTCCTCCTGGACAAATCTGTTTAAACAAACATGTAGGTACGGATCTAGTATGCAAGTTGATGAATTGGCTGAAGATTAATGTAGCTAATTCGGTCTCTCTAAGCGGAGCAAAACACTCTAAACATTGATCTGATATTGCTACGTTGTCATCTATTGGGTTTGTTACAATACTGTCCGGTTTTAATTTAATGGCCTGCATTTCATCTCTAATATTTTCAACCTTATCAATGAAAAATTTCATGAAATCTTCACTGCTATGTAATGATTGAGTGTTTCTCTCTGTAGTGGTTTTATTCCTAGTTTAGTTAATTTTGCTACCGTGTTGAAAAGGAATCTAGAATTGGTTGTGTTATCTCCTATTAAGGTGGAGAAATAGATTTTTCTAGCATTGCCAAGAGATTTCTTATATTTCAGTAGGCTCTCCATCCATTCTGTTTGGAATATCACCAGTTTGGTTTGACGCCATTTATGTTCTAATTGTGAAGATGTCTGTTTTAAGGTAAGCGTTTTATTTCATTGATTTATTTATTCATTTTCATATGAATTATTTTACATGTGATTCATTTACATATGATTCATTTGCATGTGATTCATTTGCATGTGATTCATATTCATGTGATTTATATTCATGTGATTCATTTACATGTGATTCAATTTCATGTGATTCATTTACCTTTTCTCCCCTCCCTTCCCTTTCCCAAATATTTCATTGAGAAGAAAAAAAAAAGAAAAGAAAAATTAAAAGCCCTCCCCCAGCTCATCCTGGCTACTCAATAGCTGTCGCTGGTTATATAAAAATCATAAAAACCCAAGAACAGGCACCATTTAAATAAAGTAAAGCATAGGAATATAAATAGCCAATTGGAGCCGAAGAGGGACACACACCCAAAGTCTCCATAAAACAAGGGAGAGAGCAGTGTTTTACCCATAGGGTTGTCCACAAAGTAGACAGAGAGTAAGCTAAACAAAATTACCTAAACAAAAAAAAATTCCAGTAAGAGAAAAGTCCCCTACTGACTTCAAATCTAATAAATAGTCTGTGCACTTTAACAAATATAATGTCCATACCTTTTAAAGACTTATAACTAATAATATTAAACAGTGTAACATATAAAAATAATAATAATAATAATAAATAAATAAAAAAGAAAATAACTAATAAAATGAAATAAACTCTAACCCAGTTAGAGCATCAAAACAGAGAAGCACATTAATACAGAAGTAAATTTAAAAGGAGTGAGTCCACAAATTGTAGATGTCAATATTTTCAATAAGCATTCGAATTCTGTAGAGCTGGAAAGCCGAGTGCAAAAAAAAAAAAAGAATAAAATTAAAAATAAGATGAAATAAAGAAAGAAAGAAAGAAAGAAAGAACACTACACTATGTAGGTGATCCAGTTCACCCCAGTATTAAGAGTTTAACGTAGTTTCCTGCTTCCTCCGTTGATATAAAGTCCTTCTGGACACTGTTATATGTAATACGAAGCCGAGCTGGGTGAAGTATTTCATAGCGATCGCCCTCAATACCACAAAGTTGACGCCGAACCTCGTTAAATGCGGCCCGGAGCCGGGCTATCTTGGCTGTGTAGTCAGAAAAAAAGGGAGATGGTCAAATCCCTCGCTTTAATCCGCTGGAGCTCTCTTGCACGGCGTGAAATCTCAACACAGTCACTGTGATAGTGGAATCTGCACACAATAGCTTGTGGTCGTTCTCCAGGCTTCGGCTTCGACTGAAGGGTCTGGTGGGACCGGTCCAGAACCGGTTCCTTCTCCAGACCAAACGCCTCCTTTAACAAGGCCACGTTTGATCATTATACCAGGGTGCTAATTTTTTCTCTCTAATTATATCTTTTGAGTGGAGACGCTCTATCTAACGTGTAGCGAAGTGTTGACTCCAAGCTTTCAGTCGCCTGATCGATTTCTATGGGATCTGATGATGATCCAATTCTAATTGATGTTTCTGCGAGGTTATTTATGAAGCTCAGTGCAATAGCTGATGTGTAGGTACGTTTTACGCGGAAGCGAGGTGAGGTGGAAAGATTATGATCAATATGTATTATGAATGAGATAAGAT
The DNA here is from genome assembly GCA_012411365.1 of Ameiurus melas. Classification (NCBI taxonomy): domain Eukaryota; kingdom Metazoa; phylum Chordata; class Actinopteri; order Siluriformes; family Ictaluridae; genus Ameiurus; species Ameiurus melas. The sequence continues at coordinate 6,052,267 of CM022758.1, forward strand.
AATGGTCTGAAACAACTTCAGACTGTCGAAAAATTACAATATTTTCTATACTTAATCTGTATGTTAGTATGAGGTCAAAAGTGTGAATATGGAAATATTATGATCAATATGTATTATGAATGAGATAAGATAATGGTCTGAGACAACTTCAGACTGTGGAAAAATTACAATATTTTCTATACTTAATCCGTATGTTAGTATGAGGTCAAGAGTGTGACCACCATTACGAGTAGGCCCGATTACGTTCTGATTAATCCCTACTGAATCAAAGATGGACACAACCACTAATCTTAGAGGGTCTTCCAGGTTATCAAAATGAATATTAAAATCTCAGACAATTAATGCTTTATCTACAGACACAACCATGTTTGAGACAAAGTCTGCAAATTCACTAAGAAATTCAGTATATGGCCCTGGGGGTCTGTAAATAATAAATAGAGGAATTGACTTATTTTTTGTGGCTGCATAACTTATACTGGTATAAAGAATTTCAAAAGAATTAAATTTATGCTTACGTGTTTGTGTGATAACTACATTTTTACTATGTCCAGTTGAACAAGGCTGATGTACATAACTGTATCCAGGAGCACTGGCCTCATTTAATGCTATGTACTCGTTTGGTTTAATCCAAGTTTCCGTTAAACACATTAAATTACATTCCTGATCAGTAATGATGTCGTTAACAATAAGAGCCTTAGACGCAAGAGATCTAATGTTTAATAGTCCTAGCTTCAGATTACAATTGCTGGCTGTGCATTCAATATGATTTAATTTTATGTTAATTAGGTTATGAAGACAGACTTTCAGAGATTTTCTCTGTAGTTGTATAGCTCGGGGAACAGACACAGTCTCTATAGTATGTATTACAGGTGCTGCACTATTAATTGAACATTGATTATACAGAATGTTATTGTCGGAAAATGTACTTACGTTAGGCAGTCACATGGAGTGTAGTGCCTTGGAGATGTTGTCAGACAGCAGTTCCGCTCTGAGGATGCTAGGGTGCAGGCCATCAGGATGAAACAACCTAGGACGCTCCCAGAACAAATTCCACTTATTGACAAACACCAGATTCTGCTCATTACACCAAGAAACTAACCAATCATTTAAAGCTTGAAGTCTACTGAGCTTTTCTGCTTTTCCCCGACGATCACAGCGGTAGGTCTGGTCTGACGGAGAGGGGCAAAGTGGAATCTCGAACACCGGATGTGGAGAGGTCCTCGCCTGGGTTCCCGCCCGCGCCTTCTGCTGCTGGTTCAACCCATCCCCGTGGTGTGTTGGCGCCGGTGTAACGGAGACCACAGCTGGGAAAGTCCTAGGTGCACGGTCCCTGCACAGAGAAATACACGGCGTAGAGGGCCTGGGAGTGGAAATACCACGCTGTGAACTTACCTTGGATATGTAGGCAGAGGCACAAGATGTTTCCAGCGCAGTTTGTCACTCCAGCAGCTGGGCCTGCTGGTTGAGTAGGCCGCAGATCTGCTTCTCCACATCCTCCAGTTTCAGCAGCACCATGTGAAGCTTGAGCGAGTCCTCATCTGCACTCAAAACCGGAGAGACAGCAAACCTAATTGTTTTTTAAATAAAACAGCGGTAAATGAGAAATATGAAACGTAAACAAGGCTAGCGGTAGGTGATGCTAGTCACCTAGTCAAGCTAGTCGCAAGGTAGTTGCGGATGTTTGTAAAAACATCAAATTTAGTGACAGCGCAACGTTACGATTGTTTTATCTAAAGTAGTGTCAGTTATATTTGTATAACGTAAGGTAAATAATTTAAAAGTATAGAGATTAGTTGAAATTAATATAATAGCGTTAGCTCGAAGGACGCTGCTTCCTGCTTGACGATGCTTCCTGCTTGACGCTGCTTATTATAACTTTTCATGTGACAACACTGATGAAATAACACTTTGCTACAATGTAAAGTAGTGAGTGTACAGCTTGTATAACAGTGTACATTTGCTGTCCCCTCAAAATAACTCAACACACAGCCATTAATGTCTAAACCGCTGGCAACAAAAGTGAGTACACCCCTAAGTGAAAATGTCCAAATTGGGCCCAATTAGCCATTTTCCCTTCCCGGTGTCATGTGACTTGTTAGTGTTCCAAGGTCTCAGGTGTGAATGGAGAGCAGGTGTGTTAAATTTGGTGTCATCACTCTTACTCCCTTATACTGGTCACTGGACGTTCAACATGGCACCTCATGGCAAATAGCTCTCTGAGGATCTGAAAAAAAAAGAATTGTTGCTCTACATAACGATGTATTGCACAATTTGGGATTCTGTAATGCAATTTCTCATTTGAATCCCAAAGGAATTTGTCCATATTTTATTGCTAACAACTAACCAACAGTCTTTTTGCTCTTTTACAGATTTTTAAATGCAAGGGAGTGGGACTCTTATCTTCCCAGATGGCAGGGAGATTTGTAAGAAGATGCATCAACTCCAATTCTTACATCTGTCAAATGTTTTAATGATTATAATAAGTGTAACCTGAATTTCATGCTGAATTTCATGTTTGTTATTTTATGACTATTTTAGTAGAATTTTAGCATACAAACAAATTTTAAGATATTTGTAGGGAAAAAAGTATTAACAATCTGTGTGTTATTTGTGTTATTTTTATCACATCTTGTGTTGAAATGTTTAATACATCGCATGTGTTAAATGTACTAACACACTGATTGTGTTAATAGCAAAAGCGAAGTGGCTTACTCGGTTGGTTACTCGGTTTTTTAAAATGTTTTAAATGTCTCCTTTGATCAAAATCTGATGTTTTTGTTTCAAATTTGACTTATTTAAGTCATTTACTTCAAAGTCTATGTCACGGGACGTGATGGCAGGCAAGTAGGCAGGTAGATAGATCTTTATTTATAGAAAAGAAAGCAAACCAAACAGAAACAAGAAACGTAACTCAATCAACAAACTAGCGGAATTTACCGGAACAGTCGGCTTGGACAAGAGGTCAGGAGCTCGAGACAGGACTTGGGCTTGGCCTGCTGAGACCTGGGACATGACTTGGACTAGAGACATGGCTTGAGCTTGAAACGTGGCTTGGACGAGAGACATGGCTTGGATGAGAGACATGGCTTGGGCTTGGGACATGGCTTGAGCTGGCGACATGGCTTGAGCTTGAGATGTGGCTTGGACAAGAGACATAGCCTGGATGAGAGACATGGCTTGAACTTGGGACATTGCTTGAGCTGGTGACATGGCTTGAGCTTGAGCTGGAGACATGGCTTGGATGAGAGACATGGCTTGGAAGAGAGACATGACTTGAGCTTGGGACATGGCTTGAGCTTGGGACATTGCTTGGAGGTCAGGCACCGGTGACTAGGCTTGGACTTGGGCATCCGAGACTTGAGACTGGGTCTGGACTTGGGCGTCGTGGACTTGGGACTGGGTCTGGACTTGGGCATCGTGGACTTGGGACTGGGTCTGGACTTGGACGTTGTGGACTTGAGACTTCAATAGGACCGAGCTTTCCAGCTCTTGCATTTTGGCAGTCAGATCCTCATTCTGTCTCTCCAGCTGCTGCCAATCAGTCTCACTCCTCTGCGCTCACCCGCTAGCTCGGTGCTCAGAGTGTCCACTTGAGCATTTGCCTTCTTCAATCGGTCATTGACCAGTCCAATGTTGCCCTGTTCCTCATCAAGTTCCTCCTCCAGTTGTGAAATACAAGCCTCCAACCACCGCTTCTCATCGACGCTGCTCCGTGCAGCATCTCTCACTGCTCAGTTCATCCACATGCTGCAACTGATCCTTTAACTGAGTCTGTATTCTCTTCAGCTGTCCCTGTGCTTCATCTCGAGCTTTAATGGCTTGGATGAGTTGAGCTTCCCGCTCGGACAGGTCAAGCTCCAGCTTCTTCTTTGCTGCTACAGCCAGAGCTTTCTGTTTCCTCTCCTCCTCCAGCTCTGCCCCCATTTCATGTACCTGTTCCAATTTCTTTTCCAATTCTGACATTTGTGTCTGAAAAGAGTGAAGCTGGTTCTCTGCACTCTTCCTTCTCTCCTTTTCCTCCTCCAGAAGCTCCCTTAGTCGATTTCCTTCATCCTCTAGTTGACAAAGCTGTATGCTCAGAACCCGTTTCCGGAGTGTCTCCTCTTGCAGCAAAACCTGTGTTGCTTGTAGTTGCGACTCCACAGATGAGCCCTCTTCAGTAGCTTTGACGCAGCTACTCTGAGTGACTGTGCCTGGAGCTTGAGGAATGGCTTGGGTAGGAATGTCAGGAATGTCAGGAACTTGAGCGTCAGATACCCTTGACGTGACTTGGGCCTTGACATCATACAATATTTGGGAAGGGAGACTTAACTTGGTCAGGGGCATGGACCTGAGACGTGGCAGGGACCTGGGACGTGGCAGGGACCTGGACCTGGGACGTGGCAGGGACCTGGGACGTGGCAGGGACTGGAGACATGACTTGGACTGGAGACAGAGATGAGTGGAACTTGCTTCACTGGAGTCCTGTCCATCTCCACTCGATGACTCACCCGCTCATAGTGCACGTGGAATGGGAGATCCGCACTATTCACCACATTAACTCCCCCCAATAGCTCACCTCTGGTACTCCAAACTCTCTCCGAAACAGGTCCGAGAACTGCCTGCTGTCCTCCAGTATCCAGGGTCTCGTGGCTGCTACTTGCAGCGCCCACGTACGGGCTGGGCCATAAAATCGGGACACCATGAACTGGATCCACCGTTTCTCCCGAGGTTTCAGTTCACACAGACTTGAAAAATAGCTTTGGCAATCTAGTAGGAAAAAGTCCGGGTAACCAAAGCAGCCGTCATACTGATCCGGCATGTCCACAAAAGCGAAACGCATAGAATCCAAGGCTGGGATACTTGGCGTGGACCTTCGGGTACGGCGTCCTGTCCGTTCGCATGCTGCATCCATGTTCAGGCGGTTCGATCTGTCACGGGACGTGACGGCAGGCAAGTAGGCAGGATGTAAATGCAGTTTAAATGGAGATCTTTATTTATAGAAAAGAAAGCAAACCAAACAGAAAGCAAGAAACGTAACTCAATCAACAAACTAAGCTAGGCTATGCTACGAGCTAGGCTCACTTGGGTAAGGCTATGGCTAAAGCTAAAGCTAGCTTGAAACTAGGACGCTCTATAAGTGCTAAACATGGCAGAACAACATACACATAAATCGCTATATCTGTTTATCGAACTGCGCCGTCTCGAGCACTGCTCACGATATATATATATATATATATATATATATATATATATATATATATATATATATATATATATATATATATATATATATGGCACTACATGGAAGCACTACATGGAAGAAAGAATACAGACAAAATGCTTGACATGCTTTTCAGTTTATGCAGGGTGTCCGCAGGTCCTTAAAAAGTCTTAAAATGTCTTAAATTCCTTAATGTAAAAATAAGGCCCTAATAAGCATTAAAAAGTCTTAAATCGTTGCTGTTTGAGATGGTAAACCTGTGTGACTGTGTAACAGAGAGTGTTCAGCTTATCAGTGTTTTAGAGCAACTCGGTTCACATCAATGCAGCTCCACACCAACTTCATCTCTGTCTGTGATATGAGTTTGAGTTGATTATAACCTGCATTTAGACATAACACACACCAGATTCACTTAGTTAGTATGGAAGCCCTAAGCATCCATGCATTATTCATTTTTTTCTTTGTTGTATTCTCGTGATCTTGACATAACAAAAAGTTGTTTTCTTGTGATCTCGAATTAATGTTCTCATGATCTTACATTAACCAAAAGCCGTTTTATCACGACATAATATTATTGTGAGAAAATCTCACGCTTATTGAATCGGACTGGTGTTACATGCATGTTGCCATCTTTGCCATCATAAATGTAATAATTCCCCAAAGTAGAGATGGAATTTCTCTCCACATTAAGAGAGAGAGGGGTGTCCCCCTTCTCAAGTGTCGGACACTAATGTGGAAGTCGTCAGTCCTGCAGGGAGGATGTATTTTTGTAGGCCACCCCAGAAGTTAGCATCACCCTGGTTCCCTCGAGAAAAATCCGGTAAGATTTTTCCATTGACTTTTGGATTATTTCAGAAAATAATCTCTGTGACCTACAAGTTTATGATTTTTACATATTTCATTCATTAAGTTAAGATTCATAATATTTTTAAGCTTAAACACAATCGCCAGTATTAAAAAGCTAATGTTTGGCTATAACTGAACTACACCACGGTCTCATGACTTCAACATCACCACCACTACACTTTCAACAACCTTTTCAATATTTTTTTCTTGAAACAATACAATTGAAAAATATTACAAATTCATAAATCTACAAGTTGAAAAGTTTCAGTTGCAAGATTTCCTGTTTGGCGTGATGATGTTTAATGTCCCCGACAAAATCTGTAGTCCCATTTAGCCACTTGTTAGCAACCTTCTTTTTCAAGACACATCAAAGCTTTTTAAAGAAAATTATACGAAATATGATTGTATACATTAAAATCTATTATATTATAATAAAGGTGAAAAAAATGAGAATTGAAGTTTAGAAAGTCCCTTTTCATCAACTGTGTCCTGACAAAGTGTGTTCTCGTTCATCCTGTGTGTGCATACACACGGGTGTGCTTCATAAGCTGAAAATGCTATACAGCGGGTTTCAAGCTACTGGGAGCAAGGGAAAGTGGTTTTTCAAACAATATGACATAATATGATTCTAAGACATTTTCACATATTTATGACATCATATGGTTCTATGACATTTTTATGAATTTCATATGATACTATGACATTTTTATAACATCATGATTCTATGACATTTTATGACATCATATGATACAATGACATTTTTATGATCTCATGATTCTATAACATTTTTATGACATCATATGATACTATGACTTTTTATGACCTCATATGATTCTATGACATTTTTATGACATCATATGATTCTATGACATTTTTCACATATTTATGACATCATATGATACTTGTTACGGAACGTTGTAGAGTCGGATGCAGGTGCAGGTCAACAGTCTTTATTGATATATTCCAACACAATGCATGAAGCTCAAATAACACGGCACGACCGCTGCTAACGTGCCAAAGTATTTCAACCACTCTGACAGGAACATAGACAACTACTAATCGCGAGCCACGTGCTCGGTAACTCAGGCACTTACATAACAACGGTAATCAAACAGAAAGCAAACACACTTGTGTTCACTTATTGTGAACGCGCACGCTAAGCCGGAAGAGCGCGTTCCCAAACAGTCATTTCAAATGCAGCGCCACAGCGACCTCTGGCGGCTGTGACGTGACAATACTATTATTAATTTAGTGAGGTGGGTAAGGTAGGCCCCTCCAGTGACACGTCGAGGCCCCCTTGTTCCGAATGCCCTGCCGCCGACTCTGCACATGTTCTTCACTAGAGCACAAGGACCAACTGACACAATTGATGATTATATGACTGATTTGAAAAATAAGGAAAAGAATGTGAGTTTGCACAGCTGACAGATTCAATGAATTGGGATCACGTTGTGTGTAGTGTGAACAATGATCAAATTAGAGCTAGATTCTTAAGAGGACCTGATCTTGATTTAAGCAAAGCCGTGAATATCTGTAGTGCAAGCGAAGCCACAAAAAGCGAAATTAAGTCTCTTCATGAGGAAGCAGAAGTGACAGTAAACAAAATGAACAACATGAAGTTGACTAAGAAGCCACATGAAAGTAGTTCTGCTGCAAACACAGTCAAGCACATGGTCAAAGAAGTAAAGCGAATGTACCAGATATGGTTACAGGCATGAGCTCAGAAAGTGTCAGGCCTATGGCCAATTATGCAACTTGTTTCACACAAAAAAATCGCTTTGGTCAGATGTGCAAAATGCAAAAGCATAAAGACAGGGCAAAGCTAGCTGAGAAAAGTCCATGAACTTGAACAAGAGGGAAACAGAAATGTTTATATGCACTATTGAAGAAAAGCAGAGTTAAGAACAGAGTACATTCCAAATTGACATGGTAGCTGTTGCCACATGAGTGGAATCAGTTTGCACAAGTGGATAGAAACACTTAGAGTAAATAATAGAGCACTTACGTTCAAACAAAATCCCAGAGCGTAACGCAATGTTTAAAAGACTACAAAGACTTAAAAAGTGTTGCAGGGAAAACCTGGTCAATGCACAAAACAAACTGCACATTAGTTGTGTATTCTGGTCACAAGATGGAGCCAAAAGGTAAAGCAAAGCTTATGTTCCAGTACAAAGGCAACAAAGCTGAGCTATAATTCTAGATCATAGAGAATGACCTGTCACTCTGAGAGGATCAGCCTGCGCATAATTACGACTGGTCCAGAGAATCTATAAAGTAGATTGTGAAGAAAGGTCAGATATCCTAGAAAAGTTTGATGATGCGTTTAATGGCTTGGGGTGTGTACCAGGAGTACATCATATCAAGATAGATCCAACTGTACTTCTGGTGATTTATCCACCAAAAAAAGACAAAATAAAAGCAGAACTCAACAGAATGGAAAGTCTTGATGTTATCGAGAAGCAGACAGAACCCTCTGACTGGGTAAATAGTATAGTAATAGTAGTGAAACCAAACAAAGTACAAATCTGCACCTATCCACAAGATTTAAACAAGGCTATTAAGAGAGAATGCTACTCAAAACAGTTGAAGAGTTAGTTAGTTAGTTGGTTAGTGGAATGCCAAATGCAAAAGTATTCTCCTTGCTGGATACTAACCATGGGTTTTGACAAATCCAGCTGGATGAAGACAGTTCCAAGCTTTGTACATTTAACATACCATTTGGTAAATACCGTTTAAAAGGCTTTTGTGGCTTTTAAAAGAATAAGTACTGAGTGGAGATGGTTTGAAGCCAGAATAGGATAAAATCAATGCAATTCTGGATATACCTGTGCCACAAGACAAACTTGCCCTGATGTGATTTCTAGGTATGATCCAATACCTACAAAAGTTCATACCAAACTTGTCTGAGGTCAGTGCACCAGTAAGGAAACTCCTAGAGAGTGACATAGATTGGCAGTGGGAAACTGCACAGCGGAAAATCTATGAAACTTTGATGTCAACAAAGAATTGACTCTCTCTGTAGATGCAAGTTCAGAGGGTTTAGGTGCTATCATTTTGAGGTCAACCGGTTGCATATGGCTCCAGATCACTGACTGCCAGAAAAGGTATTTTTTTTCACAAATTGAATTATTAGCCATTGTGTATGGGTGTGAGAAATTCAGTCAATACCTCTACAGCAAACCAGTAAAAGTCAAATCATATCACAAACCACTAGAGACAAAAAGTTTTCACCAGTGTTCAAAAAGTTGCTTCAGAAAGCACCACCATGACTTCAACCTCTGCCCTATGACCGAAATGTAACTTACAACCCAGGTAAAGAGCTAAATATAGCTGATACACTCAGTAGAGCCTACCTGGAGGAACAAACTGAACAGTTAATGCACCTATTGTCAGCCTATTTTCCAATCAGTGAAGAGAAACTAAACACCTTCAAGAAAGGATACAGCAGTAGACAAAGAACTGCAGATGGTTTTGGAATTACCTCAGACAGGTTGTCCAACATCAATAAGAAATGTTCCAACTTACGTACTCTGAAAGCCTGTTTGTTTAAAAACACAAGACTTGTAGTATCACAAACCCTACAATCAGAAATGTTGGAGAGGATCCATTAAAGACATTTGGGAGTTTAAAGAGATGGCAAGAGATGTGTTGTTTGGCATCCCATGGGAAAGCAAATTGAAGAGATGGTGTTAAAGTGTCCTGTGTGCAATACTTTCAGAAGGAATAACACTAAAGTACCTCTTATCAGCCATGACATACCAGACAGAGCATGGGCAAAGGTAGGAGTTGACTTCCCAAATGGCATTAACATTTGACCGAGGCCCCCCTTTAGCAAGATGTCTTTAAAGCAGATTAAAAATACAGACTTCTGAATATATACCCCTTTTTTAAATTAATAATTACATTTTGCATCTTTACATTACATTAGGAATTGATTGTTTGTGTGTGTGTGTGTGTGTGTGTGTGTGTGTGGTTGTCTGAGAGTGAGAAAGAGAAAATCATGTATTTATTTTTCACACCGAATTGTTGAGGTCCCGCGGGCACCCCCTGATGGCCCCCAATTTGAACTGTAATCGCAGATTTAAAACAGACAATTCAATTCAATTCAATTCAATTTTATTTGTATAGCGCTTTTTACAATAGTCATTGTCTCAAAGCAGCTTTACAGAAATAAAAAACAGGTATAAACAGTCAGAAACATCTAAAGAGAGACAAACAGGAACAGATAAACAGAGAAACAGGTAGAAAACAAATGGAATTTATCCCAACTGAGCAAGCCACTGAGTGGCGACGGTGGCAAGGAAAAACTCCCTAAGATGTTTTTTGAGGAAGAAACCTTGAGAGGAACCCGACTCAGAAGGGAAACCCATCCTCATCTGGGTAACACAGAATGTGAAGGTAACACAGATAATGTGAAAAATGAGAAGTATGCCGCTTGGGAGCAGCCGTAGTCCCAGCAGAAGATTGGGGGGGCGCCGGGGGGAAAGGGATCTGCAGGGATCTCCAATATCTCCATAAATTTGTGTGGGGCTCGGCAAAAAGAGAGAGAGAGGGAGAAAAACGATTAGGACTGTGAATTAGTGAGATAGAATTTAGTCAGGGTAAGCTTGAGTAAATAAATACGTTTTAAGCCTAGACTTAAACACTGAGACTGTGTCTGAGTCCCGAACACTAATAGGAAGACTGTTCCATAACTGTGGGGCTCTATAAGCGAAGGCTCTTCCCCCTGCTGTAGACTTCACTATTCTAGGTAATATCAAATAGCCTGCACCTTTTGATCTGAGTAGGCGTGGCGGATCATATAAAACCAGAAGGTAGCTTAGATATTGTGGTGCAAGACCGTGTAGTGCTTTATAGGTTATTAGAAGTATTTTAAACTTAATGCGAAATTTTACAGGGAGCCAATGCAGTGTGGATAAGATCGAGGTGATATGGTCGTATCTTCTAGTTCTAGTAAGGACTCTAGCAGCTGCATTCTGGACTAACTGGAGTTTATTTATATTCTTACTGTAACATCCAGACAGTAAGGCATTACAGTAATCTAATCTAGAGGTGACGAATGCATGAACCAGTATTTCTGCATCATGTAGTGACAGTATGTTTCTTATCTTAGAAATATTTCTGAGATGAAAGAACAGAGTCAATAATCACTCCGAGGTCTTTAACTGCTGTACATGATGAAACAGAAAAACCATCCAGAGTTACTGTGTAGTCAGGAAGATTACTTCTAGCTACATGTGGGCCTAATAAAAGTATTTCTGTTTTATCAGAATTAAGTAAAAGGAAGTTAGTTAACATCCAACGTCTAATGTCATTTACACAATCCTCAACTTTACTAAGCTTCTGTCTGTCCTCTGGCTTTGCTGACACATACAGCTGTGTATCATTAGCATAACAGTGGAAGCTAATTCCATGTTTACGAATAATTTGTCCTAGGGGTAACATATATAAAGTAAAAAGCAGTGGGCCTAAAACAGAACCCTGGGGAACTCCAAAAGTAACCTCAGTACGCATGGAGAAATCACCATTTATATCTACGAACAACCAGTCAACAGGTTATAACTGTTTTAAAATCTATGTTTGCAAGACACAGGATTCCGATTTAAGTCATCTCAGATAATGGCCCACAATTTATGAGTGTTCACTTTTGTAACTTCAAAGACAGCTGGGAGTTCAAACATTCAATTTCATGTCCAGGGTACTCTTAAGCAAATGGACACAGTGAAAGAGCAGTTCAGACCATTGAAAACATGCTGAAAAAAAGAAAGTCAAGGAGACCCTTACATTGCTTTTCTTGAATACAGAAACAGACCATTGGGAGGAGTGAAATTGTCCCCAGCGCAGCTCGTTATGGTTTGCAGACTGTTAGCTAAGTTGCTAATCACAGGTCAGTTGTTAAAACCACAACTCCACATGGATGTTCAGAACAAGAGACCTACTTACTCTGAGTGAGGGTGAAAAAGTCAGAATTAGAGTTGAGAACAGATGGCAACCTGCAGTAGTGTTGAAAAGTTATGAAAGCCAAGGTCTTACCTGATTCAAACAACAGAGTGTGGAGTTTAGAGGAGAAATGAGAGACCTCCTCAAGACCAGAGAGATTAATTTCCCGGATTCACACATTCAGGACTCAATGGATCCACCTATCACTGACTGTGTTCCTGATGTGAGTGCAAAACAAGTGCAGACACCTGTTGCATCTCCTGTAAAAGTAGTTCTGTCACCCAAAGTTGTTGAAGGACTTTAAGTTAAGCAAAGTAATACCTGATATTGTGTTTATCTAAGATTTTCATTTACAGACATTTTAAGTTGCATCAAGAATCTGATATTTATAGATCTGTTAAACATTTTAATCAATTACAAAAGTGAATACATGTGCTTTTTTTATTTTATTTTAAATAAATTTGCAAAGATTTTAAACAAACGTCTTTTACATTGTCATTATGGGGTATTGTTTGTAGAATTTTGTGGAAAATAATGAATGTAATCCATTTTGGAATAAGGCTGTAACATAAAACGTGGAACAAATGAAGCGCTGTGAATACTTTCTGGATGCACTGTACATTTCATGCAGCATGCCTATTTACAATAAACATTAACTGCACCACATAATCAAGAAAAATCATCTTTCCTACACAAAATATTCCACAAAGTTGTCATGTCAGTGTCCTTCTCCTGTTCCCTGTGTTGTGTTTTGCTTTGAGTGTCTGTAGCAGACCCATGTCCCTCACGTATCCATGAGTGCACAAATGGCTCAGGATTGAACTTGTAAGCAGCAGGCCCACAAACATCAGAGAGATGATGGTGGCGATGAGAAAGAATACATGCTGCGAGCTACAAATGAGATTCATTTTGGAGCATCCCCGCTCACACTCCACTCATGATTGGTATGGTAATAACATTAGCCAACAACTGCCTCAGTCCTCCTGGAACTCTTGTGTATTCGAGTCCCTGTACTCCCTAAAAGCCCAAATTACTGAAAGTGGGCTGTTATTTAATTCCATTTCATTCCTGGCAGTTAATCTCACTTTTAAAGCCATGCAATTGACAACATTTTTGCCAACCTCCCTGTAAGCAGTTCTAAAAACCTTCCACAATAAGGCTAGCATTATTAATGCTAGTCATGCTAGTCACCAAAAGGCTTCATCAGTGACCTGCTGTCGCTCACTCTCTTGGGCTCTTGCCTTTTTAGTATTTTGTTCTGTTTTCTTAATTCTGTTCTTAAAAAATGCTGATAATGATAACTGCTTTCTTTTTGCCATGATACTCTACAATGCATGCTACATGACTGTAGGATTCACTTAATGACAACAAATTCAGGTGAACATTGAACTTGAAAGGGTTATGTTATGTGAGAGACTATTGATTGTCTATTAGCAATATTTGTGAAACGGTTAGCATTTTTATTGCTGTTTTTTGTTGTTGTATTGGACTTTTGGTGAATTAAAAACTAAGACTATTTGTCTTGATAATATTGATGAATGAGACTTTAAACATCCGATGCAGAGTTGACGGATCCACATAAAAAGGTTCCAGAACACAGGTGTGAAACATTTTAGAAATGCCAGATCCTTTTAAATGGAAATGGAGCTCAAATTAAGCTCTTCCATGCTTGCTTTATAAGCTCTTTATGGCATATGGCTTTTCCACTTGGATGTTACCAAGATGATGTCAGGAAAGTCCTATAGGAAAAGCTATACTTTATTTGGGGCTAATCAGTCACTTTAATTGATGGCAGGTGTATACTAATTAGTATTTAACATTAGTTTGATAAGTTGACCAAATTATAAAAGTGGTGCACACTTATGCAAGGTGGGTATTGGAAATGTTTTGTTTTTCTTTTTTCCCCCAAACACTTTTGGTTACTTGTCACTTGAATTGTACATGTAATTTCATATAAATAAAAATTTTATTTATTTATTTTTTTTTAAATATATCACAAAAACCTGCCATTTTAACAGGGTCATGTAAGTTTTTTAGGTCCGCTGTGTATTGGGGGGGATCACCTGGTCTTTTTCTAGTCTTGACCTGTCCAGTTTTTGTGAATCTGTGCACATGATATCCTCAGGTTCTTGTTCTTGACTGACTGAGGTGGAACCTGATGTGGAATTCTTCTAATATAATCTCAGCAAAAAAGAAACATCCTTTTTTCCCAGGAGACTGTATTTTAAAGATAATTCTGTAAAATCCAAATAAGCTTTACAGATCTTTATTGGAAAGGGTTTAAACTATATTTTTCATGCATGTTCAATTGACCATAAACAATTATTGCAAATTATTGCACCTGTGCAACATACCTTAAGACTTTAACAGGAGGTAGACAATTAAGGTCACAGTTACAATAACTTAGGACACTAAAGAGACCTTTTCTACTGACTCTGAAAAACACCCGAAGAAAGATGTCTAGTGTTACTGCTCATCTGCGTGAACATGCCTGCTGCAGGGAGGCATGAGAACTGTAGATGTGGCCGGAGCAATAAACTGCAATGTCTGTAATATAAGATCCCCAAGACAGTGCTACAGGGAGACAGGAAGGACAGCTGATCATCCTTGTTATTCACAAATAAATAGATTTAAAAAATGGTAAATGGTTTCCCTGTCAATACTCCAGCTCTGTCTCTCCACCAGTCAGATCTACCATTTTGATTTAGTCAGTCAGGTTTTAAATACCTAGGTATCAACGTGACACGTTCTCTATCTAATCTTCTATCAGCTAACATTACTCCCCTTATCTCAAAGGTTAAATCTAACATTCAGAGTTGGGGTAACTTACCACTTTCCCTAATTGGCAAGATCAACGCCGTCAAAATGAATATTATACCGAAGTTTCTTTCTCTCCCAAAATCATTCTTTGATTCATTGGATAAGATAATTAGTACATTTATTTGGGGAGGGAAGCCACCAAGGGTTAGTAAATCTTTATTGCAGAAATGTAAACTTAGGGGAGGACTTGCATTACCCAATTTTCAATTCTATTACTTGGCTGCACACATCCATAAACTTTGTTACTGGGTTCAATCTCCTAGATCTTCTTGGTCTAAAGTGGAATTATCTTCTTGTAGGGAATCCTCTTTACCTGCTCTACTTTAAACCTCTTTACCTACAAAACTTTCCCAAAATACTGATAACCCTGTTGTCCTCAGCACACTTAGGACTTGGTATCAATTTAGACAACATTTTAAATTTGTAGGTGCATCCTCTTTGTGTCTTTTAGTGAACAACCATATATTTCCCCCATCGTGTATGGACTCCTCATTTTCAGTGTGGTATGACAAGGGTATTAAACAAGTTAGAAATTTGTATTCTGGTGTGTTTGATAGCTTTGCCAATTTGGCATCCACTTACGATCTCCCCATGACACATTTCTTTCGGTACTTTCAAATACGGAATTTCGTTTCTAGATGTTTTCCTGATTTCCCTTCTGCTCCTTCAGAACAGGCTTGGGAAGACCTGTTTTCAAATAACCTGCATCAGAGAGGAATGATTTGTAAGATTTATGATTTTATTTTGACGCAAGGTAGTGGGTCGAGTAATAAAATTAGGTATACGTGGGAAACGGAATTAGGAGTACAAATAAGTGAGGGGTGTTGGGAACATGCTATAGGGAGGGTACAGACTACCACTTCTTGTGCTCGTCTTGGACTTATACAGTTCAAAGTTTTAAATAGAGTCCATCTGTCCAAGTCGAGATTGTCTGTGATGTATCCGGATTTAGAGGACAAGTGTGATAAATGCCATGGCTCTCCCTGTCATCTTGGCCATATGTTCTTCTTCTGCCCTGAACTCCATGGTTTTTGGTCTGGCTTTTTTACCATCATGTCCACTATTCTCAGGGCAGATCTAAAGCCTTGTCCACTGATTGCGATATATGGGATCCCTCAAGCTTCAATTCCTTTGAGTTCGATACAAAAGGATGTTATTGCTTTCACATCCCTTACAGCTAGACATTCCCTACTGTTACATTGGAAGTCTGCTAAATACCCATCTATCTCCCAGTGGTTAAAGGACGTGATGTTTTTTCTGAAACTCGAGAAAATACAATATACGATGAATGGATGTACAGATAAGTTTTTTCATAAATGGCATCCCTTTATTGCATACTTTATGGAGTTACAGACACTACCCACTTAAAGGTTGGTTCCTGTTGTCGAATTTTATAATATCTCTACAACCAACGACAGTTAATGGTAGCCATGATGAGCCGGAGGGGTGGGTTGTGGGTTCAATTTTGTTTTTCTTTGTATAAAAAGAAAAAAAATCTGTGAATATTTACTGCTGTTGCTCATTTTGTATTTTTGGGAAATGGTGGGGAGGACAGAACAGAAAAGGCGATTTAGATAGGCTTAGCAGTTCATCAGAAACGTTTAATAAAAAAGAAACGTAGAAATGTTTTGCAGAAATGTATAGCAGAAATGTTTAGCAGAACTGGTTTAGCAAAAATTGTTCAGTAGAAATGTAGAAATGTTCTGTAGAAATGTTTATCATGTTTATCAGAAGTGTTCAGCAGAAATGTTCAATAAAAATGAAAAAATAAAAAAAGAAAGGAAGGAACTGGTGGTGTCTGAGGTGAAAAGGTTAGAGGACGAGGGCTGTAAGATCAAGTAGCACGCTATAAGATCAAGGCAGTAGCACAGGGACAACTGTGGGCTGGACAATGTGGGAAGGCATTGTTGACAAATACATCAGCATGGCAGACCTGTGGAAAATCCCAAAGGCAAGGCTTAGATTTCTTAAAAGGGCAACATACAACACACTCCCCTGCCCACTTGCCATAAGTAGAGGTCATTCTCCACCAGAGTGTCAGCACATCCAATTCATCAGAGAATATGGGGGCAACACGAGTCCCATGCCAAGAGTTCCATCAAGGATATCTTTCACCCAGGACCAGAGAATGAGAGTCCTTCTGGACAGGAAGCTCCAGTTCCCTAGTAAGAGCACCAACAGGAGTCTCCACCCTGATATAATGATGTGGACCAGCGGCATCAGGACTGTGCTCCTCATCAAACTACAGTGGGGGAAATAAGTACTGGATGCGTCAACATTTTTTTAAGTAAATATATTTCCAATGAGGCTATTCACATGAAATTTTCACCAGACATCAGTATTAACTCAAGAAATCTGGAAAAATAAAAAAATTCACAACATTAAATTCCATAAATAAAGTTACATGTAATAAAGTGAAATGATACAGGAAAAAAGTATTGAACACGCTAAGAAAAAGCAGTTCACCAAGGCAAGGAACCAGCTGTAATCTGTAAGTAATTAAACCCCCTATCTCTGCAAATTAATATCAGCTGGGTTAGTAAATTGATGATCTATAAAAGGCTTTTCATTACCAAGATTTCACACAAGAAACATCTTATGATGGGTAAAAGCAAAGAGCTCTCCCAAGACCTTCGGAACCTTATGGGTGCAAAGCATATTGATGGAATCGTATACAGACGTATTTCACATTTATAACATGTAATAAATTGGAATGACACAGAAAAATTTTGAACATGCTAAGTGAAATTTATTTAATACTTAGGTGAGAATCCTTTGTATGTAATGACAGCTTCAAGACACTTCCTGTATGAAGAAATGAATCAGGTGCAGTATTCAGGTGTGATTTTGGCCCATTCTTCTAAACATATTGTCTTTAAATCT
Source organism: Ameiurus melas (assembly GCA_012411365.1). Classification (NCBI taxonomy): domain Eukaryota; kingdom Metazoa; phylum Chordata; class Actinopteri; order Siluriformes; family Ictaluridae; genus Ameiurus; species Ameiurus melas. The sequence goes on from CM022758.1 coordinate 6,069,959, forward strand.
TATTCAGTTGTATTCGATTGTATCTGTTCCTATACTTTTGCTCACCAAAAATTATATGGACTGATACAAAAGGTTCTACGTGTTAAGTTTGTTTAACTAAATCTTGATGTAAATACCAAGAAATAAAAACTGAAATCCTAAACATTTGTCCCATATCCATCTTTTGATCTCTAGCCCAAATGTCTTTGGTGTAGAGCACAAACAAATGAATTGCCTAGCCATTCTGATAGTTTAGGAGGGGACTGTACAAAACTTCATACTATTTACATTTTATTTACAAAATATTATATAATAATATTTTAGAGTAATAATGTAAGCAACTTTAACTTTTTGTGCTGAGGCAATTAACGTGCATAATCCAAAAAAGGAACCTGTTAAATGGGTAAAAGCTCTCATGTCCTGTGGTGCTCATCTGAAATTCACTGGTCCTGATTATCATTTCCTTAATCGCAGCATGTTAAAAGATGAATACGATGAAGAAGGGCTAATAGATAATGTATCTGCCCTTCATATCAGAAACGATAACGTTGAAATCGATCTCACAGGAGGGGATAGCGACATTGAAACTCAGACAACCACCACAGGCACAGGTGAGAATAAAGTGACTAGCAATCACTAAAATAAAAAAGACGAAACCCAGGCAAACCTTATACTGGGCCGATAGAGACAATGTCATACAGTTTAAGAATGACCTCCTGCAATATCTCGCTAAATTAAACAATGCATTTTAAGACACCTAAAATGCATTGTACTGACCATACTAGAATATCCGTCACAGAATTCGTCGCTAAAGTTCGACAGTTGCAAGCTGATGGTTTATTGAGTGACAACTGCTTAAAGAATATCGCAGCTATGATGAGTAAACCCACTGATGACACTGAGGTTAATATGTCAGCTGTCTCTGAATCCTAAGGGAAACCTGAGGGAGCCAGTGGGTCCGGAGTAAAAGTCACAAGAAACCTGGCCACTGGGCCCGTGACTATCACGCTAAAAAAGGAGATCAGCAGCAAGGGAAAGGGATAGGTCAAGGTGGCCGTGGTCGTGGTTTTATAGTAAGAGGTGGCCCGCAATATTTTCCTGCACAATTTGGTCAATATCAGCCCGCTCCTAATATGTATGTCCCACCACCCACTGCTACGGGGATGGCGAGGTCCCAACCAAACCATCTATCAGATGTGTTTCCACCACCACCACCCCCTACTGTACAATCACAGCAGGATTATTATTACCACAATCAATAGGGATCCCCACAGAGCTCTGGTGACCCTGTGTGCCGTTCATACTTAAACGTAGCTTTAAATTCTCCTCAGATGAAGAAATTACCCATGATTAATTAAGCGTTGATGATGTCGTGTATGCTTTTCTTTTGAATACTGGCGCTTACAATCTTCAATTGGAAAATTGTACACTGGGTTTTTAACCCCAGTGTCTGTGAATTCTGTGGGAATAGAAGTGGTTGTGACTGAACAGTATCTTACACCATCTTTGTGTGTGTTTCCATGTTTGGATACTGAAATAATTTTCACACATGAATTCGTAAACATGCTGGAATGTCCTTTTAATCTCTTAGGACGCAACATAACGAGCAAACTGCATCTCACACTTGCCTTCTCGGGCTCTAAATTGGTGGTTTCTACACCACTGCTTGCAGAAACCGCAGTAAACCATCCTAAATCAGCTGTTCAATGTGTCTCACTTTCTCTATTCTCTCACAATAAATCATCAGACCCAAGGTTACAGACTTTGCCTAACTCTCTGTGGACAGACCACAGGGACAAGATTGGACATGTGCAATGTGTTCCCTATCAGGATAAGTCAAAACATTCTAATCCTGAAATTGGTGCCAAAGGTGCTTCAACAATGTATTGAGCAAGAGCTGCGAATGCTTATGTACATATGCATTTTTGTATTTGTTTTTCGTTTAAAGAAGGTGGGCTTCTTTAGCGTTGTCATTGTGGGGTATTGTTTGTGGAGTTTTGGGGAAAATAATGAATTTAATCCATTTTGGAATAAGGCTGTAACATAAAAAAACAACATTCTAATCCTGTGTATGTAAAACAATATCTCTTATCTGAATCGAAAGCCCGTGGCATTGATGTAATTGTTAACTCTTTGTTACAGCAAGGCATTCTGAAACCCTGTGTAAGCCTGTACCACACCCCTGTCAATCCTGTTCCTAAACCTGATGGCACGTGGCGATTTACACAAGACCTCAGGCAGATCAACGAAGATGTAATACGGTTTTCTGTTATTGTTCCTGATGTGACTAGTATTATTACATTAATCCCTTCACACCATGCATGGTTCAGCGTGGTGGATTTGTGTTCTGTATTTTTTCAGTATTCCGGTTGCCGAGGAGACCCAGCCACTGTTTGCATTCACGCATAGGGGACACCAGCTGACCTGGACACACCTGCCACAGGGCCACGTGAACACCCCCGCGGTGTTCTCTCGGGGGGGTAAGAGACTTCTTGCAAGATCTCTCTGTTACAGACGACGCCCGTGTTCTGCAATCGACGATCTCCTTATCACTGCTGAGTCAGAAGCTGGCTGCTGGACTGCAACCCTTTGACTGCTAGAACATCTAGCTCACAAAGGATTCAAGGTGTCCTGTACAAAATTCCAACTATGTAAAACAGAAGTAAAATATTTGGGTTTTCTATTATCAAAAGGACAGAGAAGGCTGTCAAGCAGCTCAGGGCTATCGTAAAACATTCTGATCCACTAGGGCTGCCCGACTTTCCATCTGTACACTCATGAACACGCTGCAGTGGCCTCAGGCATTGTAGCACAAGAATGTGGGGGTGGTTTTCGTTCCTGTGCCTATCTCTCTAAAACACTGACTTCCATGGCTGCTGGACTTCCTGGCTGTCTGCATTGGCTTGGAGTGCTCTGTTGGTAACAGATGCAGAACGATTGGTTTTGTCATACCATTTGGTGTTGCACACGACTCATCAGGTGAAACAGGTATTATCCAACATTGAAACACAACACATGACGGCTCGGCGCAGAAGTGGTTATGAAACTATTCTCTGTACTACCACCAATTTGACCATTAAATGTTCCACAGCTCTAGACACTATTGCCCATGCTTTGCATCGTCTGCAAAATTCGCAAGAATGACACCATTCCTTTACCTGAAAATCATGATTGTTTAAAAGAAATTGTTCCTTCATGTAGCATTCAATCTGATCTGTCTGATACTCCTTTGTTCAACAGTAAGTATGTTTTTGTAGACGGATGGTGTTCTAAGCCCTATGATGGAGTTTTCCTATATGGGTATGCAATCTGTACTCTACCGAATGTGGTGTTTGAATCACACTCTCTGAAATTTAACTCAGCTCAAGCAGCCGAGCTTTTTGCTCTCACTCATGCGTGCACAATAATTTAAGGACACAGAATCACTATTTTCTCAGACTCGTGCTATGCTTTCAGAGTAACTAATGATTTTGGAAGGATTTGGCAACAATGAAGTTTTATATCCTCTGACGGTAAGCAAATTCCACTCTAGTTGACAATCTATTCTCTTCCTGTGCTAAACCAACAGCTCTCGCGATCGTCAAAACAAAGGTGTGTCTAAATGGCAATGCTGTAGATACGTGGGAATGTGCTAGGTGATAGACATGCAAAACTGACTGCTAAGTCACAATCACCCTGTCCTTTTTTAATGTATAACACTGTTCATTTTTATACGAGTGCTTTTTTGCCAGGGGTGGATGTTGTCCTTATGCAATCACATGCAACCCGAGGATTCTGATTACTGGCAAGCACAAGGTGCATGTCCAGATGACGATGGCGTCTGGTTTGATAAAGTAGGCCGTCTCCTAATATGTGTTTCACAACGTCTGACATCGTTCTCTATCAGGAGTTTTGTCTGATATGAGCTCCAAATTATGAACGTGACTTACGTACTCAAATAAAGACACATCTCTCACGATGTTTGATGTCTACAAAACAACGCCACTGGTTCTGCTGTAAAGCACAATGCATTGCATCTCCGCAGATGCCTTTTAAATGTCTGCAAGTCGATTTTACCCATACGCCAACCGTTGAGCCGCATAGATTGTTGGTCTTTGTAGACTGTTTCTCTAAATGGGTTGAGGCTTTTCCGTGTGCGAGGGAAAATGCTAAAACTGTCGTCAGGATTTTGGTGGAGGAAATCATACCGCGCGCTTCGGTGTACCTTTGCAAATTGACTCAGATAAAGGCACCGCTTTTACATCACAAGTAACTCAACAGCTTTGTGACTATTTAGCTATTGACTGGAAATTTCATATACCGTACCACCCACTGTCGTCTGGTGTAGTTGAGCATATGAATCACTCTAAAAGACCCTCTGAGCAAAGCAATGCAGCAGCAAGGGAGTACAGCCTGGCCTGACCTTTTACTAGCCATTCTTACTGAAATTCACAGGCCTTTCATGAGCGTCTGTGAACGTGTCTACAAAGGAAGACAGTCCTGACCTGCTGGCTGACCTGATTCACATTTTTACACATATACATATAGTTTTTTTCTGTATTAGCTCTCATCACAAAACCATTGTTTTTTTTCTGTTTCTGTTATTGTGTGTATTTATACCCCAACATATCCTCTTGAGGTTGATCCTCTTGTCCAGGATCAACTCTCTTATATTATGAACTGCTATCAAATACCTATCATGAATGTATTAATTTAATTACCTCTTTGAATAAGCTGATAAACTGCCATCCTTCATTATAGCTGACACATGTATTGTCTATACCTTGAAAAGACTTATTTTGTAGTATGAATGTGTTCTGTGTGCTTTGTCTGGAATCTGTCTAGCAACTGCACAAGTAGAAACCCACCTACGTACTACTGCTTAACTCTGTGTATAAATACTCCTGTTTTGCATGAATAAGTCAGAAGTCTCTGTGAACAGCATGTCAGTGTGTGTGTTCATTTAGACTCTCCAGGCTTGAAACGCTCTGTGGTCAACCACACATAGCACAGAACTAAGAGTTAAGAGAAATAAAAGGCTGTAAGGCTGCCGGAGGACTGAAGGACATAATCTGAGATTCTTTATCTCTAACAGTAAAATATAAATATTTTATTTTGTTTTTTAAGAAAAAAATCTAAGAAAAAATTTTATCTTAACACATTACATTAGTGAGAATTCAGAGGAAAATGTTGTCACAGGTGGGGGCATCGTTTAAAATGGGTAAGTACTGGAAGAGAGGTGTTTATAGATGAGCTAGCAGAGTAATGACTAACATTAAACCCAGGGCACCAATGCCCAAGTTGTCCGGTCCTTGTCAAAAACTACAGGAGCAGCAACCTCAACTAAATCATTTGGGGAAGAACGTAGTGAACTGAGTATGTATGTGGTTGTGAGCAGAGCTAAGAAATTGCTATGACAAAGTCATGTCACAAGAGTCCATACTGCAAAGAAAAAAGTAATTAAATGTTTATTTCAAATGATTAGTATACACCCATTACGGATAGTTTCTATTACACAGAAACCTATACATATCAAAACATAAATACACTCCAGCACTCTCTCAAACTTGCATTAAAATACATTTGGTGCTCCTCTGGGTTCAGGGACTTTCAAATTTTTATTTATTTATTTGCTCAGTCTAGGAGTGGCTCTGTTCCAGGGCTGGTATGTGATTCTCTGTATTCCTACCCTCCTCCATCTCCTAAGTGCTCTGTACCTCCTTATCCTCTACCGAAATAAAGAGGTTTTTGGACTCCTTCACCCCCTCCCTAAGCTCATCCTCTGACTCCTCAAAGTTCCTGAAAAGACATGGGAGAAGGAGACATTAGACTTTTTAACCCTACTTTACTTTGGTAGAAGGGCAAATAACAGGCAATGACATTTTTAAATGTGAAGCAACTCATGAACCTGTGGTTTGTCACTCTCATATTTAGGGCTGTATTCTTAGTAACTTAAGTCCAAAAATTATGTCAGTAATTAAATTGGGAAAGTTACTTGTGTTTCAGTCCATACAGGATGTCATAAAGTTTTTTTGGGATTGTTGTGGACAAAAAAGCTAGAATTCTGAGTAGGAACACCTGCGCGCCGCCCAAGGGTATTTAAGACCTGGTTTACAAGAACTCAGCGCGAAGTAACGCTTTAAGCTCTCAAACAACAGCTAGTTACCAAGCTCTATATTTTCATAGTTCTTTATTGGTTTTTCGGACTTTCGCCACGACAACGTTTACGACTTTGGATTACCCCTTTGATTATTTGTGTTTGCCTGGACGTTGTGTTTATTCGCTACGACCCGAGTTCCTGTCAGCTCTTCCTCAGCCCACGCCTACCTCCCTCCAGGTATTGTAACAGATTACTTTGCCACTTATGGAGGCAGCGGGCAACCCGGATTGGCTACAGCTGTGTCGGGAGAAGGACTTATTGCTGAGGACGAGAGAGGACAAGCTCGAGCGCCTCAAGGAGCAGCTCCACGTCATCCAGGGGCAACCCGGGGCTACTGCTGCAGCCGGCTTTCCTCCTCAGTTGCACCACGCACCCGCCCCGAACGTGAAGTGCCATCTGTCCATGCCGACGCCAGAACGCTATGCAGGTGAGCCTGAGCGCTGTAAGGGTTTCATGCTGCAATGCAATTTATTTTTTGCAAATCACCCGGAGATGCCGGAGGAACGGCGGCTCGCACATTTCATTGAATTGCTCTCCGGCCGTGCGTTAGAATGTTGACCACAGCTGAATGGTCACGAGCAGGTGCGGGTAGACCAGCGCTTTCGGATTTCCTTCCAAGCTTTCAACGCGCCTTTGATTACTCTCCTGATGGCTGGGAGACGGGGCAGGAGCTACTCGTGCTGGCACAGGGCAACTGCAAAGTAGTGGATTATGCCTTGGAGTTTCATACCATCGCTGCACGTAGTGGGTGGAATGAACTGGCACTGAAAACTGCGTTTCGTCAAGGTCTTAACCCCGAGCTGGTTCGTGTACTGGCATGCTGGGGGGAACAGTTGACCCTTGACGAGCTTATCGATCTGGTGGTACGGCTGGACCGCCTCCACCGCACTAACAGTGGCGGAGTGGAGTCTTCCTCCCACCGAGCCGGTACCGCCCACGGAGCCGATCGAGCTTGGTCGAGCACGAGTCCGCGAGGAGGAGAGAGAGAAGCGGCGTTGGGAGGAACGGTGCTTTTCCTGCGGGGAGAGCACTCACTTCGTTTGCCAGGCCCTGTCAGCGCTGGGCACCAGCAACAGGAGAGAGCTCCACAAGCCCACATCGTTATCCTCTGTTGAGTGCTTTCCAATATAAAAATGATTCTGTAATATTACCAGTGACACTCCAAAGGTCAGAGAAATCTTTTCTGCTTTCAGCGCTCATCGACCCGTGGGCAGCAGAGAACTTTAGCAGAGAACCCTCGGCCTCCCCATCCACGTCTTGCTTCGACCACGAGGGGTGCATTCAATTGACGGGTCCCCCATAGGGGGACCCTGATTACTATGCAAGTCAGTGCCCTCCAAGCGGCACGACCCCCAAATATCCTGGGCCACCAAACAAATAACTAGATGGTCTCCATTCTGCCTACGTCAGTGCCTGAAGGGAGCCCCAACGTTGATCGCAGCCACCACAGTGGAGAGCCCCCTATCCTCCTCTCTTGTCACTGTGCCGGCCGTTTATCAGGACCTCTGCACTGTTTTCAGCAAGGAACGGGCCAGCAACCTACCTCCCCATAGGTCATATGATTGCGCCATCGACCTTCTCCCCAGTGCTAGTCTACCATGGGGTCAAGTCTACCCGCTTTCCCAGGCAGAACACCGCGCCATGGACGCCTATATTGAGGAGGCATTGCAGCAGTAGTACATTCAGCTGTCTACATCACCTGTCTCTGCTGGATTCTTCTTCGTGGGGAAGAGAGGGGGGAGCCTGCGACTGTGTATTGACTATAGGGGGCTCAACCAGGTGACCGTCAAATACCGTTACCCTCTGCCACTAATGCCCCCGGCCCTGGAACAACTGAGGTCCGCGTCCATCTTCACCAAGCTAGACTTACGTAGTGCCTACAACCTCATTCGAATCAGGGAGGGCGATGAATGGAAGACGGCCTTCAGTACCACTTCCGGGCACTACAAATATTTGGTCATGCTGTCATTTGGTCATGTCCCTCAGTGTTCCACAGCATGATCAATGATGTTCCGAAGGATCTAATGGGGCAGTGTCATCGCGTATACAGACAACATATTGATCTACTCAACGTCCATGAAGCAGCACGTTAAGCAAGTTCGCCAGGTGTTAAAACGGCTGATGGAACACCAGCTGTACGTGAAGGAAGAGAAGTGTGAATTTCATCGGCACACCATCAAGTTTCTCGGGTATGTTATCAGTCCTGAGGGGGTAACTATGGACCAGGATAAGGTAAGGGCGGTGGTGGATTTGGCCTAAGCCTCGGACTATCAAGGAGCTACAATTTTTCCTGGGCTTTGCTAACTTCTATCGGCGGTTCATCCATGATTTTAGCAAGATTGCACAACCCCTGACATCCCTCCTGAAAGGAAAACCTCGATGCCTCCACTGGTCCGCTCTAGCCCAGGAGGCCCTGGAAGGGCTTAAAGAGAAGTTCACCACTGCACCCATCCTCCGTCACCCGGACCCGTCCAGACCATTCGTCATGGAAGTCGATGCATCTGAGATAGTGGTGGGGGCCATGCTGTCTCAGAGGTTCAGGGATAGACCCAAGTTACACCCTGTCACCTTTTTCTCTAGAAAACTGTCTCTGGCGGAGCGTAACTATGATGTGGGTAACCGGGAGCTCCTAGCCATTAAACTGGCCCTTGAAGAGTGGAGACATTGGCTGGAGGGAGCCAATCATCCTTTCTTAATTTATACCGATCATAAGAACATGGAGTACCTGAGAACGGCTAAACGGCTCACTCCCCGCCAGGCACGATGGTCGCTATTCTTCTCCTGATTCCAGTTCACGTTGACATACAGGCTGGGAACCAAGAATCTAAAGGCTGACGCATTGTCACGTATCCACTGGCCGGAGCGCCTACTGGATCAGGAGAAGTATATAGTAAACCCCTCCTGCATATTGGGCGCCATCGAGTGGGCCCTGGACCGGACCCTAGCTCGCCTCCCAAGATCTTGTATCTCTGAGGGTTGCCCCCCAGGCAAGCAGTTCGTGCCGGAGTGCCACCACCTGGAGCTCGTACGATGCAAGCAACGGAACACCCGGAGGTCCACCGCACCTACAGGTTGCTCGCCGAGAGGTACTGGTGGCCCCACATGCCCAGGGACAAAGGGCGGATCGTGTCCTCCTGTTTTGTCTGTGCCCGTTCCAAAGTACACTGTGTGTTACCCATGGGGAGACTGGTGCCACTTCCCGTCCCGCACGACCACGGTCTCACTTAGCCCTGGACTTTCTTACCGATCTGCCGGAATCGCAAGGAAACATGGTGATCCTCGTGGTCGTGGATCAATTTTCCAAGTCCCTGCGCCTGATCCCACTTCCGGCTCTCCCCTCTGCCTTCACTACAGCCGAACTGATATTTCATCATGTGTTCCACTACTCTGGCCTCCCAGAGGATATCGTGAGTGATTGGGGGCCCAAGTTCACATCTCGAGTTTGGTCTAGCTTCATGGAGAAACTGGGGATCACCTTTAGCCTCACCTCCAGTTACCACCTGCAAGCGAATGGCCAGGCAGAGAGAGCCAACCAAGAGATCCTCCTATTCCTCCGTACGTTCTGTGCCACGAGCCCAAAGGACTGGAGTCATTTTCTCCCATGGGCGGAGTATGCTCAGAACTCATTGCGACACTCCGCCACCCAACTTACCCCGTTCCAGTGCATCTTGGGTTATCAACCGCTGCTTTTCCCATGGAACGCCGCCATCACTGACTCGCTGGCCATAAATGAGTGGTTTCGCCGCAGCGAGCAGGTCAGGGAACGTGCATCAACAACTGGTACGAACCGCCCGCACCATGAAACTAAGGTGGACACACATCGCAAGGCGCACCCTGAGTTTCAGCCAGGGGACAGAGTATGGCTTTAGACAAAGAATCTCAAGGCACCCCTCTCAGGCAACAAACAGGAACCTAAGTATGCCAGTCCCTATCGTATCCTGAAACGGATAAATAAGGTCAGGTACCGTCTGGACCTTCCGAAACACAGCTGCATTTCATGTCTCCCTCCTCAAGCCCGTGACACCGGGCCCCTTGGCCACGGTGGTGCCAGAGAATACACCACCTGAGCCACTAGAAATTGAAAGGTCGCCCAGCTTACCGAGTGCAGGAGATCCTGGATTCAAGACACAGGAGAGGGGGGCTTGAGTATCTGGTGGATTGGGAGGGTTACGGCCCAGAGGAGCAATGCTGGATTCCAGCCCTGCGGGACGATTTATGCCACGATGACGTTTACGACTTTGGATTACCCCTTGGATTATTTATGTTTGCCTGGACATTGTGTTTATTCACTACGACCCGAGTTCCTGTCAGCTCTTCCTCAGCCCGCGCCTGCCTCCCTCCAGGTATTATAACAGATTTTGCTGCAGCTTTTTTCAATATTTTGCGAGTTGTTTTGGGGTTTTTTTTTTGCTAAAATGTTTTGCAGAGGGGTCAAATACATATTTCTCTCATTAAAATGCAAATCAATTTATAACATTTTTGACATGCGTTTTTCTGGATTTTCTTGTTGTTATTCTGTCTCTCACTGTTCAAATAAACCTACCATTAAAATTATAGACTGATCATTTCTTTGTTAGTGGGCAAACGTACAAAATCAGCAGGGGATCAAATACTTTTTTCCCTCACTGCATATTATATATAATATTTTGTCTCATTTGATTAATTAGGTTCTCTTTATCTGAGGTTGTCTTTTAAAATCTGATGATGATTTAGGTCATATATATGCAGATATATAGAAAATTTTAAGGTGTTAAACTGTAGCTGGCAGAGCTTGCCAAACACACATGCATACACACGCCATACACACGCCGTGGCATGAACTTGAACTTAACATAGATAAAGCCATGGGTCTGTGACAGACCCTTTTTCTGTTGAGTTGTCCGATGTTGTTGAGTTTTTCAAAGTGCACTGAAAAGCACACACTGAATAAACGCGAGCCCGGTGGTTGGCTAAAATTACACCTGTCTCCCATGTCTTCCTCACAGACCAGTTTCTACAACTGCCAATATTTCTGATTGTCACGATTCCCTCGCGCAACTGTGCGCGTTGAGTGCTGTTGCGCAAGAGCGGACCTCTTCCGGGGTGACGTCATGTCTTCGCCCCGTCGCATCAGATGTGCGTTCATGGATGTGCGCACAGCTGTTAGCGGTTGCGGGCTAATGACCAGTCTATTTATACCGGGAGCCGTGTTCCACACGGCGCTGTTCAACTGAATGACTGTCTGGCTGATCCACATATGGACATACCAACGTGTGTATAACGGAATGTATGCTTTGTAAAGCTAAAAGACGACTATCGGGAATCACCGTTTCAGTATGTTTATGCCTTAGATGTAGCATTAGCGCTAGCCGTAGCCAAGTGAGCATAGTTAGCTCAGGAGTTTGTTTATCGTGTTTTGTGTTGCATTCGTCACTGTAAATAAAAGGCACCGTTCCACTGCGACTGCATCCTGCCTCCTTCCCTTCACGTCCCGTAACATTGCTACACTTATTGTTGCTACACTACTCAATAGTTTACAGTCCATGTTCTGTGTATTTATTGTCCTGTATATTTATTGTTCTGCACATACTGTTCTGTGTATTTATTGTCCTACATTCATCTTACACTGTTGTGTATTTACACTTTATGTATTCTTGTGTACTTTTATGTGTTGCACCATGGTCTTGGTGAAACTGCATTAGGTTCTTGTATTTTTCTTATTAAGCTAAGCGTTTTGTAACACAAAAATCTAACTGCATGGTTTTGACCTGAACTGAAAATTTGAGAAGTCTTTGCATGGCTGCTTAGATATTTTTTTGACAAGGCTCACGTGTCATCATCATCTGATCTGGGCTCCAAGCGCTCCTTGTCCACCTCCACGTCAGAGTCATCCTCTCCTTCATCGTCAGTGTTGTCTGTTTTTTTATCTTCCACAATATTTTCAATCACTTCCTCCAGTGCACTGTCTTCAGTTAATGGTATGACTGTTCCTGACAAAAAAGTAGAGAAAGGAAAAAACAGTAAGACCCTAGAGAGTCCTCCCAAAGAACCAATGTTGGGCCCTTAAACAGTTCTAGGTTTGGAGTGCATCATCCAAATGAATTACGGTGCTAAAAAGTTTGTTACAAATTAATGGTTTTATATCTTTAGAAAAAATGCACCATCAGTCAAAGAAAACCTGTGTAAACACAGTTTCAGCCGACTCAACTATCTCTCTCTCTCTCTCTCTCTCTCTCTCTCCTCTATATATATATATATATATATATATATATATATATATATATATATATATATATATATATATATATATATATATATATATATATATATATATATATATATATATATATATATATATATATATATATATAGGAAGATGTGAAATGTTTCTCCCAGCCTTAGGGGGGAGCTGTGTTCTGTGAGATTCATTGTGTGAGTGAGCCCTTCTTTACATGGGTGGAGCTGTTGCTAATACAGTTCTATTTCCTTGTGGAAAGGTGCTGCAATTCGTTTATGTGCATGAGCCTGAATAAAGGAAAGCTTCACTACTGTGACAGCCACGATCTGTGTCCTCCTCAATCATCCATCACACAAACACAACGCAGAGACATTTGGGGGGAGCACTCAGACGAAGAGGGAATATATATAATATATATATTATATATTATGGGCAGTGATAGCTCAGGGGTTAAGATGTTGGATCCCTGATTGGAAGGTCAAATGCTCAGTTAAAATAAACATGCAGTTTTTTTTATCAGTGAAAAACAGATAATCCTTGATATAATAAAGTTTTTTGTGAGATGTTTATTTACTGTGCTCTCCAGTAATACTGGCACCCTTCGTAATATGACCAAAGAAGACTGTGAAAAATTGTCTTTATTGTTTAACCTTTTGATCTTTTATCCAAAAATTCACAGAAATTATCTGCTCTCATGGATATAAATCAATTGCAAACAAAACACGTTTATTTAAAAAAAATCTATCTTTGTTAAATATAGTTATGCAACAATTATTGCCACCCTTTCGGTCAATATCTCGTGCTACCTCCCTTTCCCAAGACAACAGCTCTGAGTCTTCTCCTATACTTCTCCTCACTTGTTGGTGATTCTTCACAAAAAAATTTAATTTTATATCTTTATGTTTGAAGCCTGACGTGTCAAAAGGTTGAAAAGTTCAAGGGGGCCGAATACTTTCGCAAGGCACTGTAGCAAGGGATCTGAGACCATTCCTCCATACAGAATCTCTCCAAATCCTTCAAATTTTGAGGTATACGCTGGTGGATTCTCCTCTTCAGTTCACCCCACAGGTTTTCTATGGGGTTCAGGTCAGGGGACTGGGATGGCAATGGCAGGACCTTGATTTTGAGGTCAGTAATCCATTTTTGTGTTGACTTTGATGTATGTTTTGGATTATTGTCCTGCTGGAAGGATCTGCCTCTGGCAGAAAAACAGCCCCAAAACATTAAAGAGCCACCACCATAATTAATCGTGGGCATGTGGATCTTTTCCATATGGCTACCTTTCTGTGTAAGCCAAAACTACCTCTGGTGTTTATTCCCAAAAAGCTTTATTTTGGTTTCATCTGACCATAGAACCTGATCCCATTTGAAGTTCCAGTAGTGTCTGACAATTTGAAGAAACTTGAGTTTGTTTTTGGATGAGAGTAGAGGCTTTTTTCATGAAACCCTTCTAAACAACTTGATGTGGTGATGTAGGTGACTTCGAATTTGATTCTCCAGCTGTGATCCTTGTGGATTTTTTGGTCACTCGAACCATCCTCTTCACAGTGCATTGAGACAATATAGACACATGTCCAATTCCAGGTTAATTTATAACATTTCCAGTTGATTGGAACTTAATTATTGCTCTAATGGTGGAAATAGGCATTTTCAATGCTTTTGCTATATTCTTTTAGCCACTTCACATTTTGTGAAGCTCAACAACCTTTTGCCGCACAAATATATTTCTTGGTCTTTGTTATGAATGACCATTGTTATGAATGACTAAGGGAATTTTGCCTATGTGTTACCTCATATTTATATCCCTGTGAAACAGGGATAAATGGTTGAACAATTGCCTGTTCCTAGTCACCCAGGTGTACTAAAAATGTAAAATAAAATTGGGAATATACTTCAAATATATTTTTTCTCATATTAATTCATAGGGTTGCCAATAATTGTTGCACACCTATATTTAACAAACATGTGTTTGCAATTGTTTGCTATCCACAAGAGCAGAGTATTTTTGGAACTTTTTTTAAACAAAAGATCAAAAATATAACAAAAGATTAAACAATAAAAACAAATTTTCACAGCCTTCTTTGCTCATATTTACCAAGCGTGCCAATATTAGTGGAGGGCACTGTACCATTTATGAAAAGAATCTCCACTGTCAGCACTTTGTAACCATCAGTAAGTTTAGTAAACTTGTTACATGCTACCACAGTGGTTCTGTGCTAGCAACCAAATGATAGATGGCTCTGCCAGTGTCCATGTTGGGCCCTTAAACTTGGTGTTTAACCCTTCACTGCTCAGCTCTAAGCTTGGAGCGGATTAAATCTCACTTAACACTTTTGGGTAAAAGCATTGGCTAACTGAATACAGTGCTGTAAAAATCCTTTTCTGATTTCTTCATGTTCATGCGCTTGCTCGAATGTGTTACTGTTTCTATAATAAGACCTCATTCTCAGGGACTCATAGTATTTATCATTATCATTAACTTTTATCATTAACACCACAAGAAAGTCTTCAGAATAGAGGACTTGATGGTGCAAGGGGAAAATGTCTACATTTTTGTATATTATTAATTTAAATGCTTGTATAACGCTGTTTTGTGAAAGCTGTCCATATAAATATAATTGAGTGGAGCTGAATTGAGTTCAGAGAATGCTTTTTGGTTGCTCGCTATCATTACAAGGTGCATTTTTTGTCTCATTAACTGAAAGAGAGAGAGGAAATAAACTAACTTGTTTCACTGACATTTGAAAACGTTAACTGCAACTATAAATAAATCTGCTTATTAATAAAAGTTTACTGTAGTATAAGAGGAATAAAACTATTCAGCACATACTGTTATAGGAAAATAATCAACTTCAGGAAAGAGTAACTGTGGTTTGTGTCAGGCTGAATCACACCCTAACCCTAACCCTAAGTCATGTTTTTTTTTTCTTATAAAAGCATAGAATATGGGGAAAGTGATGGCTTGGCGGTTAAGACTCTGGGTTACTGATCAGAAAGTTGGGGGCTCAAGTCCCGGTGCTGCCAAGCTGCCACTGTTGGGTCTCTGAGCAAGGCCCTTATCCCTCTCTGCTCCATGGGTGCCGTATCATGGCTGACCCCCTGTGCTCTGACCCCAGCTTACTGACATGCTAGGGTATGCGGAGAATACCCCAATAAAGTGTGATCAATAAAAACAATATGTACAGACAATATGTATCAACATGTAGTGTGTATAGAATACAGAATAAGCTTTCTATAATACTGTGACAAAGAAAAACTTCTACATTCATCAACTTCTACTGTATACTTGGCCGTTTTACCCAGTGTAGAGTAGGTGAGTTGTGCCTTAGCCAGAGCGTTAAGGAGTGTATCAGGTGGGCGGTCTGTCCATTTTCGCCGCCCTTCTGGACATTGCTCCTTTTCTTCCTGATCAGTAGGTCTGGCTACAATTAAAAAAAACAATGTAAGGTGTTTATATGAATTCTGAACTCCAGGACCTGGTCTTCCCAATATCATTAATACTGTGACTCTTGAATGGGGAACTGCTAGATGTCGTTAATTTGAACTCTGATATTGATCTCTGTGGCTAAGAGGACCATAATTCACCATAGTCTCTAGGTGGGAAATAGAGCAACACTAGCCAGTCAATGGTTTCTCTAAGCACATGTTTTCCAATAAGTGCAGTTAATGCGCTCCTGCAAATTCTTCCTACTGCTCTATGACTTTACATGCTTATTGTTTATTGTATATGTGTGCATGTTCTTCATGTGCCACTTACCCTGTGTAGATGAATACGTGGAGCAAATGGATAAGACCTCCAAGTTTGCCAGAGCATTCAGTAGAGTTTTAGGAGGCTCATGTCGCCACATCCTTCTTTTCACATGCTTCTCTCCTTCATCACTCCTACCTTCCTCGACTCTTTCTTCATGCTTAATTTCAGTCTCACCTGCAGGTCTCCAGACTTTGAGCTTTGCATCAAATTTCAGTGTTTGATTCAGAGGATCCTCCTGGCAAGCAGCCACATAGACACAATTTTAAATGAATTATTATTTTATATATTATAGCAACAATGGTTTTCTCACATCTAAATCAAACTCTGTAAAAAATAAATAAATAAATAAACATTTTACTTGTTAGTTTAATAAAAGATTGGTAAAAGTTTCCTGTGATTTTCTACCACACAAATAAATCATAACACTTATATAGACTTGAAGCATTGTCGTGGCAGCATCAGGTTTGAGGTTGCTTTTAATCATTAGGTACTAGGAATTTGCTCAGGATTGTGGGTAAGCAGGGAAAGCAGCGAAAATGGGCAAGCGTAAGGATTTGAGCAACTTTGACAAGGGCCAATTGTGATGGCTAGATGACTGGGTCAGAGCATCTCCAAACAACAGGTCTTGTGGGGTGTTCCCCATATGCAGTGGTTAGTACCTACCAAAATTGGTCCAAGGAAAGATAACTGGTGAACCAGTGACAGGGTCATGGATGCCTAAGGCTCACTGATGCTTAAAAAACTATCGGGCTGCGTAACTGCAGGCCAGTCAGAGTGCCAATGCTGACCCCTGTCCAACATGAATAACATGCAGATGGAGAAATGGAAGAATGTGGTCTGGTCTGATGAGGCACGTTTTCTTTTACATCATGTGCGCATGTGCATACCAGGATGCACTAGGGGCAAGTCAGCAGAGGCACTGATGCTCTAGGCAATGTTCTGCTGGGAAACCTTGGGTATTAATGTGGCATTAATGTGGATGTTACTTTGACACGTAGCACCTACCTAAACATTGTTGCAGACCAAGTACTCCATTTCATGGAAATAGTATTCTCTAATGTCAGTGGCCTCTTTCAGCAGAATAAGGCGCCCTGCCACATTGGAAAAAATTTTCAGAAATGGTTTGAGGAACATGACAAAGAGCTCATGGTGTTGACTTGGCCTCCAAATTCTCCAAAATCTCAGTCCAATTGAGCATCTGTGGGATGTGCTGGGCAAGTCCGATCAATGGAGGCCCCAACTCGCAACTTACAGGACATAAAGGATCTGCTGCTAATGTCTTGGTGCTAGATACCACAGTAAATCTTCAGTGGTCTTGCAAAGTCCATGCCTTGATGGGTCAGAGCCCTTGATGGGTTTTGGTGGCCCAAGGGAGACCTACACAATATTAGGCAGGTGGTTTTAATGTTATGGCTGTTCATGGTATATAATGGAATACGTTATATGGTATTTTACTGTCAGTGGTATTTTACCTCGTTCTTTTCTTCCATTTCCTGAGGTTCTTTGTCTCCTTCACCCTGAATTATGTCACCTTGCAGCTTGATCTCAAACATGACTCCTTTCTGCATAACAGAGGGGAGACCTTCAGTGCTGATGAACAGTGAAGCTTGTGTACATCTACAGGTTGAAGAATGTAGCTACCTTGTCATTATATTTTTTCTGCAGCTCTCGCCTCTCTTTCTGATTCTGCCTCAGAGCTTTTTCCATATCTGTGGGCTAAAGAGAATAGCAATGAGCTTCTGTGTGTGTGTGTGTGTGTGTGTGTGTGTGTGTGTGTGTGTGTGTGTGTGCGTGTATGTGTTCTTACCTTTTGCTCTTCACTGGGTAGATGTGTGTGATTTTCTGTAGGACGCTCCAACAAGTATGCACCTGCTACATTTGGCTGGACCTGAGGAGACGTACAAAGGAAAGCAGGAAATTTAATCAGGTTGTGTGTGAAACTTATGTATCTAACATTTCCCTAAACAGAGAATAATTTTGTCTTTTGTTTTCTATTGGTTGGGCATCCAAGCCATTCATGCATCCTTCATTATTCAAGTGACTGAATTAGTGAATTGATCTGTCTGGGTTAATTCAAAATTATTGTTGGTGGGTAGTAACAAATAACTGTTCGAGTGAGTGCCTTTCCTGCCTGGTTTTTTTTGGGAGGGTTCACTGTTCTGTAGTGTGTGTGTGTGTGTGTGTGTGTTACCTCAACATACTGCCTCTGCCCCATCTCTCTGATCTCGTCATGATAATGTTGCCTGATTTGCTGTAACTGCCTGAGATACTCCTGCGCACGCACGCACACACGCACGCACGCACACACGCGCACACACACACACACACACACACACTCTCTGCATGAACAATTCATTAATCTATCATTTCAAAAGACATCCAAAAGACGTCCTAGAGACCTTTTGTTCCTGTATTTTCTCATGTGGTCCTTGCTGAGGTGGAGTGGCTCTCTCATCAAGGCATTTGTACCGTTCAGCATCTGCTGTACTTGGCCTCAACCCCTGCATAAAGTACAATATAAGGCTAAGTAAGAGTTTTAAGACTAACAGTGAAACTATTATGTGTGTTTGTATGTGTGTGTGTACGTGTGTGTGTGCGTGCGTGCGCGCATCTTACCAGCTGTTTTTCGGCTCTGAGTTTGTACTGGCTGGCTTCTTGTCTTCTCTGTAGGTATTCCTCCCTTGCTGCTGCCACACTACAAAAAAGAGACATAAAGAATCAAGAGAGCCATCTGCTATCTGTCAATCCCTTTGTCCATCCATTATCATCTGTCTTACATATTAACATACCGACATATCACTAATCCTCCCATCTCCATTCAAATCTCTTGTCAAATAAAATAATAAAACACATTTTTCAATTCTCTCATCCACACACACTCACAGCTGGTATGGCTCCAGAGCATTCGGTCTATTGGCCGGTCTCTCCAGCTCCATGGGTTCTTGTGCTGCAAGACGAGGTGGAAGAAGTTGTTGAAAACATGGCTGGTGCTGCAGTTGGTCCCGATGGTCACGGTGCTGCCTGTAGTGCTGCAGATGTGCATTAGGTTTGGTCTCAAACTGAGCGGGTGCTCCTGCTCGTGCCTTTCCCACATCTACCACAGCTGCTTGGCCTGCCACTTTCTTGGAATGAGACAAAATAAGATTTTAAATTTCATGTTACTTTTTAGTTTTATATAACACACACACATATATATTTTCCATTGTGTTGTGAAATCACACACACACACACACACACACACACACACACACACACACACACACATTTGTATGTTACTGGATAGTGACAGTTCATCTGTAAGCTTAAATTGCAAAGCTTTACATTGAGTTTAAATGGTATATACACTGGTATTGTAGGAGTATCAGGGCTAGGTCACTAGACTGTTATGGTAGTTTTAAATAATGGATTCAGTGTCACTCTTTGGGATATTCAAAGTTTGAGTTATTTTATTTAGATGTTTGTATAGATTTGTTTTTATATTTCCTTGGTCTTCATGATGCCATCTGTTTAGATATGATCTCTAACAAAGGCTAGGATCTTCCAGGAACCAGTGTATTTATATTGAGGTCATGTGACCCTTTAATTGCACACTGGTTGACTCCACTAAACTAATTGTGACTTATGGCACCTGGTTGTACCAGAACCAATTCAGGGGTTTCGCAGAAGGCACTGTATGCGCTATCTAAAAAACCACATCAGTCCGTTACTGTAGTGTCCAATTTCTTATAAAATGTCAAGTTAATATACTACTTTTGTTTCCCAAAAGATATGGGATAATTATTTTGCTCACACTGTCCCATTCCATTACCCATCCATCCACACACACACACACACACACACACACACACACACACACACACACACACACACACACACACAAACACACACACACACACACACACACACACACACACACACACACACACACACACACACACACACACACACACACACACACACACACACACACACACACATCTGACTGAAGTTCAAGTCTGAGCACCACCAAACTGTTCCCCAGTGTCAGGATGGCCGAGCGGTCTAAGGCGCCAGACTCAAGGTTCAGTCCTTCCCCTGCTTAATGGAGGATTCTGGTCTCCAACTGGAGGCGTGGGTTCAAATCCCACTTCTGACATGAGACTTTTGATTTTTTTTAAAAACATGTCTTTGAATATAAATACAATGATTTTAACATGACTATAATTTTATATGTATTAAATTGAAAATGCCATCCAACACTGGAAAAGTTTTTTTGCCTCGAAAAAGTATTTAACCCCCTTAAACTAATCAGATTTGTGTGGATTACAAATGACACTTTAACAGATTGTTCCAACCAGTATTTTTCTTTTTTATTGTAAACCAATATGCTCTCAAAGCAAACCTTCAGACTAGTAATTAGACCGGTAGAACAAAGTCTGTTGGGGTAAGTGCAAACCAACTTTGCACACTGTTTGAGAGTGATTTCTGACCATTCTTCCTGGAAGATTTGCTCCAGGTTCTTCTGGTTGGTTGGACGTTGTTTGTAGACATAAATTTTCAGATAGTGCCGAAGATTCTCAAAGGGATTCAGATCTGGACTTTGACTTGGCCATTGTAGAACATTCATCTTTTTGTTTTTAACCACTCCTGCATTGCATTGGCCTTGTGTTTGGGATCATTGCCCTGCTAAAATGTAAAATTTCTTCCATGCTTTTAGTTTGTTTTGGTTTTTTAGCAGACTGCAGCAGGTACTCACTTTTGTTGCCAGTGGTTTAGACATTAATGGCTGTGTTTTGAGTTATTTTGAGGGGACAGCAAATTTATACTGTTATACAAGCTGTACACTCACTACATTACATTGTGGCAAAGTGTAATTTCTTCAGTGTTGTCACATTAAAAGATATAATCAAATATTTACAAAAATGTGAGGGGTGTACTCACTTTTGAGATACTGTATGTAAGAAGCAGCATTTTTCAGTTTTGGCTTTTTGTCAAATTACTTGTTGACCAATAATTCATTTTGACTTTGAAATTTCACTGTAATAGTGAATACTCCCTGAACTAGATATAGTATGCAACTGAATTATCAGTCTAATATGGCATTTCCCACTACCTGGAATAAACTGTAACAAATATTATACAAGGGAGAGCTGGCAGTGCCTCTACACCTTGCACCATGACTACCCTTAGTCATAATAATCTGCTTGTTTATTTCCAAACATACAGCAAATACCATATTGTACTTTATATTATTATATTTTAGACCAGTACTGGATGCTATCGTCTTCTGTAGCCTCAGATTCTCAGTCCCCCTCAAGGTTGGATATGTTGTGCATTCTGAGATGTTTTTCTGCTCACACTGGTTGTAAAAAGTGGTCATTTGGCCATTTTCCTCTGTCTGCTCTCATAACTGCAGCTCACTGGATGTTTTTGCTTTTTGCAACATTCTGTGAAAATTCTAGTTTACAGGACACACTATCAGAATATATTACAAAGGTGGGACACAGTGTTGCTGCGAGTTACATTACATTTACAGCACTGAACAGTTACCCTCATCCAGAGGGACTTACAGAAGTGAAAGGACATTGAATTTTATCTCATTTATACAATCAAGAAGTTAAGGGAAATCGGCCTCTTCTGGGATTTGAAATCACAACCTTCCGATCAGTAGTCAAAAGCCTTAACCAGGAAAAAGTTTAAGAAAGGATCTGTGACTTGTATGGCAGTTTATACAGTAATATGGTAGAAATATGGTTTTATTTTTGAGCTCATACAAGACAGTATTAGTATATATTGGGTTACTGGCACAAACCACATCTGAAAACAAAACAAATAGTGTGCATCCTATTCATATCAAGTTAAGTAAAAAATAAATAAAAAAATTAAAAAATAAAAAAATTCACTGACACTCTACCACTATCAAAAATTTTCAGGTTGTGATGAATATCCATCCATCCATCTTCAACCGCTTATTCCTGCTTCAGGGTCGCGGGGAACCTGGAGCCTATCCCAGGAAGCATCGGGCACAAGGCGGGGTACACCCTGGACAGGGTGCCAGTCCATCGCAGGGCACAATCACATACACACTCACACACCCATTCATACACTACATTCATACACTACTACTACACTGGAGGTGTGAGGCGAACGTGCTAACCACTAAGCCACCGTGCGCCCCAGATGTGAATATGACTAATTTAAAAAACCAACATAAAATAAATAAGCTACAGTATCATAATAAATGAAAGAGACTGGTTTAGTTTGTAAAAACTGCTCCGAAATTTGCCAGCTCTACTTTACATGGTCACCAGACAAGATGTCTATCTGCTGCCTACAGTAATCTTTCCCTGAAGTCAACTGGGACCTGGCCAGTGTGCTCAAATGTACAAGTTAAACATGTATGAGAAAAAAAACACAACATTTTCAGTTCAAGGGGCTAAAACGGACACGCTGGTCATATCCTCACACAATTTCCTAATATTAGACTGGATATTAACCATAAAGTGAAAACATGGAGGAAGAAGAAGAACAATACTTTATTCTGTGTGATGCAAGGCTTGGTTACTGCACATCTTCGCTCTGGTCTGGGAGGCAGCTTGCTCAGTGGATACTTAGGCTTTACTGCTAGACCGGGCCTTGGTGTAACTTTGGACAGAGAAAGAAATATTCAAGGAAGTGCAAAAAGAGGCTGGTGAGAGAATGCCTGTTTATAGCTGCTATAGCATGAGTGAGACCTAACTTAACCCCATAACTATAAACAAAAAATGGATAGTGTTGTTCTTTAATTATTTTTTTTTATATATATAATCTGTATTTCAATAAGATCAATAAACCATTTCAGAATATGCCGTTATAGGAACATCAATTTTGGGTTCATAACATTTACTCATACACTTAACATTTAAGTATTGTTTTAATTTGTCTCATATGTATGTGCTGTAATACTGCTACTTGGAAGCTTATAGGCAATTTTCTACCACAGGAACCTTTTTAAACTTCATAAAATATACTCATAAAAATATGCCATATACTCATGGAAAAAACTGCCGACATAAAATAGTACAAGTAAATAAATTTTTAAAAATATTGTTTTTGCAGTGTAGCGAAGGGGTCAAGCTCATTTTAGCTAACAAGCCACATTACACTTATTCCAAGTAGGTTGGACCAAAACAATCTACAAACTGTTTCTGGAAACTTGCTAATAAACAATTTCCCATCATTAACACATTTTGTTAGTAGCCAGGTCTATGGCTATGAGTTTACTACTCCATTTTGCGCCTTAGTGGGGCAGACACTATCTCTTTTTTAGATTTAACTTAATCCTTGCTCTAAATTAAAATCCTCATTGTACTGTAAACACCCTTGGGATAGAGTATGTGTGCTGTGTGTAGGAACAGTGTTGGGTACCTGCAGTATGTTTGTTCACATGCTGTGCTACAGGTTCTCTGTGCAGAACTGTGTGACTAAATTCCTCCTCTATGAACTGCAACACAGCCAGAGACAGAAACACACACACACACACAATGTTAAAGAAAGTCATGTCTGTTGCAACCACCCAAGACAGTACCCCTCCCTGCCAGCAGAGGTCAATAATGAGCTGTTCATCTCCTGTTTACTTTCTGGGTTGGGCATATGCTCTTCAGTTTATATTTGCAAAGTCTTGCAATTGTAGTGTCAAGTTTTGTTTTTGTTTTTTTTGTTTTGTTTTGGGTTTTTTTGGTAGTCTATTTCTGTGTTCTGACCATTTAACATTTTGACCATTGCTTACATAACAACAGACACATCCTCACTCTTCTACTGATTCTGGTTCATTACATGGACTACTTGTATTTTATTACTTTGTATTTTATCAACTTCTATATGCTAATGTGTCTTTTGTATATTTAGAATTAAAGGCGCATTAGGTAAGTTTAGTTTCTTTTTTTTTTATATTAGGTCTTTAACGTTTAGGTGGGTTCCATATTTGAATGATTTCCACCCATGTTCATGAAGTTCCACCTCAGGATCTACAGTGGCCCATAGAGTAAAGTGTCTATAAAATGACTGACAGGAGGCAGATCTAAACACAAGCCAGCAGGAACAGAAGTCTGAACAGAAATTTTCCAAGTGAGATTTATCGGTGAATTAATACACTAAGGCAACGGCTTAATGCATTGCTTTTAAAATGATTATTGTTTTTTACCATGTTCTATATATCTTCCAGGTTATTTGCACCGATTGTAAGGAATGATAATAAAAAAAGACATCACCAAGGCATCACTTTAAAACTAACATTCATATAGCACAACAGCACAATGTCTCAGTGTGCGTGTATTTGTGTGTTACCTGTGGGTCCAGGTGCTTGCTGATGTGTTTGAGCAGAAGTTGGCGTTTTAGCAGCGAGTTGACCGAGGGCCGGTCTCGGGGACTGACCTTAAACAACTGTGAGAGCAGCAGCCTGAGTTCAGCACTGTAACGCTGTGATATTGGAGTGTAGCACCCCCTACATATCCGCACGATCAGCTGCCTCAAACTGTTGCCTTCAAACTTTTAACACACACACATACGCAGTATCACAGACAAGCAAATGCACCCATGCTGATCCAATAGTCAGAAACACAATCTTTAAAAAATCTGATATGATATGGAGGAAATTACTGACATTCTATTATTATTATTATTATTATTATTATTATTATCATTATGGACTATTATAGTTTGGGTATAAATGTAAGTGTTCATAAGTCTCTATGTATGTGTGTGTGTGTGTTTGTGTGTGTTTGTGTGTGTCAGACATGTTCACAAGTCCAAGTCAAGTCTCAAGTCTCTGTGGTGGATTCCAGGCCAAGTCTCAAGTCTTTGTTCTATTTTTAGCAATGGTTCTTTCTGCTAGTTATTGTAATTAACAGTGTATGAGGCTAAATCAATTTTGAAATATTAAAACTGAAATATGAAAACTTGAAACTAAACATGAAAAGACATGGAAACATTTGTACTTGTTGAAAAGGGACAGGAAGCAAGCCCCTGACAGCTGTGTAACAACTTCCCATTGGATTAATTGATTGCTTTTTAAATTAAATCACATGAAGATCATCACAAGGTAAGGTTTGGCTATATTGTTGTTGTTTGTTGTTCACGTATATAACAGCACTTTTCCAATGGGTGATGAACACACGCCTTCAGATGCATCACACGTGTATATACCAATCCTGGCTTGGTGTTTAGAGATTAATTGTTGGGATATCTGCTGCTGCAGCACATACTGATAGGGAATGAATAGAAAAATGTAAAGAAAGTAGTAAAGAAAGAATGCAATCGGGAATGCCAAACCAAAATACTTGTGTTTTTCATAAGTCTCTATCTTCTATGTCTCTATCAAAAGTTATGTTAAAGAGATTAAGTTATGTTAATGAAAAGTTAAAGAGAAATCAAAATTTCTCTTTAACGAGGAAAAAATTTACATTTTGATTCAGATAAAATAAATTTACATGTGGTCATTAACTTCAATATTTATATTTATATTTGTCTTGGAAACAAATTTCACCCAGAAGTGTTTAAGAAAATGTCTTTAAGACAAAGAAAATTACATGTTTAATCTAGTGTGTCTAATTCTTTGGTGTGCTTGTGCTCCTGAATGATATTGATTTAATTCAATTACATTATATTTGCATATTTTATTTATTGTTACAATTTAGAAATCAGATTTAGATTTAAATCACTAATAATAAAACTAGAAGCGAAAAAAAAAAAAAAAAACCTCCCTGTGATGACATGAGGAAGAAACCGTGAGAGGAACCAGAGTCAAAACAGAACCCATCCTCTTCTGGGTGACACTGGATAGTGGGATTATAAATAATTTATAATATGTTTGTCATATTTTGTGTGTGGCTTTGTGTGTGTGTGTGTGTGTGTGTGTGTGTGTGTGTGTGTGTGTGTGTGTGTGTGTGCACGCGCGCATGTGTGTGTGTTTGTTGTATGTGACTGCAAATAGTTCTAGCACTCACTGGGTGTCTTAGTGTGCAGAGCTCATAGAGGACACAGGCAAGAGACCAGATATCTCTGTAGAACAAAGACAGCCCAAATATAAATACAGGAGAGAGCGAGAGACACACAGAGAGAGAGAGAGAGAGAGAGAGAGAGAGAGAGAGAGAGAGACAAAACGGACCACAGAGCAAGTTTTTCATCTTAGCTGCTAAAGGTTTCTGTGGTTTCCCAACTTTGCCAGCTTCCACCCTAAGCGCTACGTGGCGTCTGTGTATGAGAAACCGTATACACACATATACACACACACACACACACACACACACACACACACACACACACACATACCCCCACAAACACACACACTGTATGTTTAACCCTTTACAGTTTGTTTATCAAGACTTATACAGAGTCTGATTTTTATAGATTATACAGGGACCTTTACAGGTCAGAAGGTGTTGAAGGTGAAGAATCTTCTATAACAGTAGCTCAAACCGCATATAATTCATATAAAAGGTTTATATTAATGTGATCCTTTTTTCATATTAACATCAGAAGACAGAAAAAAAATTATAGACTGGCAAGAGAACAACTGTAATGTAAATATTTAACACTAACTACAAAAATAAACATAACTATAAACAGATAAAATGTAAGATGTGTCTTTATTAAATGAACAGTTGTAATGGTTGGCAAATTCCTGTGGTGTAAGCAGAATAAAACACTTTGGGACATAGGGACAAAATAATTAGTGTAGTAGCCATATTTCAGATTTCCATTGTTTAAATTCATTATTATATTTTACTTGTGTTAAGCAGACATTTAACATTGTTTATCTTTCCTTTGTTCACAGTGGTTCTTACTGTGCATGCTCAGTAATGATATGCTAGTTCAGTGTTAAGTAATGCATGTAAAAAAGGCTATAAAGATGTGCAAGTTTGGGAGAAAACAAGCTTTTGACTGTAAGGGATTACAGTATGTTAGACAACAAATAGATTGTTGAGAAGATGATAAAATAAGTGGATTATACTTTATGACGATTGAAAGAAAGTTTGAGTTTGAAGAATAAAGAAAGACTAAGGATATTCCATGGACAGAGTTGTGAGTATTTCAATATGAAGACAAGAGCTAAGATACAGTATGCATCAAACTTGTAAACTAACTTCAAGAAAATCACGTCCCGTACAATCAGGGTGGTAACAGTAATGCTGCTTCTATCAATACACATCACACTACTCCATCGTTGATTAGTTTCCTACAACTGCATGCCCCAAGTGTTTTATTCCTTAATTATTATATAGTGATCTGTAAAGAACTAAATGACGGATCAGGCACATTGTCTTTTAGGTTAATTTTAGATCCGCCCATATATGGACGGACACACACACACACACACACACACACACACACACACAGAGAACATGCAATGTGTCACAGTACATACGTTTTGTTGTTATAAGGCCTGTTCTCACAGATTTCCGGTGAAATATAGTATGGCGTCCCAACACATGTTCTTGCCAGCTCTGTTGTGCTGCACCAGCAAAAGACATGAGTTAGTTACAGTTACATTTATAAAGTGCTTTTTGAGACACTCAAAGCGTTTTAAATAGTATGGGGGGTCTCTTCAACCACCACTAGTGTGTAGCATCCACCTGGATGATGCAACGGCAGCCACAGTGCACCAGAATGCCCAATACACACCAGCTATTAGTGGAGAGGAGAGAGTGATGTAGCCAATTCAGGGATGGGGATTATTAGGAGGCCATGATACAGAAAGGCCAATGGGGGAATTTCACCAGGACTCCAGGGTATACCCCTACACGAGGCATCTTAAAATACTGATAAATGCACATGTACAATATTTAGTCATTCAGAAAGGTTTGGGATGGTGCAGAAGCTCACTGAGGGCTTCACAGATGAAATATACAGTACTCAGAGACAAGCAGGAAAAAGAAGTAACATAAATTAATAATA
The DNA here is from genome assembly GCA_012411365.1 of Ameiurus melas. NCBI lineage: Eukaryota > Metazoa > Chordata > Actinopteri > Siluriformes > Ictaluridae > Ameiurus > Ameiurus melas. The sequence goes on from CM022758.1 coordinate 6,097,958, forward strand.
AAATAAATTATTAATTAGTGAATTAATCAGCAGCCTCCAAAGTACACCTCTTCCATTTCCTTGTAGCTCTAAACAACATGAACTTGTTACAATCAGTCTGTGACAGGGAAATCAAAAACCTTATTAGAATGAGTAGCATTATTGTTTGAGTAAAATCCAGAATTACTTTAATTAAGATCACAAATATCATAGTCCACTATAAGAAATTAATTAAGGAAGTCCAAAAACGTAATAATCATTCAAATAGGATTCATTTAAACATGATTAATAGTGTAGCATTAACATCCATCTATCCAATCTTCATTCTGCCTATCCTACACAGGGTTGCAGGGGAGACTGGAGCCCATCCCAGGGTATAAAGCGGGGGACACCCTGGACGGGGTGCCAACCAATCGCAGGGCACAACCACACTACACACAATTTAGAGATGTCAACTAACCTACAACACATGTCTTTGGACTAGGTGAGGAAACCGGAGTACCAGAAGGAGACACCCGAGGCAAGGGAAGTACATGCAAGCACCGTGCACACGAGGTGGAGGCAGAATTTTAACCCCCAACCCTGGAGTTGCAAGGCAAACATGTTAACCACTAAGCCACCATTCCTGATTCAATTATTAAAAAAAAAAACACCTATAACACCTCCCCCCCACACAAACAGAGTAACATACTACACACACTCACTTGTTTAACATTCTTGCGATGCCAAAATCTCCGAGTTTGACTTTTGTCCCTCCTTGAGTGAGGAAGATGTTCTATCAGGTTTCATAAAAACAATACAAAAAAAAATTATATTAATGAACAATAATTTCTATCACTGTTAAGCTTACTTTGTAAGGAATAAATCACTTCACAACATCCTGTGATAGGAAAAATATCAACCACGTGGTGGTAACAGTAACTCTACTTTGTGTCATCGCGCATCACACCACTCCGTCCCCAATTGATTTAAATTTAGTGTTTTGAATGCTTTTGCTGCCAATTTGAATACCATATATCATGTATCCTTAAATACATTGTGATCCATATTATTGTGATATTTCGTCCACCTTGAAAATTAAATGTAAGAAGTGTGTACCTGAGCTTTGATGTCTCTGTGCAGAACTTTTCTGTCATGAATGTGCTTCAGACCCAAACAGATCTGAACAAACCAGTCTATTATCTGTAAAGAGGAGACAGGACAAATTATTTAAGAATTCATTAAAACTAATTACAGACAATTATTAAGATTGAGAGAGAGAGAGAGAGAGAGAGAGTGTGTGTGTGTGTGTGTGTGTGTGTGTGTGTGTGTGTAAGACATACTGTACCTGTTCCTCTGTGAATAGCTGTCCTCTTTGCAAAGTGATTTTATTCATGAGATCCCCACCATCACAGTACTCCATCACTATGTAAAGAGTATTTCTTTCTGAAAACACACACACACACACAAGTAATAACCGTCCTTTTTGCATTATACTCCAGCTTATTTCTGGGTCACATTACAAAATCACATTACAAAATAGTCAAAATCCATGTTGAAAATATCCTCATAATTGTTCTTCAGTAATCAAAGATATCACAGATTTGTCCAGGATAAAACAGCACACGCTTTTTAAATGTAAGTTTAAAAAAATCAACTTCAGGATTGCAACAGTAACTCTGCTTCATCACACTTAAAGGTAAATGGCTAGTTTATTTGTCAATAGAGTGGAAGTACAGTCTCCTAATTGTATAGGCATGGAGTGGGCAGAAATACCTAGAGATCCTGAGTTCTTAAATCAGTGTTGCTATATTTATTATTTTCTACTATATAACTTTTGTACAAATTCACTGTCTCAGCGAATGACACGGTTCAAAGTGTGATGTGAGCTGCATTTTTGTGTTGTTTTGAGTTCAACTTCATTTGTTGATCATAACATTGTGAAAGCGTTATGGTGTCTCCGCCCCTGATCCGTCATTGGTCTGTTACCCAATGTGTGCACCTGTTTTTAGTTCATCCCTAGGGTTCGTTTGTTTTCATATACCCTCGTTTGTTTTATTTTTTATCTCGTTGCAAAGTCTCGCTCATTGTAGTGTACGTATCTGAGTCTTAGTTTCCTGTTACCAGTTTTACTTCTGTGTTGAGATTTTTATGATTATAGATATTCTGATGATTACCCTGTTTGCCTGTACTGTGACCCCTGTATTATTTGAACTAGGGATATGCAAGACTAATCGACTGGTCGACTAAGCAGTACAGCTGCTACTAGTAGCCAAACAATAGTAAATTATACACAAAATAATATACATTTTAAATAACACATTAAAATAATACATTTTAAAAAAAAATAATACATTATTTTAAAAAGTATATCTGGAGTGGAAACAAAATCTTTTTATTTTACCTCATATCTTGCATGTGTTTTCTCCGTGTCAGTTGTAGCGGGCTCAGAAATGACCACTCAAAAGACGAGCAATGAATGTGTGTGAGTATTAAAGCTTAAGCCCAACACTATTTAATATACCTATAAATGAATTGGCCTTCACTTTAGATGCTTACGGTCACACTCTACATGACTCAGAGGTCAAATTTCTGCTGTATGCAGATGACCTGGTCCTCCTGTTCCCCAGTGTTCAGAGTCTACAACAGAACCTGTACCTGCAGCAGCAGTACTGTCAGACCTGGGCCATAACAGTGCCAACAAGACCAAAACTATTATTTTTCAAAAAAAGATCCAGATGTCAAGGAAACACATCACACATTACTTTACGGACATACAAAATAGAAAATTCTAAAGAATACAATTATTTCCACAAGAAATTTAATTCAAACAGTGAATGACAGAGAAAGTATGCAGGGCATTCTACACAATTACATTTTTTAATTTTATTATTTTTTTTATCAAAACAAATTTTTTGGAATCAAATTCCAATTTGAATCTGGCTCAAATTGAACCAATTCTGCTGTATAGTAGTGAGGTCTGGGGGCCACTTACAAATCTAAACTTTACAGAAAGGGACCAACACCCTTTATGTAAATCCATTCTACAAGTTTGACAAAAGAATGGCTCCAGATTGATGAACGAATGAATTACATTTACATTTATTCATTTAGCAGATGCTTTTATCCAAAGCGACTTACAAATGATAAAATACAAGCAAAGTGATATATCAAGCAGAGAGCAGTACAAGTAGCGCTACCACACAAGTTCTTTAATTGAATTTCCAGAAGAAGCAAAGTGGTAAATGGGCACTTATATAGCGCTTTTATCCAAAGCGCTTTACACTGTGTCTCATTCACCCATTCACACACACACCAATGGTAGCAGATGCCATGCAAGGTGCTAGCTTGCCATCGGGAGTAACTTGGGGTTCAGTGTCTTGGCCAAGGACACTTCGGCATGTGGAGTCACCCAGCCCGGGAACCGAACCGCCAACCCTACGATTAGTGGGCAACCCACTCTACCAACCGTGCCACAGCCGCCTGCCAAGTGCCAGAGTGAGGTTTTTATTTTTATTTTTATGGGTTGGTTAGGTGTTCACTGAAGAGGTGAGTCTTTAGCCGTTTTTTGAAGATGGTGAGAGATTCTGTGGTCCAGATTGAGTTTGGAAGTTCATTCCACCACTGAGGAACATTTAGTTTGAATGTTCTCGAAAGGGACCTTGAGCCACGCTGAGTAGGTACTACTAAGAGTCGGTTGTTCATTGATCACAGATTGCATGAGGGAACGTAAGCCTTCAGGAGAGAGTAGAGGTAAGAGGGTGCTGTTCCAGTTAGGCTAATTCCCACTACTGCTCAAAATTCAGAATAGCTCTATCAAATACTGGCTCCACCTTATCACTACAAAGCCCTGCAATGCCAAGAGCTGAACAGAAAGAAGAGCCTCCTCACCTGGCTGGTCCTGAACCTCAACTCACTAATACACACTAAACAGCTCTACATCAGGAGCAGCCAGACACAAGAACAATCAGACCTCACCAAATTATAACAATACAAAATCAAAATTACATCACCAATTGGAACAAACAAACACAAGCACAAAGTAAAGTGCAGCGCTATCTGGGCCTGAATCGGCAGTAAACTGTAGCTGACTATCTGAACACAGTGACTGAACACCAACACCGAACCACGATGACAAAGTATAGACTCAGAACACACACACAAGAGCTGTCACTGTTAGAGACAGGCTGCTATAAGTACAGACTCAGTGCACACACACTGGCCATTAAGACAGGATGCTATAAGTACAGACTCAGCACATGCACTGACCATGGAGACGGGCCGCTATAAGAAATAATGGTGTGCATAATGCAAAAGCAACACTGTAGAGACAGGAAGGAACCCAGTGGTAAGGAATGCATACCTGCGGGGAATTCTACTAATGAGTGTGTGTTCTCTTGCAGTTAGCCAAGGCAAGGACAAAAAGGAGAGAGACAGGCATTTCGAGAAAACCAGAACACAGCTATGTGTCTGGGTGCATGTGTATTGATAAAATAAATCAGCTGAAAAGTGAAAGTAAAGAGCAGAAAATAAAGCACCTTCTTGAGTTATTCCAAGCCTGCCTCCACCTTCCTCATTTCTGCCTAAACTTGGGAAAGGGTCACACAGGTGACCCTTTCCCAAGATTGCCGAGATTATCAAGTCCCTCACCAGCCTCCACAAGACCAGTATCAGGCCTTGCTCCATCTGAGACAAGACCAAGATCAGCACATCGAGGATCTGCTTGAGGCCCAAACAGCAGTCAGGCAAGTAATCCAGCTTTGGCCTCATGCCACATGTTGCCCTCGCCAAGATGGGACTGCAGGTCAACTGGAAGTGTTCTTAGAGCTCTTTGAGCGCTCCACGGAACTGTGGGGCTGACCCGATGCCCAGTGCACTGCCCACCTATTACTGCTCCTGACTGGAGAAGCCCAGCTCACATCTTAGCAGCTGCTGGTCGCCAACATCCTGTAGTACCTGGCCATGAAATGGGCAATTCTGCAAGGGTCGGCCGCACCCCTGAACAGCACCATCAACAAGTCCACTCACAGACCCTCTGCGAGCTCAGCCAAACATTTGCATTTCCAGGGTACGGAGCTGAGGAAGAGATCAGTGTTGTGGTACTGGAGCAGTTCTTCGCCAACCTACCATAGGGGCTGGCGAGGTGGGACCAGTGCCATCAGCCGGCATTGATTGATGAGGAGGTCCAGCTGGCATAGGATCACCTGGCGGCATATCCAAAGGCAGGCGAACCCCTATCTCCTGTCTCTCTCTCTCTCTCATATACAATTCACTTCACCCATTCCCCATCCCTGCAACATGGAAACAGGGGCCAATTCCACCCAAACCAGATCCTAAACCGCATGGTGCAGCCTAAATATCATTGAGATTGCTGATGGTACCTCTTAAAAACCATAAAGATAGCTTTGGACCTCAATTCACATAAACAGTTATGCTATAATGGCTTAGGACTGCAATTGCCACAAACAGTTTTGCACTCAGATCTTCAACAAGTTCAACAAAACAGACTTCATGTAAAACCTGTAATGAATTTTCTGGTTACATAATTGAACTATTTTTCCATGTAGTATCAGCACATTTATAGAAGGGATTTAAAAATAATAATAATTATACTGATGTCACCCAGATGAGTATGGGTTCCCTTTTGAGTTTGGTTCCTCTCAAGGTTTCTTCCTCACATCGTCTTAGGGAGTTTTTCCTTGCCACCATTGCCTCTGTCTTGATCATTAGGGATAAATGCATATATTTAAAATCTATATTCTGAATTTAAATATTTCTGCTCTTTTGCTGTCCAAATTAAACTGAGTGTTGAAATGGCGTTGTAGTTCAGCACCCAAATGGCAGTTACGCAAGGTTTGTGTTGAGTGTGTGGGCTACAGGCCCACCATCACAGTGCCCACCCCCAGCTCTGAGCTCCTGGTGATCGTTGGGTCCAGGTGGCATGTCTTCTCAAGAGGTTGTTGGTTTTTTCCTTGCTGGGCCTCCGCTCAGTGCTGGACCTCGAAACAAGAATTCCTGCAACTAGAGGAACCACCGGGTTACTCTGGGCCATCCACTGAAGGGGGGCATGGTCAGTGACCAGGGTGAAGTGACGTTCTGCCAGGTAGTACCAGAGCTCTTCCATGGCCCACTTTATTGCAAGGCCTTCATGTTCCAGGGCAGCGTACTTATGCGTGGCAGGGATTAGCTTCTTACTGACATAGAGGACCATGTGTTTCCCCATCAAAGGTCTGGGACAGGACAGCCCCAGCCCTGTTTCAGATGCATCAGTATGGACGGTGATGGGTAGGGAGAAGTCAGGGTTTCTGAGAACAGGCAATCTGATGAGGGCCTGCTTGAGGCCTGGAATGCTCGCTATGCTTCCTCGGTCCATCACGCCTGGTCCGGTTGGCCCTTCTTGGTCAAGTCTGAGAGGGGGGAGGCTAGAGAGGCTTCAGCAGGCTCTGGCTGATGCAGTACCCCAGGTACTGAGTCTCCGTCAGCCCCAGATGGCATTTTTTTGGGTTGGCAATCAGCCAGGCCTTCCGGAGGGCTCCGAGTACTTCCCTGAGGTGGTAGAGGTGGTCGGCCCAGGTGAAGGAGTAGATGATGACATCGTCTAAGTAGGCAGCAGTGAACTGGCAGTGCAGCCTTAAGATGATGTCCATCAAATGCTGGAAGGTCGCTGGCAACCCATGTAGGCCGAAGGGGAGAACCCGGTACTGCCAGTGGCTGTTGGCAGTGCTGAAGGCGGTCTTAGGTTTTGCTTCTGAGGCCAGGGTGACTTGCCAGTAGTCCTTTGTCAGATCTAGAGTGAAGATGAACCGGGCCCTCCCCAGGCACTCTACCAGGTTATCAACTCGGGGAAGGTGGTAGCTACTAAACTCCGAGACTTAGTTCAGTCTCCGAAAGTCATTACAAAGGTGGATGCTACCGTCGGACTTTAGGACCACCATGATGGGGCTGCATCAGGGGCTGGCAAACTTCTCAATAACTCCATCCCGTAGCATCCGGCTAACTTCCTCCTCAATAGCATGACAGCAAGCCTCTGGGACACAGTAGGGCCGCTGTCTGACCACCATCAAGACCGGGCCAGAAAAAACTGTCATGCAGCTTTGCCAGGGTGTTGCAAGTCCCGAGGTGGCTGCTGAGTGGGTGGCTGTGGATCAGGTGTATCGTAAACCCTGGCCAGTGCTGCAGTTGTGGTACTAGGAGCTCGGGGATCAGCCTGACAAGGAGCAGCAACTTGCTGGCCAGGGAGGAGACCAGAAACTCAGCAGTGGGGACCTCCCTGAAATCTCCATGGATACAGGAGACCAGGAGGGCTCCAGTGGGTTTGGGCAGCTGGCTGAGGATGGTCAGGTAGGCCAGAGTTACCGTGCTTCCAGGAGGGCTGTGACTGGCTTGCCATTCACCTTGACGGCCAGGGTTGGGGCATTGGGTGGAGAAGTGGTGTGGAGGGCACAGCCAGCCAGCCAGGGCTTGTCATCTTGCTGGGATGGGGTCAAGTTTGGCTTGGTAGGCATGGGGATGTCCCATAGGTGGGGTGGCTATCCTGAAATCTCCTCTTCCAGAGCAGACCAGGCCCCGGCCACATTGGGGCTTGGCCCGGCCAAGCTGCAGAAGGTTGTCCCTCCGCTGCATTGATAGGGGAGAGACCACAGTGGCTCAGAATCTCAACTTCTAGTGTCGGGTAATAGAAAGCTTGGTCGATAAATGAATCACATGCATTAAATGAATCACATGCATAAATATGAATCACATGGGAAAAAAAAAAAAGAAAGAAAGCTTGGTCGGGCAGAAGGGCGTGGTAGGTGCACTGGGCCTCGCACAACAGAAAGGGGGTGAGGATGTCAGCCCAGCATTCTTCTTCCCATTGTTTGCATTGCACGACCGACTTGAAGGTAAGGATGAAGGCCTCTATGTCGTATTGTTGGTTAGCTTCATCAGGACACGGGGTTATTTACAGCAGGGGTTTGGGAGAGGGACTGAGGCAGAGGAGCAGGGTTTCAGCTCTTGGGTGGTGGCACATAGGCTCTGAGCTAGCTCCTGGGTCATCACCTGCTGCTACAGGTTTTTCTCCAGTAGGTGTTGTAGCATGGGGTCCATGGCGGTTGTGGGGTGGGTATGTGTTATAGAATGATTGCATTCTCCACCAGTAGCCCCTCTAGGCTGTGACAGGCAGAACAAAGACACACTGGAGGTGGTGGTAGTGGAAAAGGTACTCTATACATGTGGTTGGAGAAAAACCTCACCCCTTTCTGCCTGCTGCTCACTTTTATAGCTGCCTGTCTTCTGCAGGAGGGTGAGGAGCAGCTGCTCCACTCATTAGTTGCCAGCCGTGTGTTTCTGCCACCACACCTTGTAGCCACGCACTCTTTTGTTGTCCCAAACAAACAAGTGGTGTCCATTCAGCACCCGGCTGGCAGTTGCGTATGGAGGAGTGTGTATAGTCTGCGGTAGTGACTTTTTGTTTGATATTCTGGCCTGGTCAACTCCAGAAGCAATCACCCTATTCATGTTTGATTGTTGGAATCTTGTTTATATCATTAAAATAAACCCACAAAAAATCTCCCTGTTTCCGCTCTCTCCTTTCATGTTGCACCCTTATCAGTGATATAATCATTTATAGTAATTATTAGCAATGGCACCTACATCTGAGGACTATACTGATATCCTTGAGATAAGCAGTACTCACAACTGGACAGTTGGACGGGTGGAAGTACAGTATCTGAGCTTCCACCTGTGAGAGTTGATTTGTTTGTGTCTCTTTTTGCTTTCAGTTGTCTCCAATAGAAGCAGAGTGAGAGAGAGAACAGAGAGACCCAATTAGCACAGAGCTGTGTGTGTGTATGTGTTTAGAAAATAAAGCCATTTAAAAGCGAAAGTAAAAGATAAAGAATAAAGTGCCTTTTGAGTTGTCGCAAGCCTGCCTCCCACCCCAGAAGAAGTGTTACAAATAAATTTACAAATAAAGCTTGTGAAACTGAATTGATCTGTTAACATTTTAAAGCTAATTACCATTATTATATTCAGTATGTGACAGTGACTGTTAGTACAAAAGTTAGGAGGGTTTTTTTTAGTCCTCTACTGTGACAAAACCATGTTAGGAACTCCCAAAAACATCATCGCTTCCTCTTTTCAAATATAGCCTCTATTACTTAAATAACATGCCTTTATTTATCTTAGGTATTTATGTATGTGGAGGCCTACATGTGAAAGATTGCATAATAAATGTCCTATATATAGAAGTATGTGTCTTCTGATGGTACAAAACATTCATGTTTGGCAAATAAACACAGAGAGCAAGGTGTGTGTCTGTTTAAGTTAAACAGATCTCTGTGTTTAATTAAAGCTGAGTGACATATCACTGCACTGCACTGCACTAACCATTAAATGACTGGAAGAAAGTCACAATGTTGGGATGTTTCATTTTGGACAGTAAAGTCACTTCCTTTATGGCTGCTTCTCTTTCTCGAGTGGACATCTACAAGAGAAAAAAGAGAGAGAGAGAGAGAGAGAGAGAGAGATTTCCAATAAATACTAAAATAAGTTCTTATTTACACTGCCTTGAACAAGTATTCACCCCACAGATTATATAACTGGATAGCTCATAGAATTTTAAGTAGGTGAAGCCACCGGAAGTGCTCTGGCGGCCATTTTACGATTCCCTACGGACAGAAGGCACCATCAGCGGACAAGATAACCTGATGTGCTGCTTTTAACTGCAAAACAATATTGCAAAAGGATGTGACAGAAGTGCCCACAGGTTGTAATTTATACAGACCATATACCTATTAAGCACAAATGCGTCGTTATCCCCATGAAGAGTAGGGAACCCATAGTGAGTTCAGAATGTTAGGGAATACAAAGATGGCGGCGCAGTAGCATAACAGTGTGTGATGTCATGAGCTATCCAGTTTATATATATACACACACACACACACACACATATTATATACAGTGGTGTGAAAAAGTGTTTGCCCCCTTCCTCATTTCCTGTTCCTTTGCATGTTTGTCACACTTAAGTGTTTCGGAACATCAAACCAATTTAAACAATAGTCAAGGACAACACAAGTAAACACAAAATGCAATTTGTAAATGAAGGTGTTTATTATTAAAGGTGAAAAAAAATCCAAACCATCATGGCCCTGTGTGAAAAAGTGATTGCCCCCTTGTTAAAACATACTATAACTGTGGTTGTCCACACCTGAGTTCAATTTCTCTAGCCACACCCAGGCCTGATTATTGCCACACCTGTTCACAATCAAGGCATCACTTAAATAGTTGCTGCTTGACACAGTAAGGTCCACCAGAAGATCCTTAAAACGCTACATCATGCCGAGACCCAAAGAAATTCAGGAACAATTGAGAAAGAAAGTAATTGAGATCTATCAGTCTGGAAAAGGGTTATAAAGCCATTTCCAAAGCTTTGGGGAACCAGCGAACCACAGTGAGAGCCATTATCCACAAATGGCGAAGACATGGAACAGTGGTGAACCTTCCCAGGAGTGGCCGGCCGCCCACAATTACCCCAAGAGCGCAGCGACGACTCATCCAAGAGGTCACAAAAGACCCCACAACAACGTCCCAAAGAACTGCAGGCCTCACTTGCCTCAGTTAAGGTCAGCGTTCATGCCTCCACCATCAGGAAAAGACTGGGCAAAAATGGCCTGCATGGCAGAGTTCCAAGGAGAAAACCCACTGCTGAGCAAAAAGAACATCAAAGCTCGTCTCAATTTCTCCCACAACACATCTTGATGATCCCTAAGACTTTTGGGACAACATTCTGTGGACCGATGAGACAAAAGTGGAACTCTTTGGAAGGTGTGTGTCCAAGTATATCTGGCGTAGAAGGAACACTGCATTTCATAAAAAGAACATTATACCAACAGTAAAATATGGTGGTGGTAGTGTGATGGTCTGGAGCTGTTTTGCTGCTTCAGGACCTGGAAGACTTGCCGTGATAAAAGGAACTATGAATTCTGCTGTCTACCAAGAGATCCTGAAGGAGAACGTCCGACCATCTGTTCGTGTACTCAAGCTGAAACGAACTTGGGTTCTGCAGCAGGACAATGATCCTAAACACACCAGCAAGTCCACCACCGAATGGCTGAAGAAAAACAAAATGAAGACTTTGGAGTGGCCTAGCCAAAGTCCTGACCTGAATCCTATTGAGATGTTGTGGTATGACCTTAAAAAGGCCGTTCATGCTCGAAAACCCTCTAATGTAACTGAATTAGGACAATTCTGCAAAGATGAGTGGGCCAAAATTCCTCCAGGACGCTGTAAAAGCCTCATTGCACGTTATCGCAAACGCTTGGTTGCAGTTGTTGCTGCTAAGGGTGGCCCAACCAGTTATTAGGTTTAGGGGGCAATCACTTTTTCACACAGGGCCATGATGGTTTGGATTTTTTTTCACCTTTAATAATAAACACCTTCATTTACAAATTGCATTTTGTGTTTACTTGTGTTGTCCTTGACTATTGTTTAAATTGGTTTGATGTTCCGAAACACTTAAGTGTGACAAACATGCAAAGGAACAGGAAATGAGGAAGGGGGCAAACACTTTTTCACACCACTGTATATATATATATATATATATATCAGTGATTCACACCCTGGGAATCAGATTTTTACAATTCGATTTACAGAATATTTAAAGGTGCAAAATGTTATTTTCTGTGAAAGTTTAATTAAACCTCTCATTTTCATAAGTATATATAAGTATAAGATATGGCATTATCAAGTTTGCAAATTTGCATCCTGATATTTTTGGCCATTCAGCTTAGCAGAATTCCACAAGACCTGTCAGTTTGGGCTTTCGGTGAACAAAAACATTTTCCAGTCTTGACACAGATTCTTAATATGACTGAGGTCTGGGCTTTGACGAGGTTGAAGCAGTAACTGAAGTTGAATGAATGAATGAAAGAAAGACACAGTATACACACTTAATAAAAAGGAGCTATAATTCATTGCAGCTATGGCAATATCTGTAGTGTCTCTGTCCTGTTGGAAGGTGATCCTGAACATGTGTTTGCATGTTAGTCATTGAGTTACAGTTTTAGAGCAAAAATAGCTTTAGGTTCATCGCAACGTATACAAATGTAGCTATAATTTTTCTGGTGGTATTTTTAATGCAATTGCATGTAAAAGTGAGTGCTAAAACTGTACACTGATAATAAACCACCTTTGTTTTTATAGTTCACTACACTGGTGTCGTTTTTTGTAGTTGCTATATCTTTCCATCATTCGTTCATCTTCAGTTACCGCTTCATCCTGGTCAGGGACGCTGTGTGTTTGTTCAAATTTAATTTTAATATTATCAGGTCTCGGGACAGATGCTGTGGAGAGACTGTAGTGTCTGATTATTGAACCTATGCATTGTGTAACACATACAGTGCCTTGCGAAAGTATTCGGCCCCCTTGAACCTTTCAACCTTTTGCCACATTTCAGGCTTCAAACATAAAGATATAAAATTTTAATTTTTTGTGAAGAATCACGAACAATTGTGAAGTGGAACTTGTGGAACTTGTGAAGTGGAAATTGTGAGCTTTCAACAGAACCCTGAGACTATCACAGAGCAGGTGCATTTATACAGAGACTTGATTACACACAGGTGGATTCTATTTATCACCATCAGTCATTTAGGACAACATTGGATCATTCAGAGATCCTCGCTGAACTTCTGGAGTGAGTTTGCTGCACTGAAAGTAAAGGGGGCCGAATAATTTTGCACGCACCACTTTTCAGTTTTTTATTTGCTAAAAAAGTTTAAAATATCCAATAGATTTCGTTCCACTTCACAATTGTGTCCCACTTGTTCGTGATTCTTCACAAAAAATTTAAATTTTATATCTTTATGTTTGAAGCCTGAAATGTGGCAAAAGGTTGAAAAGTTCAAGGAGGCCGAATACTTTCGCAAGGCACTGTAAAGACAAACACAAAATACAAACAAGGGTATGATTAATGATTTTCAAGAAAAATCTAACTTTGTAGCCTATGTGAGACAGTAAATAAGTGCACAGTGGCACATTTAGGTAGGCCACAGAAAACTAAATTGGAAATATACACCATAAATAATTGTGTAATTGTGTAAATATTAAATATGAACGTAAAATATTATGGTAAAAAAATAATAATCTTACAAGAAGGTAAACGTTAATGAAGTTGCTAAAGAAATGGAGTGTGACAAAAAAGGGGACAGAAGTTCTCACCCGGGACAGGCTGACCTGCTTCACCACACATAGGTGTCCTGAACCCGTCTTCTCTCTGACCAGCAGCGCTTTCCCAAACGCGCCCTCTCCAACCTGACCCAAAACCATGTACTCCTCCATCGCCCTGATGATAATAATAATAATAATAATAATAATAATAATAATAATAATAATAATAATAATAATAATAATAATAATATTTTTAAATCTAAATACTACTACTATTACTATTACTACTACTACTACTACTACTAATAATAATAATAATAATAATAATAATAATAATAATAATTAAATTGCATTTGTTGCAAATAGTCATCGACAGAAGAAAAAAAAAAGAAAAAAATTAAGAACAAAAAGAACGGAAGTCGAGCGTGGCTGGAGCGTAACCATAGCAACGGGACAACAGTTTCGTTGATGTAGTTAAAAAATTCAACAAATTACATCTTTATTTGAGCGGAACACAAGCGGTTACTCACCGAGCTGACGAAGAACTCAGACTCCTGGTTCATTTTCACTGCGAAATGCCAAAAATGTCGTGAAATTCATGTCAAATAAAAGACTAAAGACACGCACAGAGAAGCTGGCTACGTGATGACGTGTGCGTGTGCGTGAAGGGGGCGTACAAGTCCCACGTGACTAACCGGCTCTGTGGGACTTGTAGTTTCCGCCGGAAACAGCTCAGCAAGATAAAAACAAAACAATGTTTATTGTGAATTGTACTACTGTAAAGCTTGTTGTTGTTATTCTTAATCATTATTTTTGAGTTTAATGTAATAGGCCAATAAAAATGAATAATGGTTAATTATCAGAAGTGTATTTATTTTATTTTATAGTTTCAGTCATCCGCCATGTTACACTGACTCTGCTGTTGATTTGTGTATTAGTTAAGCACTCTGTAACACGGATAGTGTATAAGTGATGCAGGCAGTGTGGATTCAAAATAAAAACGTACAGAGGGTGATAAACATATTCAGACATCGTTTTATTTTAACGTTATATGGGTTTGTTTGGTTTTTTCAAACATAAATAGTTTTCTGGGGACAAAGTAACGAGTGAGATAGGAACATTGGCTAGAGGTATGTGTAATGGACATAATTAAAATTCAATATAAAATGTATTGTTAATAATATTCCTATTATTTAAGCTTATGTTGTCTTTTGTTTCCCCTCTTTTTAACAAAACTAAATTAAGCATTCTCTCTCTTTCTTTCTTTTTTTTACACTGAAATAATGGCTACAAAAAAACAAAACAACAACAACAAAAACAAACAAACAAGTGAAGCAACCAGATTTGGGGTGGAAATATCCTGGTGCATAAAAGAATTCATGATGCCATTAATCTACACAAGAGGCACAAAACATCCCCAAAGCATCACTGACCCACCATTGTATTTTATACTGGGTATCAGGTGCTTTACCTTAAATGCAGTTCTTTACTCATCAAACATGCTGATGGTGTTCATGGCCAAAATATTTGGTCACATCTTACCAGAACAGATGGTGCTCATTAAAGTTGGTTTTGACGCTCCAAAGTTAAGAAACATCAGTTCTGCTTAGGATTCATACAAGAATTTTTGCTCACAATTAATGGTGACAGGAAAGGTGACATTACTGCAGACTTCAACGGTTGAGTTTTGGATGAGCCTGTGCCCATGATAGTCTCAGATTCTTGTTCTTGAATAACAGAAGTGGAACACAATGTGGTCTTCTGCTGGTGTAGCTCACCCACCTCAAGGTTTGACTTCTGAACATTGAGTGTTGGGTTGAAAATCCCAGGAGATCAGCAGTTTCTGACCCCCCCCATCCTCCCCCAAATTTCTGGTGTTTGTAGTGTCAATTAACTGAAGTGCTTGATCTGTATCTCCATGATTTTATGCAATGCTCTGCTGTGAGACGATTGGCTGATTGGAGAATTGCATGAATGAGCGAGTGTTCCTTATAAAGTGGCCCATGAGTGTATATATGCTACACATCACTGTCTCATAACTGCCTGTATGTTTGTGTGTGTGTGTTGGAGATTTTACTGCATAAATATGTGAACATGTGCACACTGTATGATAAACTTATCTATTTGTCTGTCTGTCTCTCTCTCTCTCTCTCACACACACACACTCACACACACACACGTCAAGAATCAACAGCATCAGAAAAGAACACACCATAAAGACAGTTTAAGACTTTATTAATATTGTTGTTGTTGTTGTTATTATTTTTACAGAAATGCTATTATATAAATTAGAATTACACTTACTGTGTGATTCTACACACATTTTTCTCATTTATCTGATTATGAATGTTATATTAGAATGTGAGAAATTTAAAAGTAATTTATTCTCAAAATGAAGCCACAGGCACAACATGGTTCAGTGGTATAAAAATTACTTTCATTTTTACCTTCCTGCAAGAATATCCTTTGTTAATTTGAAAATATATATATACATTCAAGATATATTTGACTTTATTTGAACATCCTAAAATGTCCCAAATGTTTATTTTTTATCATTCATATCTAAATGTTGCTGAATAGCATCCAATACCAAAAGAAGAAATCAACAATAAAAAAGAAACTATATAAAGCTTATATCATCCTGAAACATGCACTCTCTTTCTCTTTCTTTCTCTCTCTCTTTCTTTCTCTCTCTCTCTCACACACACACACACACAATTTAATAACATGTCA
>CM022758.1:6118794-6176294 GCA_012411365.1 Ameiurus melas
TTTAGGTCGTTTTTGAAACATGTCAGAGAACAACAAATTGGCGCAAGCACCAGGAGGTTTCTCGGGTAAGCCACGACTGGCAAGAGAGAATCAGAACTATAACCAACCAGCTGTCTAAATTGTTATGTCAAAAGGTTAATTTATTTGCTTTTAAATGACAAAAAAAAATGTAATCCTGATAGTATTCCCATTTTTTACTAAATGTAGTTGTAATCTGATTACTTTGTTTTTGACATAATTGTGACACATTACAGTTACCAGTTTTTAGTATCCTGATTGTGTAATGCCATTAAATGTATTTCGTTACTGCCCCAGCCTTATAATAATAATAAAATTAAAATAAATAAATACATTTATAATAATAATAATAATAATAATAATAATAATAATAATAAATAAAAAGTAATCTAAATAATTTGAATAATGTGTTTTGTGTGCAAATGTTCCTCACCCGTTTGAAGTCGTGCACAATAACGGCCGGGTCACTGTCGCTGAAGTTGGGAACCGGGACGTTGATGAGCTCCACCTCTTCGTCCTGCAGCACTCGCACGATCTCGTCAATCCTACGCAAGCCCAGTGCATGTTCCTGCACTAAATCATCGTTCTCCTCCTGGATCCTGTAGTTCTCCTCACGGTACTTTATGCCACACACAAACACCTGCCCTTCCTACACTCACACACACGGGAATGAACACATGACTCTGACATCTGGATGATAAAACATAAGAAAGGAATAAAAATTGGGGGACATGCTGTTGTAGGAAAATAATCACTGACTTGGTGGTATGAGACTGTTACTCTGACTATTTTACTATAACAGCATGCCCCCAAATTATCGCAGCTATAAACAGTTGTTCAACATATTGTCATGTTACCAAGAAACCCCAATGCATAAATTCCTCTGTCCTGAAGACTTTTCCATGGCGGAGAAACTACTGACTGTTACAAAGCGCTGACACTGGAGACTCCTTTGATAGATGTTAAATAAATGTCTCTTAGCAGAAAATGATTTTACATTTAATAACAATTCTTTTTTTGCCTTTATTCATTTATTAATTTTCATATGATTCATTTACATGTGATTCACTTACATGTGATTCATATTCAATAATACAATTCTAATCATTTTATTATTATTCTTAAGTCACTGTGTAAGATATTACTATAGAATCAGTAACAAAATTAGAATGAGGGTATTAATATTTGATTATTAATCATAATACTTCTCTTTAAACTTACCAATTATTAATATTTTTGCACAATTCTGTGTTGTTTACACTTATCTTTATGGTACTGTATAATACATGGTTTTCTTTTCTTATTATTCAATTTGCACTATTTGTTCCACATGAAATCTCACTTGTGTTTTGTCACTTTATGCTGCTGTCTATTGTATGCGTGTTATGTTAACCATACATGCGCCACTATAGCACAAGAATTTCACTGTTTCTCATTTACTTTGTATTCTGGAAACATATTGACAATAAAACAAACTTGAACTTGAATTATAGCCAGAATTACTGTCAGAGCTGCCGTTATAGAAATTTAATCAACACCTGAAATCAAGACTTCAACAACACTGTGGTATAATATGGTGTAATAAGTCACTTAATATTACCTGTGGAAGTCAATAACAAACAATGTGTCAAAAGGACATTTAAAAGTATTTTAAAATTTCATACAGCGATGTACTCTAATAGCTAAAACTCAATTTGTCTTAGTAGTAAATGAAGTTCAGTAGGAGTGGTGGATCATCGTATTAGTGACTAATGCAACTGATTCTCAAGTAAATCCTGCGTAAGTGTGCTATGAGGTGTATGTTTTCTTTTCCCATAGCAACCTAAAGCGTCTTCAAGATAAAACCAGTACATATGGAGAAAAAGCCTACCATTTCATCATGTTCACAGTTATTCACAGTTGTGAATAAAATGTATTTCTTTTGTAGATGTAGATATACACTTATTTTCAAATTTGTGATAGAACAACATATACTCTCTTCTCTGAGGATATCAAATACACGTGAGAAAATTCTCACACGGTGACCTCACCTCCAGCACGTAGTACTTGTACAAGTAAGCTCCGCCCACGACCACACCTGACAGCATGAGGGCCAGTCCCAGGTAGAAGCAGCAGCACCACACCCTTGACGGATGGCCCACAACCTGCGCCGCCTCAGGGTCCTAGAGACAAAAAACAAACATATTCCTGTAGGTCAGATCTCATTGTGTAGAACACATTCATACCAGAAAGTCACTATGAGGTTGTGAAATCAAGCTATTCGTATAACAGAACACAAGTAGAATGTACAATAACAATATTCTAGTGTTTATATAATGCCGTGGCTGAGTGTCTGTCTGTTCCTGGTCCATGACCAGAGGCTGAAAAATGGAAGCTTTGTTTGGCAGAACAGGGTGACACACCCGTATGCAAAGTGACCAGATTAAAAACAACAACCAATTATGTGTGCATGTGGAATCTGCATTAAAGTCTTCAAGTATAGGCTCCTGATCATGTTGCAATAATCTGTTCAGAAAGCATGCCTGTACGTGGGAATGACAACCAAGCCCAGTCTTTAAAAAACCCAACCCAACCCAATCTCTCTCTCTTTCTCTCTCCCTCCCCCCACCCACATCCCAAAGGATTTTTAAAATGTCTTTATCTGTGAGCTTAATAGTAAAATTATATGATTTTTTTTTTAGGTATTACAAAAATGTCTTGATTTTTGGTATCATGTGTGCATCACTATACATATTTGGCCTTCTCTTTGACATAATAAAACCAGTTAAATTCATGGTCCAGTTATTATCTACTGTAACACACCTAATGTGCATAATAATTGTTTTTCAGGATCATCTGAATATGTTGCTAGATTAGACTTGGATTAAAACCAAAGTGTATTTATTTTATTAAAGGAAACAAGATGTTTCGGGTATTTTGTTGCACTGGATTAATTCAATTCCATTTTATTTGTATAGCGCTTTCACAATAGATATTTTAATGTAAATGACCAGATTTAGATCCTTGAGGAACAAACCAAAACTCCAAGACTACATGAAGAAGAAATCTTCTTAAAGGCTCAAATTGGAGTCCTTCTTTCTGAGGGTGACACCGAATTGTGCGATTATAAATCATTGCTCTTCTACAATTGTATATAATTGAAAATAGTTGTAAATGTATTGAAAGTACGTCCAGTATGAGAATCATGGTCTTTATGAGTACAGCAGTAGATCTTAGGTTCTACAGTGGTACTACAGGTACTTAAGTCTACAGTGTCTAGATCAGTTATCTACTGAAGAATGGGTGAGTATTAAACTGTGTTTTGGAAGTGTAACTTAATTTATTTTAAATCAGCGTATTACTAATGATTTGTTTATGTGTAAAACTGTGAAAAAAAGGGATAAGCTCCCATTTAACATATACTGTATAAAGGATATGATTCTAAAACTATTAGTCAATTCTGCAGTGTCTATATTAGTAATGTGGATAATGTGTACCTCAATTCACCAAAATCTTTAGTTTTAGACAGCGTAGACAACATTAACTCTTACAATTTACACTCAAGTGCAACAACTCAAAGACTTCACCATGGTAAACAGCAACCAGCAAAGGGCTCCATGTCCTCAACATTCTTCCCCTTATTATTATTACTCTTATTAACTTCAAAAGTATGAAAAAGGGGAAGCTGGTGAGGGAACGACTGTATACATTTGTGATAACACAAATGAGAACAGAAACTAAATTGTATCTCAAAAGTCCCACAACATAACAAATGGCTAAAAGTGCAACATATTAACAACTTAATTACAAACTGTAATAGTGGTAAATATGGTAGAAGACGAATAAAACACCACCCCTTTGTTGATTACTTGAATATCCAAAACAATATGCCATGTTGTGTTATATTCATTATATAAACACTAAATAAAACATTAAAAACATTGTACAATCCAATGCCAATTACACTGCAACTAAAGTATTTAATATCAAAACACAACTATATGTATAATATTAATCACAGAATTTGCCTTTTATAAAAAGAAAAATAAATAAATAAATAAATAAACTCATTGTTTAAAACAAATGACATTTTAAGTCTTCAAATAAACAAGATTCTATAGCTTTCTTTTAAGGAAGTAGATTTGTGATCATGAAAAAATCGAATTAATGTCAAAGCAAATGTCTTTTGTTCATTTTATAATTAATTCTTATTATTTTTATTATAAATATGGTCTGTATTTCAACCCCTAATTTTTTTCCCAGATTGTTTTAATATCTTTTCTTACTACTTAATAGCCATATAAAGAAGATACACTGGATATGATTGAGCATTAAATAGTAGTAAATGAATAAATAGTAGTAATTAATCCTCCGCACCATGTCATCATTAAAAACTAAGGTAACTTTAATGCAAAATTGAAAATGTATGTGATTTAAACACACTAGAATAATAACTTAATGCTAATGTCACATGCGGGGGGTGTTGTTCAGTGCCATGCAGCGTCCCAGAAGTGGAAGTGACTAAGCATATTTACTAAAGTCTGGATTTTAAGTATCTGTACACTTGAGTTTTTGTTTGAGTCTCACAAATGTCAAAGGAAAATCTCTCATGTGTCTATAATCATATAATAATTAGTGACTTTTAAGCATCAGGCTTCTTTAAACAGATGTAAACTTCTAATAAATCTAAACTGAACAGACATGTGACAACATGAATTAGGCATAATACACACCGGTGTAATCTATCTGCTGTTGCACATACTTTATATTGATCAAGGCAGATAGCTATGAACTATTCAGATAGATATTATTTTAAATGTTATGCTAATAAAGCTGTTTTGAATTATTACTTAGCTAATGTTCTCCCATGTTCCTTGGTTTCTTTGTGAAGGAAAACAGTGATTTACCACCAGTTACCAAAATCAGTGTGAAGAGAAGACGACATATTTTTATTTAGTGAATCTTTCTTGCCATTTTATGTCTTGTATGGTAGCACTACTTCTATTGTTCTCTGCTTGATATATCGCTTTGCTTGTATTTTTCTCATTTGTAAGTCGCTTTGGATAAAAGCGTCTGCTAAGTGAATAAATGTAGTGTAAATGTAAATTTTACTTTCCTAGGCTACTTTTAGCAATTTGTAGCCTTATATACTTTACCTTGGAGAATTAGAAGCTATACTTCGCATTTCTCTAGAGTATGTATTTATATCATTAATTACACTTGAAATTTTTACAGAAATATATCCATCACAATTATTTTTTACTATGTTTCTGACTAACACTATTCACACTCTGTGTGTGTGTGTGTGTGTGTGTGTGTGTAAGTGAGGGTTTGTGTTTTTGAGAGAGAGAGAGAGAGAGAGATGCATGCAAAAACTTGCCCTAACAAGTTTTGCATTTCAAAAGCGTCTGGTATTTCTGAGACGAGTCATGAAAGCCGTTTGCGTGTAACTGAAACTGCTGTTTGTTTGTGTATATTTGTGTGTTTGTGTGTGAGTGAGAGAGAGAGAGAGAGAGAGAGAGAGAGAGAGAGAGAGAGAGAGAGAGAGAGAACCGCTCTCGCAGACACTCTTGCAGACTAAATACAACTCTTGCTTTTCACATAATGACCTGGACACACTTACAAACACACACGCACACAAAACACACAATTGCAAAGAAATAAATGTTCTTATACACACAGTTGTCAAAAAAAGATTCCTAATTTATAACATGGCTCAATCGAATAACTTCCTGCTGGAATGTGTTAAACATTAACATCCAGATAAGCAAAAGCCAAATCAGACAAATCAGCCTTTCTCAACAACTTTGTGTGTGTGTGTGTGTGTGTGTGTGTGTTCATTTCATGTTAAGTGACTGACTAGATTTTTTATTTATTTATTTTTTGCATAATTAACAGCCTAATATATAAACAATGCAATAATAAAAGCAATAAAATAACAGCTTTTGTCTAGTAGCACTAATGGCCAAATGGATTCTGCTTAAAACCTTTAGAGTACTTTTCTTTACTTTGCACACGTTTACACTCTTTTACATAGCCAAATAAATAAATAAATAAATAAATAAATAAAGTTTCACAAATATTTTAAAACTTAGATTTAATAGGTAATTAAAAAAAAGGTCAACTCTAAAGACTCTTTAAAATGATTCAGAAGCAGCTAGAAAGCAGCTTTCTTTTCAGTTCCCAAGAAAGACACCTTCAGAAAGCGAGAACCCTCGTGGAACTCTCTCTGTATTTATGACGTAATGTACAGCATAATGAATCCGACACCCTGCCTAGCTCACTACGTGTTAAATAAGAAACATTAGCTTTGTACAAACCTGGGATTAATGTTCACTTTTAGAGGGTTCCTCAGGGGACAATTCAGGTTTCTTAGCTTGCTGAACGGGTTCTAACTGTCTGAAAGGGTTTACTATTCACAGCACATACAGTTTAAAGAAGAAGAAGAAGAAGAAGAAGAAGAAGAAGAAGAAGAAGAAGAAGAAAGGTTCCTCACAGGGACAAACCAGAAAGAGTTCTGGGTTTTCCCCCCGTACACTATCAGGGAAAAAAATAGTACAAGACTGTAGATTTCTTTGTTGCTGAGGTGGAACCCATATGCACATATACATATACAAAATAGCAACAAGGAACGGTACCATTTAGTACACTTTTATTTAATTTATAGAGTGTATGAAGGAGTGTGCTTTGAGGAAAAAAAAAAAACACGGCCTCCATCAGTCTTCCGGGTTGCCATTTTAACTGTATAACAATTCAGCCTACAATTAGTGAACCAAAAAAAAAAAAAAAAAACTACCCCAGAGAAGCCTGACAGGAAGCATCTCAAATCAACCCCTACTCCCTGCACAAGTGCACTACATGGGCTATGAAATGAACGCATTCTGCACCCTACAGAGAGCCGTGGAAGATCACACGGACGTGCGGCAGGATCAAAGGACAAATGTTAAAGTAAAAACTTAGATACTCTCCGTCATCCACTGATCAAAGTGGGTCGGAGAAAAGACATGAAAACATCATGTATGTATTTAGTCTACGTCTCTCTCTCTCTCTCTCTCTCTCTCTCTCTCTCTCTCTCTCTCTCTCTGATGAAGATGTTTGTTGTGGAATCCAATCGTTACCTTGTCACCGGGAATAAGCGTCTCGATGTCCTTCTTCACCTCCTTTTGGGCAAGAGCCGAATTAAAGGTCACTTTGACCATGATGGATGATTTGTTTCGGAAAAGATCAAACACAAGAAACACCGCGTCCTCTCTTCACTCCCCGGCCAGCAACAAGGTTCTGGTGTGACGCAGATATGAACACACACACACACACACACACACGCGGAAGTTGAAGATTAAAGTGACAGTAGCTTGTGTTTATTTAAGTTATTTAAATAACTTAAATAAATTGTGTTTATTTGAGTTTATTTAAGGTTATTTAAATGTCTAAATTCATATATATATATATATATATATATATATATATAGTGTGTGTGTGTATTTTTTTTTAATCTATTTATCTATTAGAGCCATAAACCATTTTATTCCTGAACTATTCACTGACTGAACACATGTCCACTTATCTTTTAACGTCCAATCAAATCAGCTAATATGTACAGGAACTCAGTAATAAATATAATAAATAGTATTATGAAGAGTCGTGATTTCCAAATCAGGGACCGTGCTTCAGAGACCCCTGAGGATCCCCAACCACTAAAGGCATGCTGTGAATATTCCATAGATTAAGCCCTTTACTCCAGTATTCTCAGTGGTGTACATGTCTCGCATTTGCTTCAGTGGAACACCATTTTAACTTTGTTGAATATGTCAAATTTCCTTCAACAAATAAAAAAATAAAAAAAACCAACAACTAATTTTGTAACTAACCGACCAGCTGCATGGCATTTCAAAATTGCTGAGCATCCCATTCCAGATTTATTCCCTCTTTTCTGTTATAATATTCTGTGTTGTGTGGGATGTTGTGTGGGAAGGCTCAGTTGAGGTCAGGGCTCTGCACAGAACACTCCAGTACTTCCACCTTCTTCCAACCTTCACATACCATGTCTGCATGGAGCTCGCTTTGTGCACAGGGGCATTGTCATGCTGGAGCAGGTTTGGGCCTCTTAGTTCCAGGGAAGGGAAATTGTAACGCTACAGCATACGGAGACATTCTATACAGTTGTTTGCATCCAACTTTGTGGCAACATTTTGGGGAAAAACCACACGTGGGCACCATATATAAATTTTTGTTCTTTCTTTAATAAATGTTTTAAGTATTATCAAAGTTTCTTGGTTAGGTTCATTTATGTTTTGCTAGTGTGTGCTCCTCCTACAGGCAATGGGGTAAATTTTCTTATTTTCTCTATTCCACACCAGGAGGGGGGGCTGATACCTGCACAACCAACATTGACTGCAAGATATGGCATGCTTGTGGGACTTGCAATGCTTTCTTTTATTTCTTTTTTTTTTTTCTTTTTATTTATTATTAGAAAATGAATGTCAAAAATTCATCAAAGTGACTGCATCTCATTCTTGCTTGTCAAGGCATACAGTATCATCATATACGTAATGTATACACAGAGAACCATTGAAACAAACAGTGTTTTACCAGTACACCACATATGGGAGTGATGGTCGGGTCTACAAATGTTTGGCCACTTACTTAGTGTACTTAGATAATAAGAAAATGACACATTAGAAATAATAATAATTAATATATCATGTATAATTATATATAATATTATTACAAATAATGAATATAATTGTTTTCCCAGGAAGGTGTATAGAATAATAAAGACTGTTGTTGCTCATAAAATCAAAATTGGTGTTTTAGAACTTTTTGTATGAGACTCTTTGCACTGTAGACACAAATAGCACAAACATGTTTTGTACAGTATATATTCAAATTTTAATTTTACTATTTTCATTTCTGTAGAAAAGGATTCCTTTTTTATTGATCAAATTTGCTCTCCACAAAACATTTATCCCATCCCTGTAAACAAACTGGACAGGACAAATCACTTTACAGTAGTAGCAAGTTAGCATTCAAATATGGTTCATGTGTAGTACAACTTCCTCCATGCTATTCTTCCAAACAGTTCGTTGTGTTCTTAACTCAAGCATCTATGACTACAGTCCATCACTTGACAACCCCTGACACAGAATAAAAGGCCTCTGTCATGATTCGGGAGGTTGAGGCAGAAGCAATCGCAGATTTTAAACATTTATTTTAAACAAATAAACAACGAAACAAAGACACTAAGACAACTTGCATAATACTGTGGCAAGAGACCAAACACAGAGACATAAATGACGTGAGTCTACAACAACGAAAGACCAGGAGGTTCAAGGGGGGATCGAAGTACCTTACGAGGCGTACGGGGGGAGCGAGGTTCTCCGCGAGGCTCACGGGGGGAGCGAGGTTCTCCGCGAGGCCAGGGAGAGGAGCGAGGTTCTCCGTGAGGCACAAGGGAGGAACGGCGCTCTCCACGGAGCATGAGGGGGGAACGGCGTCCTCCGTGGAGCAGGAAGGGGGAGCGACCCAGTGAGCGCAGCGAGGGAAAGGAGCGACGTCTTCAGCGGAACATGAAGGCAAAGTGAAGCAGGATGGCAGAGAGACGACCGCAGCCGAGCAGGAAGGCCGAGCGACGACCGCAGCCGAGCAGGAAGGCCAAGCGACGACCTCAGCCGAGCAGGAAGGCAGAGCGACGTCCACAGCCGAGCAGGAAGGCAGAGCGGCGTCCACAGCCGAGCAGGAAGGCAGAGCGACATCCACAGCCGAGCAGGGATGCTGAGCGGCGTCCACAGCCGAGCAGGGATGCTGAGCGGCGTCCACAGCTGAACAGGAAGGCTGCACGGCGTCCACAGCTGAACAGGAAGGCTGCGCGACGACCTCAGCTGAACGGGACGGCTGCGTGACGACCTCAGCTGAACGGGACGGCAGAGCGATATCCAGAAGAGGGGAGGGAGGGCGGGATTCGGTCTCATCTTCCAGCATCCACTCCAACCGGTGTAGCTTGGCGTAGTCTACCACGAACTCCGGGTGTGGTATGGTGCTTGCGCCGTACCGTGATGGTAATCCGAGATTGCGGCTAGTCTGAACCATCAGTTCCCTCGACCTTCTCCCCTGTTCCTTGATCCGGAGATACCACTCCGCGTAGTTGTTGCACCAGGCGTCCATCGGAAAAAATTTTTGATAAATAAATAAAATCTGCTGCTTCTAGTTCACGGTCTTTCGTTCTGTCACGATTCGGGAGGTTGAGGCAGAAGCAATCGCAGATTTTAAACATTTATTTTAAACAAACAAACAACGAAACAAAGACACTAAGACAACTTGGCATAATACTGTGGCAAGAGACAAAACACGGAGACATAAATGACGTGAGTCTACAACAACGAAAGACCAGGAGAAAGTGCAGACAAGGACTATAAATACACAAGAGTGCTCATTAACAAAAACGTGAATCAGGTGCATGTGGTGGCGCATGTGGTCATGTGGTGTAGTGCAGTGGCTGATGAGAAATGGAGTCCAGATTTTCCGGATACGTGACAGCCTGAGCACATCAGCATATTTTATTCATTATATTAGTGTGCCATAATTTTACATCACAGATGGTAAGTAGGCAACTAGAGGATGTTTAGAGATTTTTAAGTATACTTCATTTTAGTGCAATTGATCACTTATATAGACATTTATGGTCTAGATTGCATTTTGTATTGTATTTTAACACAGTGTGGCATATATAATTAATTCATTAGGTATTGGTTTTGCTGAGCATTATACTGTTGGTCTTACTGCCAATGATAAGGATCCTAAAGACTCTGGCGCACTGTTAGAGTGTTAGAGTTCTTTCCAGGATTTTTTATTTTATTTTATTTATTTTTTACAGTAAACTACTGGCAGCACGCTTGCCAGTAAGTTACTGTAAAAACTTGCTTAACATAAGCCATTACAATGGCTGTTTACAGTTATGTAATAATTACTGTAATTGGTGACTGAAATATATTACTGTAAAAAAAAAAACAGTAACAAAAAATATTACTGTAATATATAACCATATTATTGCTGTTAAATTATTTTTTATGAAAAAAGTTCATTCAAATAAATTTGTATTAAAATATATTTTATTGGTATCTTTTCATATACATACTCTATATGTTTTCCTTATATAGTAAAATATTAATACATGGTGTCCCAAAAGTCTCCATACATAGGGAAGTATGTTTGTTAGCACCACGTCGGATGTGCTTTCATCATTTGATGTTCATGGACATTGGTTGGTCCGCAGCACTTCCAGTCTTTTTGAATATGTTAATAAGTTTGGCAACAGTGTCGTGTGTGATGTGCTTGCCATATTTCCTGTAAAAGTCCATCGCAACCTTGCGTCAGCTTGTTCAAGCCATGAGTGATTTCAGTATTTTTAAAGCATTTTTAAAGGCTATCTGGAAGATAGATAAATAAATAAATAAATAAATAAATAAATAAATAAATAAATAAATAAATGATACATAAATATATTTTCAATTAGGTTATTCACATGAAATTTTCAGCAGACATCAGTATTAACTCAGGAAATCAGGAAATATAAAGAATTCACAACATTAAAGTCCATAAATAAAGTTATGTGTAATACAGTGGAATGACACAGGAAAAAAAAACTATTGAATACACTAAGAAAAAGCAGTTCTCCAAGGCAAGGTAAGGCAAGGAACCAGATGAAATCTGTAAATAATTATACATCCTATCTGTGCAAATTTATATCAGCTGGGTTAGTAAATTGTTGTCTATCAGTGTGTCTATCTAATACACTAATATATATATATATATATATATATATATATATATATATATATATATATATATATATATATATATATATATATATATATATATATAACACAAAACGTTATAGGACAATCTAAATACAATCTGAAGCACCTGAAGTCATCACATAGCATCCCCATATTGATGAAAGTCTTCTATATCTGGCTAAACAAACTTTAGTCACATACTTAAACAAGTATAAATACAATCACATAAGACAAGGTTTTGTTAATATTTCCATAAACAGGTTTGATCATTTAAAATAATAGTTCATCCAATGAAAATCCTGTCGTTACTGTGTGTACTTTACTGTTGACCCACTGACAGACAAAAGAATTTGAAAAATTTTGGAGTGGTCAATTCTAGCTAATTTTGTGGTGGAATCATTAACTCATGATGGTTGTCTAAGTTACCATAGTGACGCAAGGTTGAGGGAACATAATTAGCTTGTGTTAACTGTTATTATTATTACTGTTACTATTATTGAACTATATGTTAAAAAAAACTCTAAAATAAACAGACAAAGAATTTTGATTAAAGAAATTAAATGTAAAATGGTTCCACCATTTCCTAAAAAAAAAAAGAGGTAGAGAAACTTTCTCTGTAGTGTCCTTTGTGTTACTATTGCAATAAGAGAATTTTCTTTCTCTCTCTCTCTCTCTCTCTCTCTCTCTCTCTCTCTCTCTCTCTCTCTCTCACACACACACACACACACACACACACTCCAGTGATTATTTCTGTTTGTGTTCCATTGAAACATTAAATGTAAGTGTATTGTGACACAGGCTTTTATACTATCCTGAAACTGAGTTCAGTTAGATGGTGTTTACCCTTTTTTTCTTTGGAAACATCCTGACGTTTTTGCCACAATTAATTCCTTCTGGCCATATGTTGTTTATAATTGTAGTCCAGTCAGGTTTTTATTATTATTCATTTTTAAAGGTTTTTTTCTTACAAAATTCACTCTTACAACATGATACTATGTCTAAATGCTGTTTTTGGCTTCCATATTGAGCTGTTTCAACATCCTTAACCCTTTACCTTGATAACATTATCTTTTTCACCTCAATTCATTCTTAGGCCAAGCCAGTCATAGGGCTTAAGCATAAGCATAGACATTCCAGACTAATACACTTCTGTGAATATTTCTTTAATTATCTTATCACCTGGTTACATGTGAGGTGGTTAATGCACTCATTGAATCAAACATTTCATACATGCACATGCACTTAATATGCCTAAATGCTGGTTTATTACTTGGCTGTTTTTAACCAAAAATGTAAACTGCTTATGCAAACATACAGGGTTTTTTTTAACATTCATCTACTGGAAGATACAGGATTTTTGAAAATTACTTCTAAGTCAGTACATACTTATATCATTTACTTGATTAGAAAATACTCTATATATTTGAAAATATATATCTCCATCCTATGAGACTTACTATGTCCGCCTGCATCAATAGAGATGTTTCACAATTCAGTCCCTTCAATCTACACTAACTAGTGATCTCTGTATGATCACTCCATTCATTTACCAATGATCAAATCCTGAAACCATTCTCCTATTCTCCTACGGCCTACAGAACCAAACATCTCCCTCCACATTAAAAGTGGATGGAGTAAAAGATACTGTGTCCCTTGCCCTGACATCAAAAAATCAAGTATTGTGTTCATAATCATGAGCATGCATTTGGTTCAGCACTTGCCCGTGGTTGTCACGATTATGTCAAATACTGATTAAGCTTTTGATTAAGCTCATATAGCTGTTACAATTATATATTAAATTCAATTCCATCCATCCAGCTTCAACCGCTTATTCCTTCTTCAGGGTCGCGGGGAACCTGGAGCCTATCCCAGGACTCATCGGGCACAAGGCAGGGTACACCCTGGACAGGGTGCCAGTCCATCGCAGGGCACAATCACATACACACTCACACACCCATTCATACACTATGGACACTTTAGACACGCCAATCAACCTACCATGACGGCTGTGGCGCAGTTGGTAGAGCGGGTTGTCCACTAATCGTAGGGTTGGCGGTTCGATTCCCGGCCCGGGTGACTCCACATGCCGAAGTGTGCCCAAGTTGCTCCCGATGGCAAGCTAGCGCCTTGCATGGCAGCTCTGCTACCATTGGTGTGTATGGGTGAATGAGACACAATGTAAAGCGCTTTGGATAAAAGCGCTATGTAAGTGCACATTTACCATTTTACATTTACCATGCATGTCTTTGGACTGGGGGAGGAAACCGGAGTACCCGGAGGAAACCCCCTGCAGCACGGGGAGAACATGCAAACTCCGCACACACATGGCCCCGGCGGGAATCGAGCCCCGGACGTGTGAGGCGAACGTGCTAACCACTAAGCCAATAATGGTATTTGTCTCAAAGCAGCTTTACATAAACATATAAAAACATGATACAGATTTTAAGTGTGTGAGTTTATCCCTATTGTGCAAAATGGTGTCAACTAATAACTCCCTAAGGTGAAATAAGGAAGAAATCTTGAGAGAAACCGTACTCAGAAAGGAACCCATCCTCATCTGGGTAACAATGGATAGTGTGAAAGTAAAAGAAAGTTCATTATAGTTTTAACATGAAGTCTGTTTGTTGAACTAGTCCACTTTTCACCAAAAGAGACCTGAGTGCAAAACTGCATGTTGTAATTGCAGTCCAAGTGGTACCATCCTAAGCAATCTCCAGGCTGTAGCCTCCAGTAGATGAGAGCTCCATCCAGAGGTAGGGCATCAGGATGGATCAGTCAGGTCCGGAGAGCAGAAAGGGTCAGGATCACTGGCATCTCCATAAAATCATGTGTGGCTCGACAGAAGGAGAGGGGGAGAGGGAGGTAAAGAGAGGGAGAGATTATTAGGTATGCTTACTAACCCATGATGGATAAGACTGTGTACTTTGTGTAAAAGAAAGACTATTCATGGTAAGCTTGAGTAAACAAATATGTTTTCAGCGTAGACTTAAACATTGAGAGTGTGTCTGAGTCCCGAATACTAAATGGCCAGCTGTTCCATAACTGTGGGGCTTTGTAAGAGAAAGCTCTTTCCCCTGCTATAGCCTTCACTATTCGAGCTACCAACAAATAGCCTGCACCTTTTGATCTAAGTAGGCGTGGCGAATCATAGAAGACCAAAATTTCACTTTTGTACTGTGGTGTGTCGTGGAAATTAGACAACACTTGCAGACTCGTCCTCTGAAGGTAAAAAGGTTTATTACAGAAAGATGGTTAATACAGGATAGAATAAAGCAGGATAGAATAATGAAAGCGCTCTGAAGTTCTTGAACTAAAGCACTACTATATATATGAAGCACAGAGCATGACATAATTCTGTGTACCGATAAGAAGTAGTTTGAGACAGATCAAACTGGCTTTGTTTTAGGATCTTGGACAGACGAACCTTGAACAGAAGAACATGTTTGTGTCTCTGTAAACATTCTGCACTCATCTCAGTGACATGGAATGGCCTTCTTAGGCGTTATCCTCACATGAGAATGAAACAGAACAAGAACAAACTTATTAGAAAGTAAAAATGAGTAATTTCCCTCACATTTCCCCCATTTTATCATTACAAAATATGATAACTAAATTTCAGTGAAATTTATGAGATTCAATTCTGTGAATACATCAGAACTTCAGAATCCTTTCACGGTTGAGCTGAATCCATCAAAAAACAGAAATAATAAAGGTGCTAAGGGTTATTTGTGGATTTAAAGTATCCTGTAGTCAAGCAAGCTCATTTAGGGTGAATTAAGAGTCGTCATGGTCAAAGGAATATTTACAATAGGTGTGAAATGGATGTCAATGGGTCATCATCGTCAGTGTCGCTTGGAGAATCTGATACCCATTCAGGTTTAGGATACAAGTCAAGTTGGTCATCATAGGGATAGTAATCAGTCTTTGTCAACATCAGCATTTGGTCATTAGTGATTTCAACGAGCGTGAGAGACAGTACAAGGCAAAATGAGCAATCATGAAGAATTATTGCACCTATTGGTAGACAGACGGTTAATATCCAGGAGCCCCATCCCGAGTACTGAGTTCAGCCAATCAAACCCCGTCTCGCTAGACTGCGGAGGGTTGCGTATCGCAGACCGCATGTGTTCAATAATAGAATAACCATCATGTGTCTGCGTGATGAGGGGACATGTTACGCTGTGTGGGTAGCACTGTTGGCAATGATTCTTATTACCAAAGGTGATACAGAGGCAGCCAATATCTTGGCATACGGGCTTTTAACTATTAAATATCGTCCAATCTGCAGCAATAATCTACTAAAAAACTTTGCGGGTTTATATGGGACCTATAGAAATCATGTCACCTTAGGCACTTAATCCTGCCACCATGATCAGCTAAATACCAAATTTGTGTAAAAGTGTGTGCGTCATGCATTCTTTCTGCTGCAACGATGTGATTAACATGATTGATCAATAAGTCTTCCACCCAATAAACTTCAACATCGTGCTTTGGTTTATCTTTCCAGCTTAAGGGTATACACCCGGACCCCCAGTGTTGTCGGGAACGGTCCCAGTGAGTTTATTTCTGTGACAGGGCTTACTAACAGATACTACCTATACCAGGAGAAGGGTGTACAATTAGGAATAGGTTTGTATGTATGAGTGGATGTGCACGCCGACATCTAATGATTTGTGTCCTGTCCTGGTCATGTGGCTATATAGTACGCACTAATGAAGTTCAGGCCTCCTAAAAGTCCGTGATTTCACAGGCTACTAGATACCACTTAAGACCTTATATCGTGGAGTCGCGTGGGATCGGTGTGTTGATGTTTTGGGGTGAGTGCGTCGTGTGTGGTTGTGTATATGCAGATCGTTGCTCGTGAGTGTAGGTCATCCTAGAGCCCTCTTGATAGAGAATTACAGTCTAGTTCTCCTATTGTAGTCCCGTCTTCTCCAGCTCAGTGCTCGGCTCTGGCACACTCCTGAAGTGGCTCGCATGGTTCTCTGGCTGACCTTTACCACAGAGTGAGTGACGAAATGGATCTAGAATGGCCCAGACCACCGTGGCTTGTTCCACCTGGTCCTGCGGAAGTCCTTGATCACAATCAACTCTCTGGGCTTCAGATCATGCAGCGGGCCGTGGCTGGAGCTGGAAGTGCTGCCTTAACCTGCTTGTGGATAGAGTGCTGAGCAGAGCACAGGGTTGCACAGTAATTTAACATTGCATCATCACATGCTGCAGTGTCAGGAAGAGGAGCTGTCACAGTTCCAATTCCTGTGTGTGGAGGTTTCCCAAACAGTATCCCAAAGGGGCTAAGCCCATCCTAAGCCTGTTTCAGAACAGCACTTGCGCAATCTGTTTTTTAGTGTCCCATTTTCTCTCTCTACCAACCCACCACTAGCTGGATGATATGCACAGTGTTGCTTCAAGTCAATACCCAAATATTCACCCACCTACTTAAGGGCTTGGCTCACAAAAGGTGTGCCATTATCACTGGAGATTATCATTATCACTGCCACATTATCGGAGTCCTGTTTGAACGTAGGGACGTGGTTTTCTCTACCTTCAAACCTCAACTCATGTTATGATTTGTATGAAACAGTGTAAACAATTTTATTTATTGTTTTTAGAGTAATTAGAGAATCCAATGCTTTATAGCAGCTATAATTCCCCCTTTTGACGCATGGTTTCTGCCATGCATCAACTTTGAAGACAAGGACAGCCATGGGGGCATCACCAAACTCCGTCAACAACCGTGCAGCCTGCTTTGCGCCACACAGCCTTTTCCTTGTCCATATAGCCCGTGCTTGGTGGGCTGAAAGCTGTAAAGAAGGAGTGATTATTTTCTTTGGGGTTTTGGGACCATAGATGCAGCTGCTTGCTATAGCATTTCCTAGGAAATTATGGTCCAATTTGTTAGTGTGTGTGTGGCAGGAACAAGGTGAATCTGAGGATTTGTTGCATCAAATACGCCACCTAGGGGACGGGAGGCCGGCCCCCAGGGCAAGGAACTAAACTAGATTAACCCCTAAGGTTAATTCGAGCACACAGGTTCGTAAACCCAAGGAGCCGGAGACATACGTTACATCAACGATATTTATTCCAACAAAACACATTAATTATTACCGTTGCACGGTAAAACATGACCATACAATTGACACTCTGACGGAGAGGTCCCACCAACACAGTGACCAGGGGGCTGCTATATAAGCACTGTAGCTATGGGGTTGACTAGCACCTTGCTATTGGGCGGGTGACCTGGTCTCAGGGGAGGGGTAACTAGAACAGGGGAAATGCTTACCACAGCGAGCCGGACTACTGCAAGACAGAGGGGAGGGGGTCCAGAAAATACACCATGGGTGAGATAAACACTACAATCCAAACAAAAGACACCTCAATGTGCACACAGCAAGGGAAAGTGAAAGCCTCCACCACAAACTCAGTCCTCCGCTCACGTGGGCCACACTGCTCCTGTCCACCAACGGGAAAGAGGAAACACAAGCACTGATTAACAGAGTGGTTGATCTTACAAGCCAGGTATGCTAGCAATACTACAAATAGCTACTTATCTTGAGCAGCAGGTTTGATGCTCCAGCTCCGCACGGGTCAATGGTCAAAATGGGACAACCACCCTGGCCACAGCATTGGGATTGTACACCAACATGCATACACACCCACGCGCCCACACACACACACAACATGCACATACACAACAAACAGAGTAGTAACACAGGCAGAGCGGGGTTTATCCCACAACCAACAAATAAAAATACAAAGTGCATGCAGGTTAGGCCAGAGAAACGGCGACACGGCACTGCATAGCCCAAGCATGCATTAAAACAAACAAAACAAAAGTCCTAGCACCAGCCAGAGCCAGTGGCTAGAAAGATCACAGACTAAACAGATATCCTAATAATTAGACATGACATTACTAAAAGGAGACAAAGCAGCAGTCTCTTAGGACGTGGGAACAGCCGAGGAGTATAGCCAGCATATAGGCCACTCTGTAAAGCACAACAAACGCTAAAATTACGATTAGCAGCTTGTTCTAAAAATAGACTGCACAGCGTTGCTTTAACATACATACCTCAGAGCTGGTGATCCTATGCTCCACTTACAGGTACGAGGAGGAGGGACAACACACTCACCACTCTACTGCTGATAGCAAACTAAAGCAGACAACAACGTTAGATATATGACAAAGCAGAGAGGCCGTAATAGTATGTTGAGCATAATCGCCTACCTGACACTAACAAGTTTCTTGCATTGCGGTCCACTGGGCGTAATGCATGCGAGTTTCCAAAACAGATACCAACCGCACTAAAACCCACAACCAAACAAACAGCTAAGATTCTACCTCAAAAAGAGTCATTTAAACAAATAGGAAAACAAGCAGTGCTTACCTGTTAAGCCAGCGGTTTCACCTACATGCACACCAAGCTACCGGTATCCCACGTCACTAACCCGGAAGTCCTTTCACTGACTGAACGATGTCCCAGTCAGTCGAAAACCACTTCCTTAAATACTAATCCAAGGCACGT
This sequence comes from Ameiurus melas, assembly GCA_012411365.1. Taxonomy (NCBI): domain Eukaryota; kingdom Metazoa; phylum Chordata; class Actinopteri; order Siluriformes; family Ictaluridae; genus Ameiurus; species Ameiurus melas. The sequence goes on from CM022758.1 coordinate 6,138,107, forward strand.
CCCCCTAATCAATAACCGGTCAGTCAAGATGACTCAAGGGGAAACCCATTTCACCACATGTGCATAACATTTGCATATTGCAATAGTTTTGGGGCATATGACTGCATCCTCAAAGGCATAGCTACTGTCTGTATATATATTTACTGACTGTCCCTCAGCATGTTTTCATGCCTCTATGAGGGCATACAATTCAGCTGTTAATGCTGAATGGTTTGCTGGGAGACTTCCTGACAGACCGTCTCATGTGTGGTCACTACTGCATAGCCCACTCGATTTTTACTTGTCTCTGGGTCACGTGATGCAGACCAGTCCACAAAAAGTATCACATCTGGGTTTTCCAATGGAACGTCCTTCCGGTCGACTCTAGGGGAGCAGAGTTTGTTAGTCAGTACAACACAGTCATGTGGTTCTCCCTCTGTTGGAAGAAGAGTAGCAGGGTTAAGGACAGTACATCATTTTATAGTGACATTCGGCATGTCTAGTAGTATAGTGTTATGGTGCAGCCACCATTGGATGGACAGGTGTGAGGTTTTCTGTTCAAGTAGGAGTAACAACACTTCATGTGTAACCAAGAGGATCAATTCTGAGTAACCTGCCAGGTCTCTGGATGCCACCACAGCTTTCTCAGCTGCTGCTATTGCACGTACAAACTGGGAATTCTGCAGTGACTGGATCCAACTTACCTGAGAATGAGCTGTCCAACCTGTTGCATATGCCATCTCTCTGAGTGGTGCTTCTAGACTTGAATAGCTTATAATGAAAATTCTGTGATACGAACACATACCTAGGAAAGAAAGAACTTGTTTCTTCGTCAGAGGCTTGGGAATCTTCTGGATTGCAAATATTCTTTCAGCGGAGAGTTTCTTTCCCTTTGCAGAAATGTCATGACCCAAGAAATCTCACTTCTTGTTATACATACTGTAATTTGGAGAGACTGGCTTTGTGTCCCCCTTTGGCAAGATGCTGCAACAATTTAATGGTGTCAGTTTCACATTGTACCCTGGAGAAAGTGGTAGAGGTGCTAAGCTGTCCTTTAGCATTTGGTTGTATATCCTTAGTGACTCACAATATCCTTAACACAAGCGAGTGAAAGTGTAAGGATGTCCGTTAAATATGAATGCAAAGTGAAACTGTCTGTCTTATATATACTGAAAAAAACGCATTAGCTAAATTTACGACTGAAAACCATTCACTATTTGCTGGAACCTGGCCTAATATAGTGTAAGAATTTGGCATGTCTGGAGCTCTCTGTTTGACTGCTGCATTAAACGCTTGCAAATCTTGTACAAATCTCCATTCATCAGGTTGTAGGTTTTATTTAATTTTTTTTTGCTTCTCACACTGGAAATATTGGGGTGCACACTGACAAATCAGGGCAGGGAATGACCCCTGCCTTCAATAATGAATTGAAAACTGTTTAGTTCTCTCAATAGCTTCAGGTTTAAGAGGGTATTGAGATTGTCTGGGCCTAAAATCAGATTTGGGCGTGATCACGACTGGAAATGCACTTTTAATCAGGCCTACGTCACGTTTCCCTTGGGCTCACAGCCTGAGAGGCACCTTCTTCAATTGTGGGTGTATCTCTAGGGGTATGGGGCTTATCCCAAGTTTCAGAAACATTCCATTGTCATGACATATTACATCCAGGTTAACCGTGCACATTTCCTGAAAGATTTTTTTATAAACTCCCAGTGTCGGGCTGTACCACATGTTGCAGGTGGGTTTCTGTTCCCAAGTTGTAATTTTCCCACATAATCTGACCCATAAACCCACGACTTTCTACTCTTTGGCTAATGAGACGTGGGATGCTGATTCTGGGATGAAAAATTAATGCAACTCTCACTCAATTTGACTGAACATGCACAAAATTTGTGACACCAATATGCGTACAGTTCTTCACTTTCTTGGATATCCATAAACCATTCTTTCTCTAAATTTAAGTCTCTTCCTTCATGCACTTCCACTGTTCAATGAAGGGCAGAGGACAGCATAAAATCAACATAGTTGTCCTTCATCTTATCATGTGCCAATGTCAACAAACAATCACAGGCTCTAGGCTTGCTATGCATGGACCATTGATGAACACAGAGCTCTGTTTCTTTAACAAATGGAGTTCCCAAAGATGAGTCATCAGTTACTACCTGAGGTGAGGAGATCAAATTTAAGTGTGAAACACACATTAAGTCCCTGCCCTGTATTGACTGGATATGAAGACGAAATTAGGTCTAATACTGAATGCCCTGTTACACCCATGGAGTGCAGTGGCCGTGAACTCATTTTCGGGGATTTTTTAAATTTTTTAATTTGTGTTTAATTACTGAATACGTTGCTCCTAAATCTACCAAAAATGTGACACATTGTTAGTAACTACAAGAGATACACATGGTAACTGTATAAAAGGAGAGGCATTATACTTTAAAGGTTAAGGGTCATGACTGGTTCAGACATCTGTGAATTGTCAGTCTGACTAATGTTGGATGTGGGTGTGTGCATATATTCCTGTTCTTTGTGAGCTAACTTAGTTTGGGTGTCTGATGTCACCTCTTCTGTTCCCAGGTGCCTCACCCTTCCCTTAGCTCCGCTCGTCAGTTCGCTTTTGCTCTGGACAGTCTCTTGAAAAATGTTCAAATTGTACACATTTGTAACAGTTTAATCCTGGTCCATAGCCCTGACGGCCGGATATTCCTCGTCTGCGTGCTTTTGGTCTTCCTCTCCATCTGGTTTGACTATAGCGGCAATTTCTGGTTTCATGCAGTTCATAAAACTGTCTCTGAGATGTGCCTCCCATGCTGTGACGGCTGCCAGCCCATCTGCCATCTGCCAGAGCGACGGGTTTGTCCAAGCCTGAGTTTGCATCATGGATCTCAGTGAGCTTGGACAGGTTCTGTGATACAGTCTCTGAATCTTGCTAGTAGTTATATCATACACTTTCTGTCAAACTGTCAATCATAGTAGTGTGTGCTGATTTATGGCCCTTTGTGCTTCTCAGGCCGACGTTTCTGTAAGTGAATTAATTTATGTAGGTGACCTAATTTATGACCAATGGTGGGGATAATCCTATCGACTGTATGAGTGGGTCAATCTGGCTCCTGTGTGTCAAACAAAGGTGTTTATGTTAATGAGTCCGGGGGGGACACACGACACATCTGAAAAGCGTAACAATGGTCAATGTTGGGTATGTGTTTGTGTTACTGTGTGGTGGTATTTCGTTTGTGTAACCACATTGTTAGAAAAAGCATGATGTTTGAATGTGTACATATATGAGTAGAATATTTGTTTGTGAAATAATTGAAAACAAATGTTGATTTAGTTTTTAGGAAGTCCGGTTTGCCTTAAAATAATAAGATTAAAATTAAAAGAATGATTTGAATAAAAAGAATAAAAAGGTTTAAAAAAATAAAAGAATCTGTTGAAAATAAATCGCGTGTATTACATTCCTTCTAAACATAAACCTTTAGGAGGTAAAAAAAAAAATGGTTAAAAGAGCTGTTTAAAAAGAATCGCGCGTGTTGCACGACTTCTAAACAAAGATCCTTATGAGGTAAAAATGTTAAAGTGCTCGCTAAAACAATCACCGTATTGTTTAAATTAGAAGATACGTTTTTCCGAGATGTCTTCCATTCGCTGGGTTAAAGCATTAATGACGTTATAACCAAATCACCTCTCTCTCTCTCTCTCTAAACCCCGCCCATACATACGTCTTTCAGACACACCTCTCCCTAAACCCCGCCCATACACGTGCTTTACCAGTAGACTTTACTTTCTGTCAAACGGTCAATCGAAGTAATGTGTGACCAAGAGTGGGGGTAACCCTATCGACTGTTTCAGTGGGTCATTTTGGCACCTGTATGTCTGGGTTGTGTCCATCCTTTCCTGGTGTGTGTGTGAGAGAGAGAGAGAGAGGGAGAGGGAGAGAGAGAGAGAGAGAGAGAGAGAGAGAGTCATGTGTTTTCCTGCTGACCAGAATGCTTACAATGTGTTTATGTTATTGAATTAAGGGACGAGTCATGCGTTTCAGTGTTTTACGACCTCTACCAGTGTGTACATTTGTGGTTTAAGTGAATCTTTGTGTCTGAAATTACTTTTGTGGTAATTATCCGTTTGTGTAACTAATCGATCAGAAAATACTAGACCTGGTGTCTGAATGTGGTAGATGTATTACAATTGTGGACATTTTATGTGTGTCTATCTAACTATGTGTATGATTTGTGAAATCCCTCTGTCAAGAAATGAACAGATTAACATTTATTGCCTATGTTGTTGAGAAAAACACTGATGTGTAAAACATTTCTACATTCCTTCAAGGCTGTATGAGGACGTTGTTCTCTTTTACTGAAATAAAGACCAAAACCATTGGTGTTTTTCATTCATTGTGGAGACTGATGTGACAATATCTCATCTCATCCGCTTATTCCTTCTTCAGGGTCGCGGGGAACCTGGAGCCTATCCCAGGACTCATCAGGCCCATTCATACACTATGGACAATTTAGCCATGCCAATCAGCATGTCTTTGGACTCGGGGAGGAATCCGGAGTACCCGTAGGAAAACCCCGCAGCACAGGGAGAACATGCAAACTCTGCACACACATGGCCCTGGCGGGAATCGAACCCCAGACCCTGGTGGTGTGAGGTGAACGTGCCACTAATCCACCGTGACAATATATCTGAAGAAAATTTAAAATATTTATTACATAGCCTACTTTCCAAACAAGGTACTTTAACGGTAAAAAAAAAAAAACACACACACACCTTTTTTAAAACTTTTCTATCTGGCTGGCACCTGCACCAGTAGAAACCGTCCACACACTGCTGTTATCAATGTGTACAATGTGTATAAATACTTCTGTTTTGAATGAATAAACCCGAAGTCTCTGTGAATATTCATTTGTGTCAGTGTGTGTGTTCTTTCAAACTCTCCAGGCCTGAACTCACTGTGGTAAACCACACTTTCTAGCTCATAGCAGCACAGAACTAAAAGTTAATAGAAATAATGGTAAAAAAAAAAAGGCTGAAAGGGTTGTCGGAGGTCTGGAAGACATAATCTGAGATTTGGAGATTCCTGAGATAAATTGAAATCTAACACAGACAGCAATACACAATGAATTCATAAAATTCTAATTCTAAATCATTGACTCCCTTCCACACAGACAGCAATACACTATGACTTCATAAAATTCTAATTCTAAATCATCGACTCCCTTTCACAGAGACAGCAATACACTATGACTTCATACAATTCTAATTCTAAATTCTGGATGATTCCTACCAGTCAGTAGTAATTCTGCATCGGTCTTTCACTCTGCACAACAAAGGACAAACCGCTTTTGCATCAACACAGACTTCAGGGTGAAGCTTTTCCACAAATGTCCTCTGGTTTTCTTCTTGTCCAGAAAAGCTGAAAAGACTCACAGTGCCCAGTCAGGAGACACCAAATTGTTCAGGAAAAAAGACAACACTTGCAGACTCGTCCTCTGAAGGTAAAAAGGTTTATTACAGAAAGATGGTTAATACAGGATAGAATAAAGCAGGATAGAATAATGAGAGCGCACTGAAGCCCTTGTACTAAACCACTACTATAGATATGAAATGCAGAGCATGACATAATTGTGTGTACCGATAAGTAGATTGAGGCAGTTCAAACTGGCTTTGTTTTAGGATCTTGGACACTGCACTCATCTCAGTGAAATGACATGGCCTTCTTAGGCATTATCCTCACATGAGAATGAAACAGAACAAGAACAAACTTATTACAAAGTAAAAAATGAGTAATTTCCCTCACAGGTGTGAGACTGTTTAGTGCTTTAAAGGTCGGTAGTAGTATTTTATAATCAATGCGAAATTTACTGGGAGCCAGTGTAGAGTGGATAAGATCAAGGTGATGTGGTCATACTTTCTGGTTCTAGTAAGGACTTTTGCAACTGCATTCTGGACTAACTGGAGTTTGTTTATGCTCCTACTGGAACATCCAGACAATAATCTAGCCTAGAGATGACGAGAGCATGAACAAATTTTTGTCAAAGAAGGCTATCTACAGTGGCATGAAAGAGTATGTGAACCTTTTGGAATTTCATGGTTATCTGAATAAATTTGTCATAAAATGTGATCTGATCTTCATCTAAGTCAGGGGTATTGACAAATATAATGTGTCTAAAATAATAACACAAAAAAATTCTGATCTTTCATGTCTTTATTGAGAACAACCAAAATAAACCTCATAGTGCTTGTGGAAAAAGTAAAAATAGCCTTTTTGAGGTCATTAACTCAAGAGTTCACATAACCCTTGAGTTAATGCTTTTTTTTTGCACACCTGGAGTCTTGCTAAGAAAATGAGTTTGGAGGTGTGGACTACAGCTACTTTGACTGATAAAAACCCCTCAAACATTTGGAGTTTGCTCTGCACAAGAAGCACATGCTTATTTTATGTGAGCCATACCTCACCAAAAAAAGCTTTCAGAGGATCTACGATCAAGAATAGTTGATTTACATAATGCTGGCAAGGGTCACAAAGTGATTTCAAAGACTTTAGAAATTCACCAGTCTACAGTTAGGGAAACATTCTACAAATGGAGACACTTTGGGACTGTTGCTACTCCACCAAGAATTGGGTGCCTAGTAAAAATGACACCAAGAGCACATTGAGACAGCAATACACAGGACTTCATCAAATTCTAATTCTAATTCATTGACTCCCTTTCACAGACAGCAATACACTATGACTTCATCAAATTCTAATTCTAATTCTAAATTCTGGATGATTCCTACCAGTCAGTAGTAAGGCTGCATACGGTCTCTGCACAACAAAGGACATAAACCGCCTTTGCATCAACACAGACTTCAGGGTAAAACTTTTCAACGAGCTTTTCCAGTTTGCTGACTCACAGTGCCCAGCCAGGAGACGCCAAATTGTTCAGGAAATAAGACAACACTTGCAGACTCGTCCTCTGAAGGTAAAAAGGTTTATTACAGAAAGATGGTTAATACAGGATAGAATAAAGCAGGGCAGAATAATGAGAGCGCTCTGAAGCCCTTGTACTAAACCACTACTATAGATATGAAACACAGAGCATGACATAATTCTGTGTACCGATAAGAAGTAGTTTGAGACAGTTCAAACTGGCTTTGTTTTAGGATCTTGGACAGACGAACCTTGGACAGAAGAACATGTTTGTGTCTCTGTAAGCAGATAAAAATTCTGCACTCATCTCAGTGACATGGAATGGCCTTCTTAGGCGTTATCCTCACATGAGAATGAAACAGAACAAGAACAAACTTATTAGAAAGTAAAAATGAGTAATTTCCCTCACAGTTGTGAGACTGTTTAGTGCTTTAAAGGTCGGTAGTAGTATTTTATAATCAATGTGAAATTTTAATAAATAGGAGCCAGTGTAGAGTGGATAAGATCAAGGTGATTCAATTCAATTCAATTTTATTTGTATAGCGCTTTTTACAATAGTCATTGTCTCAAAGCAGCTTTACAGAAATAAAAAACAGGTATAAACAGTCAGAAACATCTAAAGAGAGACAAACAGGAACAGATAAACAGAGACAAACAGGTAGAAAACAAATGGAATTTATCCCAACTGAGCAAGCCACTGAGTGGCGACGGTGGCAAGAAAAAACTCCCTAAGATGTTTTTTGAGGAAGAAACCTTGAGAGGAACCCGACTCAGAAGGGAAACCCATCCTCATCTGGGTAACACAGAATGTGAATGTAACACAGATAATGTGAAAAATGAGAAGTATGGCCTTAGGAGCAGCCGTAGTCCCAGCAGAAGATTTGGGCTCATCCAGAGGCAGAGGGGATCTGGATCTCCAATATCTCCATAAATTCGTGTGGGGCTCGGCAAAAAGAGAGAGAGAGGGAGAAAAACGATTAGGATTGTGAAGTAGTGCGATATAATCTAGTCAGGGTAAGCTTGAGTAAACAAATATGTTTTAAGCCTAGATTTAAACACTGAGACTGTGTCTGAGTCCCGAACACTAATAGGAAGACTGTTCCATAACTGTGGGGCTCTATAAGCGAAGGCTTTTCCCCTGCTGTAGACTTCACTATTCTAGGTAATATCAAATAGCCTGCATCTTTAGATCTGAGTAGGCGGGCGGATCATATAAAACCAGAAGGTCGCTTAGATATTGTGGTGCAAGACCGTGTAGTGCTTTATAGGTTATAAAAGTATTTTAAACTTAATGCGAAATTTTACCGGGAGCCAATGCAGTGTGGATAAGATCGGGTGATATGGTCGTATCTTCTAGTTCTAGTAAGGACTCTGGCAGCTGCATTTTCTGGACTAACTGGAGTTTATTTATGTTCTTACTGGAACATCCAGACAGTAAGGCATTACAGTAATCTAATCTAGAGGTGACGAATGCATGAACCAGTATTTCTGCATCATGTAGTGACAATATGTTTCTTATCTTAGAAATATTTCTGAGATGAAAGAACGCTATCCTAGTAATATTATCTACATGAGCATCAAATGATAGACTGGAGTCAATAATCACCCGAGGTCTTTAACTGCTGTACATGATGAAACAGAAAGACCATCCAGAGTTACTGTGTAGTCAGGAAGATTACTTCTAGCTACACGTGGCCTAATAAAAGTATTTCTGTTTTATCAGAATTAAGTAAAAGGAAGTTAGTTAACATCCAAAAAAAAAAAAAAAAACAAATAAAAAAGTTTTTGTTTTTTTTTTGGTTGGGCGGAAACATACAGCTGTGTATCATCAGCATAACAGTGGAAGCTAATTCCATGTTTACGAATAATTTGTCCTAGGGGTAACATATATAAAGTAAAAAGCAGTGGGCCTAAAACAGAACCCTGGGGAACTCCAAAAGTAACCTCAGTACGCATGGAGAAATCACCATTTATATCTACGAACTGATAACGATCGGTCAGATAAGACCTGAGCCAGGAGAGGACTGTTCCCTTAATACCAACAACATTTTCTAATCTATCAAGGAGAATAGTGTGATCTATGGTATCGAAAGCTGCACTAAGGTCTAGTAACACAAGCAGCGAGACACAATCTGATCAGAGGTCAGAAGAAGGTCATTTACTACTTTAACTAGTGCTGTCTCTGTGCTGTGATGAGGTCTAAATCCTGACTGATACAACCTGATCAGAAGTCAGAAGAAGGTCATTTACTACTTTAACTAGTGCTGTCTCTGTGCTGTGATGAGGTCTAAATCCTGACTGATACATTTCATGAATGTTGTTCCTTTCTAAGTATGAGCATAACTGTTTTGCTACTACCTTTTCTAGAATCTTAGAGATGAAGGGGAGATTCGATATTGGTCTATAATTGGATAATTGAGACGGGTCAAGGTCAGGTTTTTTTATCAATGGTTTAATGACTGCTAATTTTAGAGATTTAGGGACATAGCCAGTGGTTAGGGAAGAATTTACTATATTTAAAAGTGACTTAATTACTCCTGGACAAATCTGTTTAAACAAACATGTGGGTATAGGATCTAGTATGCAGGTTGATAAATTAGCTGATGAGATTAGTGTAGCTAGGTCGGTCTCTATAAGCGGAGCAAAACACTCTAAACATTGATCCGGTATTGCCACATTGTCATCTAATGGGTTAGTTATATTACTGACCGGTTGTAATTTAATGGCCTGTATTTCATCTCTAATATTTTCAATTTTATAAATGAAAAATTTCATGAAATCCTCACTGCTATGAAATGATTGAGTTTTTTCCTCTGAAGTGGTTTTATTCCTAGTTAGTTGTGCTACCGTGTTAAAGAGGAATCTGGAATTGTTTTGGTTGTCTCCTATTAAGGTGGAGAAGTAGATCTTTTTAGCATCTACAAGAGATTTCCTATATTGCAGTAGGCTCTCCTTCCATGCTGTCTGAAATATCTCCAGCTTGGTTTGGCGCCATTTACGTTCTAATTGTCTAGATTTCTGTTTTAAGGATCGCGTTAGATCATTATACCAGGGTGCTAATTTTTTTGAATGTTATTCCTATGCAAGTATGAGAATAGCTGCTGTGATACATTTTCGAAGATCTTGGAGATGAAGGGGATATTTGACATAGGTCTATAGCTGCACAGTTGAAAGGGGTCAAGGTCAGGTTTTTTAATCAGGGGTTTGATAACTGCTAATTTAAGTGATTTAGGTACATAGTCAGAACTAAGGGAAGAACTGATTATATTTAAAAGTGGTTCAATTATTCAGGACAAATCTGTTTAAAGAAACATGTAGGTACAGGAACTAGTATGGAAGTTGATGAATTTGCTGAAGAGATTAATGAAGCTAGTTCGGTCTCTCTACGAAGAGTAAAACATTCTAAAATTGATATTGCTATATTATCGTCTATAGGGTTAGTTATAATACTGTCTGGTGTTAATTTAATAGCCTGAATTTCATCTAATATTTTCAATCTTACCAATGAAAAATTTCATGAAATCTTCACTGCTATGTAATGATTGAGTGCTTCTTTCTATAGTGGTTTTATTCCTAGTTAATTTTGCTACTGTGTTGAATAGAAATCTAGAAGTGTTTTTGTTATCTCCTATTAAGGTGGAGAGATAGATTTTTCTAGCCTTGATAAGAGATTTTCTATAGTTCAGTAGGCTCTCCTTCCATGCTGTTTGAAATACTACCAATTTCGTTTGGCGCCATTTACGTTATAATTGTCTAGATATCTGTTTTAAGGATCACGTTTGATCATTATACCATTTTTTTTCTCCTAATTATTTTCCTTTTGAGTGGAGCCACTCTATCTAGTGTGCAACGGAGTGTTGACTCCAAACTTTCAGTTGCCTGGTCGAGATCTACTGGATCAGGCGCTGATCCAAATCTAACTGATGTCTCTGGTAGGTTATTTATGAAGCTCAGTGCAGTAGCTGATGTGAATGTGCGTTTTACGCGGTAGCGGGGCGAGGTGGAGATATTATAATCCATACGGATTATGAATGAGATAAGATGGTGGTCTGAGATAACTCATACATACAAAGCGGTCATACTTTCTGGTTCTAAATAAGGACTCATGCAGCTGCATTCTGGACTAACTGGAGCTTGCTTATGCTCCTACTGGAACATCCAGACAATAATCTAGCCTAGAGATGACGAGAGCATGAACTAATATTTCTGCATGGTGTAGTTACAGAAAACAACAGAAAGATCATCCAGAGCTAGTGTGTATTCAAAGAGCTTACTTCTAGCTACATGTGGTCCTAGTACAAGTACTTCTGTCTTGTCAAAATTAAGTAAAAGGAAGTTAATAAGCTTCCCGTGTTTAATGTCCTTTACACATTCCTCAACTTTATTAAGCTGCTGTCTATCATTTGGCTTTGATGAAACATACAACTGTGTATTATCAGCATAACAGTGGAAGCTAATGCCATGTTTATGAATAATTTGACCCGGAGGTAACATATATAAAGTAAAAAGCAGTGGTCTTAAAACAGAACATTGTGGAACACCAAATTTAACCTTGTGTGTGTGGAGAAGTTGCCATTTACATCTACAAACTGATAGTGATCGGTCAAATAAGATCTGAGCCAGTAGAGGGCTGTTCCCTTAATGCCAACGTTTTTTAGTCTATCAAGGGGAATAGTATGATCTATAGTATCAAAAGCTGCACTAAGGTCAAGTAACAAGCAATGAGAGACAACCCTGATCAGAGGTCAGTAGAAGGTCATTTACTACTCTAACCAGCTCTGTCTCTGTGCTATGATGAGGCCTAAATTCATGAATGTTATTCTTATGTAGGTACAAGCATAGCTGCTGTGCTACAACCTTTTTTAAGATATTGGAGATAAAGGGGAGATTTGATATTGGCCTATAGCTAGACAAGTGACAGGGGTCAAAGTCTGGATTTTTAATCAGGAGTTATATAACTGCTAGTTTAAATGATTTAGGTGCATAGTCAGTGCTAAAGAAAGAATTGGTTAATTTTAGAAGGGGTTCCATTGCTCCTGGACAAATCTGTTTAAAGAAACATGTAGGTAAGGGATCAAGTATGCAAGTTGATGATTTTGCTGAAGAGATTAATGAAACTAGTTCAGTCTCTCTAAGGGGGTAAAAAATTCTAATTGTTGATCTGATATTGCTACATTATCATCTACAGCGTTAGTTATAAACTGTCTGGTTTATCGTTTATCGTTTAACTTCTTCATCCTCACTTGAGGAGCTGGAATCTGTTCCATCCTATCATTATTCTGGGATCAAACCTGACTTAGGAGGCCAACCTGGTGTGGGGTCAAAATGTTTTCTCATCAGTTCATTGTCCTTTTGCAGATTATTGTCCACAACTGTTCCATTCACAATTTGTTGCGACATTTCTTTAACAGTAACTTGTACCAAAAAAAAATTCAGTATAGGCAAAACACAACAAAACTATTACCAGGATTATTCCCAGTTTTGTCAGCCATGCCCCCCATTGTCCAAAGATAGACCCAAACCAATCCCAAGTGTGCATATCTCCCTGCATTTTCAGTGACCTCCTGTCTCAAGTTCTTCAGTTTGTTCATAGCTTCAGTAAAAGTTCCCTCTTCTGCAGCATTGTTAGGAATAAATGTACAACACTGTCCCCAAATAATACACAAACACCCCCCTTTTCTGCCAAAAGCCAGTTCAGTGTTTACCTGTTTTGCCATGTAACTTGGCTTGTGGCATCCAGCTGTTCCCCGAATGCTGATAAAGCATCATCAGTGCAATAAATTAACCTCTGCTGATTATAGTAAATATAGTTAATATATTCTGTGTTTTTATTAGGCAATATCCAAATTAATATGGTCTCAAATTCTGCCTTAACTTCATCTCTGGTCTTATATTTATTTGGTATGCTCCTTGGTTGCCTTTTGCTTCTATATACACTTCAGGATCTGTTTGGTAAGCCCTTTTTACCGTATAGCTGACTTTTTCACACTCCTGAACTGACAGGTCTGAACTGACTTGTCACTGATTTATTGAAGTCATATTCCCATCCATCCTTTTGGCAGTGTGACTCTCAAACATTTTCCTCCACAAAGCCAAAAGAAATCTGTTACTGCTATTGTTTGCTCTGCATATGGGTATATCAATGGGAATGCTGGAGTTTGGTTTAGGTAACCTGAAGATATTTCCAATTTCCATTACAGTTACTGTTGCATGTTTCATATTTTTCCTTAGAACATCTGTCTGTTTAATAGTTCTGCTGTCTAAGTGCCATATTACAGTGCAATTAGCTTGAAATTGACTCATTCAAGCATGTAATCAATCTCGTATTTGAAGGGGGTTTCCCTCTTTTTTTAGGTCTCTTCACATGTCCAGGTGCTGTCACCATTGTCCCCATTGTGATGAATTATAATTCTTGTAGTCTGGGCTACCTAGGAAAGATATGCATTCAGCAGGGTAATACAGTCTAACACTTAGATGTAAGTGGCAGAAATCCTTATTAAACTCAGCCCACTGTCTAAAGTCATATGGGTTGAGTACTACCATAAGCCTTTTTATTGGCGATGGTGTACATATCAGACAACTACTCATCTGTGACTCTTTTGCTGTATACATTGCAAGCATACCACTCATTATCTTGTTCTATCTGTAGTAGTTTTTTTCCTTTTCTTCTACTCTAGCGACACTTTTTCTTAATTTTTTTTTCTTCACTCATTTGGTGCTTGTCCAGGGAGAACTAGTTTAGCATAGTTCTGGGGCTGGCAATTTGAAAACACAAAAAACAAAAGCCATATTCCTAGCCCAACTAATTATTTAATTCAGTACTGAAAATTAGTTTAGTGCTGCTCTGGAAACCATTCAAGGGCTGCAAAGTCAAGTGTGGAAAAGTCAGCCTGAAAGGGATGGCTGCTTGGACCTGGATCAGTGGGAAGGTCTTCAAAAGGTAAATTAATACCATGCACAACACCAGGATCTTCTTCTACCTCCTGCTCAGGGATTGGCAGTGGTTCATCCCTTTCTCCTTCAGCAGGTATAGCAGCCATGTCAGAACAATCCTCAGCAACAGGAGCCCCCTCTCACTCTTGCTCTGTTGGGGAAAGTCCTGACTCATCTCCTTCATCACTTGAGACTACCATTCCTTCTTCACCCTGATCTAAACCCTCTCTTGTGTCTACTTGACTTTCTTCTGAAGTGTCAGCTGCTTGACCTCCCTCCTCTTCAACCACTTGAACTTCCTCTCTCCTAGGTTTTATTTTAGGTACTCTAGTACAATGGTTCAAATGATACCAAGTGCTGCTACCTTCCACCTGTACTGCTTTTGGGGTAGCTTTTACCACCTTGTACGGCCATTCCTTTCTAGGCTCATTCCACTTCATCCTTTTGACCCTTAGGTACAATTGTTTTCTAGGAGAGATGCTTAATTCCTCCTTGAACTAATTTAGTCAATACCTTGATAGAATCTCTGTGGTATTGTTCAAGTGATGAAGAATAAATCAATAGATTGTTCACATACTTCAGAAACATGGTGTCAAAACACAGATCTTCAAGGTCAGCCTTGAGAACCTGAGTAAAAACATTTGGAGAATGTTTAAACCTTGTGGAATTCTGATATATGTGTACTTTTTACCAGCATAAGTAAAGGTGAATAAGTGCCTGCTCTCCTCAGCAAGAGTAACACTAAGTATTTGGCATCGGGGGAAACATTTGTCAGTAGTGTGTGCAGATTTGGAACCTCTGCCTGCCAATCTTGTAGTACCTCATGACTGCTTGCAAATCATGTACTAGACGCCATTTTGACTTATCTGATTTGGCAAAAGCTAGAATTGGATTATTGCAATAGCTTGATGTTTCAACAAACACCATTGCCTGAATTAATCCTTCAATGGTTGGTTGAATACCTTGCTCAGTGTTAGGATGTACCGGGAATTGTCTTTTGTGTGGCAAACATGCACCTGGTTTTAGTCCTATTCTGACTGGGCTAGCGGATTTTACCATGTCCACATCAGTATTTTGTTCGAACTATAATTCAGTTGGCACCTGTTTTTCCATGTCTTTTATTAACTCACCCGTTTTAGTTTCTACTACAAGTGTTTCTGTCATTTGCATTTGAGTGCTTTCATTAATCACTATCTCCTGTGGAACTCCTGCCATGATGGTTGCACAGAGAATTTTAAGGAGTGATTTGTCAGCTGATTGGTAAATTAAAGGATGCTCAGTAGCTTCCCACTCACCTGTTTCTTCCTCCATTATTGGTTCTAAATCTTTTGACTCCCATCCACTATTTACATTAAGAGTCACAGGAGGAACTGAATTTGGAACCTGAAACCAATTGTTAATGAATTCACAATTGTCAACCTGCATAGCTGCTCCACGTGTCCCTATTATTATGTACTGTGATCGCACATCATAACTTCCTGTTCTTTGGTTCAGCTCAACCACTGTTTTCCAATTTCTGGGTCACAGTCTGTCATAAATCATTCTGCAATGAAATTCAGTTTCTGGTTTCTGCGCCCCAGGGATCTGTGCCTCATTTATTCCTTTACTGTCTATATCAGGGGTGCTCATACTTTTTGGATTTGTGAGCTACTTTTAACATGACCATTCAAGGAGATCTACCTACATTAAAAATGCGAAACATATTTATTTATATATGTACTGAGTATACTTTAAATATATATACACACAATATATATGTTCATGTACCTTGTATAACTGCTAGACAGGGTTGCACAGTCCGGACAGTAGCTGCTGGTAGCCAGCCTTAAGCAGGCCTCCAAATGATGATCAGTCATTGTGGAACAGTATTTGGACTTAATAATCTTCATGTGGGAAAAAGGCTGACTCACATAAATAAGTCGAGCCAAATAATGCAGTCAAGGAGGTTGTACATTTCCTCATGTTTGGTACTTTTCCCCTGTGAGTAAGTTCCAAAACTGTCCATGAGCCCTGGACTTCAGCTGAAGGTTCGTCTGTAGTTTCAGAATCTCATCCTCCACTTCAGACGAGTTCAGGTGAAACAGCGTTGCAATTTTCAATGCGAGTGAATCAACCTCAACAATGTCCCTAAACGGGTAGCACGTGAATGTAGTCTTGAAAGCGTCTGTGAAACTCTGATCGATGTTAAATTGTGCACAAGCCTTCCGCTGCGTTCCAGATCTGACGCGAGGTTTTGGAAGTTCCCAAAATCATGGCGCTGCAGCTTTGAGGACAGAAGTTGCATTTTCCGTTTAAAGGCATTAACTGAGCTGATCATATTGACCACGGGTTTGTCTTTTCCTTGCAGCTCCAAATTAAGCTCATTTAACATGTTGGTCAGATCGTTTAAAAATACCAAGTCCAGCAGCTACTGATCATCATTGAATCGGGTGTATTCTGCATGTTTAGCAGCAAAAAGAAACTCCCTTATGTCACTAAATCCTCGGCCATGACTTCACTGTAACTACTTCTTGATAGCTGGAGAGTTTTGATTGAAGATAATTTTTCGGTTTTGTTTTTAAAGTCCCGAAACGACGAGTCAGCTGCGTGTACGAATGCCTTTTTTATCATCTCTCCGTCTCGGAATGACTTCTTGTGTTTAATGATGGAGTGACTCACCCGGAACGGTGCTTCGGTGGCTGCCTTAGCATTTGAAGTCAGCCGTGAGAAAATGACTTCTGTTCGGACATCTGTGATTTTAGTTCCTTCACCTTCCTCTTTCTCAGCTCGCTTTCTAAAGTGCCGCTCCACATTTCCCTTATTCGGAACAGCAATGGGAGCTCGACGGATCAGACAAACGCACTTCGAATATGACATTGTGGAAAAAAATCATCCTCCCATTCCGCATGGAAGTGCTAAGTCTTCGGTTTCTTGCTTGATCGCCCGCTACCTCACTCATTTTGTCCGCTTTCTTCAGTAGGAAAAAAATGGGAAGTTAACTCAGTGATTTCGCTCACTAGCTTTTAGCGCTGGCACGTTTGATCACATACGCATGGAGAGAGAAAACACGAGATCTCAAGACTGGCTGTCCTGTACATCAACGCTAACATCTATTTTTTATTCTTTTTTTTAAATGCCGATCTACAAGCACTTCCTTTGCGATCGACGTATTGGGCACATATGTATGCCATCCAGGGAACACCAAATTTGAAGATTAATTTTACACAGCGCATCTCTCCCTAACAAATTGATAGGAGTGTGTTCTGATACCAAAATTGAGATTTTAAGATTTGTGCTTTTGGTTTGTAGACAAACTGGAGCAGTCATAGGAATTAGCTTCATTTATTCTGAGAATCCTACTGTCTTTGCGAATCTTCCAGGCATGGGGAGGTGAGAGGCATAATTTGGACATGACTCCAGTGTCTACCATCAAGGGTGTAATTTTACCCTCTATATTAACCTGCAGGATAGTTTCGTGATTAGCATTAGTTGTTATAAATGGAAGCTGACACTCCCCTGTAGGATTTCCTGAGCACTTTGCCATGGATTGGTTGGGCAATTGTGTCTGTTGTGTCCAACCTGCCCATACCCCCAACATTACCCTGTAGGACCAGAATTGAATCTGCCTGTCCATTTCTGTCCTCTTGGAGGTGGCCTTTTCTGCCAGTTCATGTTGCTTGGTTGCTGGTAGACATTTATGACAAGAGCAGGGTGCTGCTATGGACCAGAATGAGCTGCCTGAGGGTTTAGATGAATAGCAGGTGGGGGAGGGGTGTTCATAGGCGCCATCATTGCTGATTGTCTTGCTTCCTCTTTGTCTTGTCTTGCTTCCTCTATGTCTTGAGCCTGAGTCTTTTTCTTGTTTCTGTTAGTCAGTTCTTCAAACTGCAACTGTGCCAGCTTTCTCTGCAATTCTCTTTCTTGGTTTTTCAGTTTTTGCTCATTCGTTCTGTATTGTTCAATATTGTGAGTCCTTGTGTGCTTTGGAGTTGAGACTAACCACATCTCCTAGCTTGGTCTTTACAGCTGGTGGCATAACATCCACTATTGCCTCTCTGAATATGGTAATCATAAGATCTCCTTCAGGATCCTTCTCTGTTTCTTGTTTCTACCTTTTTAGTTGTCGTTGAACATAAGCAGTTGGGTTTTCTGTTTCCCCTAGCTGTTCCCCTTTTAGAGACCTGGTATCCACTCGGGTTGGATATTCAGTTTTTAGGGCCTGCCACAAATTTGGTGATTATCAAAGGAAACCCTGTCTGCTTCTGCAGTCCCCACAGTCCTTCCCATGTATGGTGCTGTCAGGATCTCAGTCATCATGGCTCCTCCAAGAATCTTGGGCAGGAGTACCTTTATATCTCTTACAGCAGGAGTGCTCACACTTTTTTGACTTGCGAGCTACTTTTAAAATGACCAGTCAAGGAGATCTACCTACATTAAAAATGCGAAACATATATTTATTTATATATACACTGAGTATACTTTAAATATATATGCACACAATATATATGTCCATGTACCTTGTATAACTGCATGAGCCCTTATGGTGCAATGTTCAACTGGGCACAAGCCTTCCGCTGCGTCTCCAGATCTGACGCGAGGTTTTGGAAGTTCCCAAAATCATGGCGCTGCAGCTTTGAGGACAGAAGTTGCATTTTCCATTTAAAGGCATTAACTGAGCTGATCATATCGACCACGGTTTTGTCTTTTCCTTGCAGCTCCAAATTAATCTCATTTAACATGTTGGTCAGATCGGTTAAAAATGCCAAGTCCAACAGCCACTGATCATCATTGAGTTGGGTGTATTCTGCATGTTTAACAGCAAAAAGAAACTCCCTTATCTCACTAAATCCTCGGCCATGACTTCACAGCGCTGTGTACCGTGTAACTCTACATGCTCAAATTTCCAAAGTGATCTCTAGTATGATGCCCACAAAAATAAAACTTTAGATGGCAGATATAAATTTTCCCCTCATTGAATTGCTTTCCTTAATATTCTTGTTGTGAAAGGATAAAATTCTTCTACACCGGGGCTATCTGCGGCATACACTATTCTGATCCATCTAAAACCAAGTGATATTAATGAATAATGATTCCAGTAATGAGTGACTTACAGTTTTTTTTTACGATTGCTATGACAATTTTTACTTTTAACAATTTTTCTGAACTCTTAACGCACCAACACACAATTGGCAAAACAGTGAATTTCATGCTCAAAATCACATCACACACTGTAAACTCCCAACACTAATTTTCAAAATACAATAATACACTAGCACAACATACTATGTCTACCAAAACACTAACACGTGTTCTCTTCCAACAGCAACATTTAGTCAATTATAGCACATGTCATAAAAACACTAACATCAGATGGAATTACAGTAACTGCATTATTTTCATATGTCAGGTCTGTCCTAATACAATAGAAAGTATATTGTATTGATCATAGATTGTGCTTTGCACTGCAGTTTCTTTTGAAGCCTCTCTACATTTTTGTTTTGTTGGATTTAGTAAATGCATGCATTTTGTTTCTTTTGCTGCAGAAATACAATACAAAAAATGAATGACCCATCTCAGAGTAGCTTTATAGAATGTACGGTTTATGCTGTTTCTCAGTAGCAATGGAATAGAATACAGGGGATATATATGGGTTTCAATTCACAATATGAACAGCTGTTCATTTGACTTTAGCCTATAAGTTAGGTTTAGAACTTGAGGTTTATCTGTTCTGACATACAGTATGAAAGCGTTTGTAAATCTGGCAGTAAAAATCCATTGTTTTGGTCTTGGTTGAGCTTGTGTGTAAAAGAACTTCAAGCATTTTAATTTTGTGTTAAGTGTATGCATTTTGTGTCAAAGCAACAAGAAATATGTTAATTGTATAGTCTGCAAAGACGGATGTTGTGTGTTAAGAGTTTAGGAAAATTGTTAAAAGTATTGAAAAAATTGTCATAGCAATCATAAAATACTGTAACTTGTGACAATAATCTTGTCTTGTTTATTTCGAGAGAGAGAGAGAGAGAGAGAAACAGACAGGCAGGCCAGTGAGGGAATTACACAACTGATAATAGGAACTTATAATACAGTAGGAACTTGTTTTGCAGACATTCCACAACTTTAAAATATAACTATATGGATTAAAAAATGTTGTGTTTAATATTATAAGTATGTTAATATTTGTCAGAGTTTGTGTATAACTGGAATAACACTGCAGGACATGCTATTAAATAATCAACAATAAGGGTATCTCCTCTTTGTATCATGCCACATCACTGATTAGGTTCCTATAACAGCATGTCCCAAAGTGGTTTGTGCATTTACAGCATTTGGCAGGCATCCTTATCCAAAGTTATCTCATTTATACAACTGAGCATTTATACAACTTAAAGGCTCTGCTCATGGTCCCAGCAGTGGCAACTTTGAACGCATGTTCAGTAGTCCAATGTCCAATTTATAAATAAGCATTTGCTTATGGCCCTGAGCCACCAGGGGGCCCCATAAGAATGCATATCACAAACCGGACTGTAGATAGCAATGGTATAAAATAATGATTTATTGTTGTAAAAGCAAAGAATTAAACATGCAAGCAGCACAAATAAAATTATTGACACGTGTGTGAAAAAAAAAACAGTTATAATAAGAGAAATGTAAAAGTGGGAGAATGAGAGGTTATAGACTCATGCGGCAGGTCTGAAAGAGAGAGAGGTTACAAGTTACACACACACGTATACTCGGTCTCTGTGTGTGTGTGTGTGGGGGGGGGGGGGTTATTACCTGCTGATAGTGTGTGTCCTGCTTTGACAGCCGCAAGTGTGTAGAGCTGTAGAGCTCCTGTCCAATTTTAGTTGAGACAGCGGGAGACGAAGCAGGCCAGCGGGCAGAGCTGCTAACTGATTCCCCTCTACATTTAAATAACGCAGTGATCTACACACACACACACACACACACACACACACACACACACACACACGACAGTCTGTTTATTAACTTCTACAGATCTAATATGATATATCACTTTTCTACTCAGAGGCAACCTCGTTAGGTACACCTTCAGTGTTGTTAGCAACGCTTACCACATAGGCCACTTTGTAGGTGTACAAGCAGCACAGCAATGAGACCGACACATAATAACCATGAATAAACCAGGCATAAAAGCTTTTAAACAACTCACGGTCGCAAGCAAAAAATCTCCATCTAACCCCTGTGCTAAAGTCAGAAACTGACACAGATGTAGGTTGAAGGAATATCAACAGAAAGTCTGCACTGCAATACATCAGCAAGGGAGGTGAGAGTAATAATGTGGCCACTGTGTTGAGATTGAGAGCTTGCTTTTTATCCATTTTTTAAACCTGAGGTTCCTGATGCTGTTGCTCAAGTGGCCGATGAGGTTGTGTGACACGTCCAGGTGCTGCAGAAAGGGCAGTTGATATAACCTACAAAACACACACATATTATTAAACAAACAGGTTTGTGTACGTGTGTTATATTTAACAATGCCATTATCTGTTATTTGTATATGTATCCTATCGAGGGTTGGGATGGTTGAAGGGGAGTGGTCAGATATCCTGTAGAACAGTTCACGAATTTTAGTGAAAAACAATAGCCATCTAATCAAAATTAATGGTCAGTGTTTGGGTTTGTTCCATTCCCAAAAGATCAGAAAAGTTCTCTAGTCACACAATCAGACACTTATATAATGCTGGACACATTATCCAGGTAGATTTTCTTTTAATAACACCTATTTTAGAACGCTGACAAACATGCACAATGAACGTACAAGTTAATATTTTTAAAATTAATGAATTGATTATTTTTGGAGACCTGTGCACATTGTGCGGTCTTCATGGTGCTTATGGAGAAGCATTTCTATTGTTTGTACAGAAATATGGTAGAAATATTTTTTGTTGTTGGAGCTCAGTAAGGCAGTAAGTTTAGGTTGGACTACAGGAGCAAAGTATTTATTCCTTGAGGTTTCCAGGTTCTGCATTTAATGTCCGAGTATTCGTAGTGGTTTAGGATGCTTTATCGGTTCAGTCTGAATAATATTCTGAATCCATATTTGCTTACACCCCGAATATATAGAATGATATACAGCACTTTTATGATCATATTTTTTACCATTTATTTTGCTTGTAATATACATGAATATAAAAAGATAATTTGATGCACAGGTGTGAAATGTTTATTACTACCCTTTGAACCTTCACTGAAAGGTGCCCTTAATATCAAGATGTGATATTTCTTCCTCCTCCTCTTGCCTTCTACAGCTCCACTCATAATCTCCTGCTGGAATTGTACAGTGCACAAACCATCAATCTACCTCCTCATATGATAGTCACTTCACTTCCCAGTAATTCTCACGATTCAAATTTTTAAATCATTCCCCTGAAACAGACATAGATCAGTTTAACACTTTACTTCCATTACTTATATATAAATATATATATATATATATATATATATATATATATATATATATATATATATACATATATACATACATATATATATATATATATATATTGTGTGTGTGTGTTCTATTTACTGGGATGGCAGAGCAGTGAGCTTGCAGAATGAGACCACCAATATCTTGAGCTTGATCAGCTTCTCGATCTCGGGTGGGATTTTCTCAATCGGGTTGTCTCTCAACTTAAGCACCTCCAGTTTAGTGAGCTCACATACCTGGCACAGCCGGAAGGAGTTGGTGGTGGTGGAGGGGGGTTTGGCGGGGTTATAGTAATGGAAAGAGAAAGACGGGGATAAAAGAGGCCAGCTGTCAAAAACATTTTTTTTTTAAAAGGCACTGTGCTACACAAAAAAGAAAAGATGTTTTTACTAATAACAAAACTTTTTTTTTTTGCATTGTTTTAATAAAGTGACAAGTGTGTGTGTGTGTGTGTGTGTGTGTGTGTGTCTTAAGGTAATCATCAAACTCACCTCCACAGGAAACAAACTAAAATCATTAAAGGAAAGGTTTAGGTAGCAGAGAGTCGAAATAAGGAGAGACAGATCAGGTAGCTGGTCAATAAAGTGAGCCTGCAGGAATACACACACACAGACGTATAAACATTTTAGGATTCCAAATCGTCTCATTCTGATGACTCAGCATTTTTGTGGCTATGCGACCACGTTGAATGAACTCCGACCCTCTAAAACAGCCCACAAGTTTTACTTTCCACCTGGTGGCTACTCATACTCTTACAGCATGTAGTGCTGTAAGACAATGAAACATCTGTGTGTGTCTGTCTGTCTGTCTGCCGGTCTGCCTGTTTCAGACCATTTAACACATATTATCTCAAAGTAAACAAAATGAATATAGAAAGACACTTGTTCATTGTGTGTTGTGTAAGAGTGAAGTGAAAGAGCATGCAGAAGTGCTGAAGTTCCTCTATTTCTCTTCATTTCCCAAAACGATACCTCTGTGCGAAGACAGGGCTCACTGGTTAAAAATAAAGTAGAATGAACTACTGTAAAGCAGACCTGAGCAATGAGCTGGCACTTTCCTATCTGTCACACACACACACACACACACACACACACAGACAAACACACACACACCTACCTTGAGGTTAAGAGTGGCACCACCTTTCTTGAAGCACTCTACAAGTGCACGTTCAGACGGGCTGACTGGAGCGAGGGAAGGGAAATGTGATCGGCATGAACCCTGGAAGCTCAGAACAACTGAGGAAGAGAATGCAAGAGGCCATACTTGATCATGTTCAGTGACAACACGGATCTGTGCACATTGTCTTTTTTAGTTAATTGTCTAATGAAATAGACATTGGATACATTGCATGCTTCCAGTATTTGCATTTTGTGTGTGTGTGTGGGGGGGGGATGGGGGTGTCTTGCCTGGGTCTATGTCATACTGTGCGTGTGGGCGTGCAGCTTGCGTCTCATCTGCGGTCCACAATAGTTTGTCATGTCCTTGATTAACCCGAACCACTGCTGCCAACTCTGGACAAACACACATGCGCACACACACACTAATTCTGTTCAGCACTATGTACTGTGTCCCTATAGCCAGTGTCTCCCAACCAGTGTCATGTGTGAGGTCATGAATCTTTCCTTGACCATTCTGAGCCATTCTTTCCTTATCTCCTGAGCTCTTTAGCTCCTTTTCCTAATATAACAATGTTAAGCTTTTCCTTACTTTGCTGAATTTGTGGATATTGATTTATAAGTGGTAACCCTGTCTGCTTTTGTTTTGACCTCCACCAGGAAGAGATGTGGAAAATAAACCATTAACTCAGCACATATGTACATATGAAGTGCTGGTATGTTCATTCATGCTGTGTAGTGTTGAGTTGGACGGTGGGGTTTTATGTTAATTTAATCTGTTCGGTTTTGAGTTAGGCGTTGGTGTTATGTTCATTTAAGCTGTTTGGTGTTTAATTCGATTGGGTCATCATTTTCATTTGTGTTGGACAGTGGTGTTGATTTGTCAGTTGGATAGTACATGTGTTAGTTTGTGTTCTGCAGTGGTGAGATGGACTTTGTTAGTCTGTGTTATACTGGGCCGCTATATTAATTTGTGCAGTTATTTCTGTGGCTTTTGTTTTGTTGGAATGTACAAAGTGTCCCACCATATGGACAGTAATTTGTGTTAATTGAGCTGTTTGGTATAGAGTTAGACTGTCTTCATTTGTATTCAGTGCTACACGTTACTGTGTCGTGTTAATTTTTAGCATTACCACATATGATCTGCCATTGTGGGATCCTGTGTTCAAGTTGAGGCAACTGCTCGCAGCTCAAAATCTGACTGGCCACTTCTCTCTGCTGCCCACCATGCAGCTCAGAGAGGAAGTGATCGACAAACTTCCTGTAGTTACACCGTGACAGGTGCTGGACCACTTTCTTCTGTGATTGGCTGGTCTGGACTGGCTCACTCTCTGACTGAGTGGGTTTCAAGAAGTCCAGGAGGAAGTTTGGGGGTTGGACTGTGTAACGAGGATCATCTCTCCGTACATCTAAAATACGGGCTTTTGGAATAACTCTTCGTGGTCGGGAAGGGAAAGAGTTGATGATTCTGTAAGGCATGATGGGAGTTTCAGCAGGGAGGAAGGACAGACGTGAAGATGGCAGAGCGTTGCCATCGTCACTCCACTTGTTTCTTCGTTCTGTTCCCTCCTCTTGGACTTGTGCAGGAATAGAATCTGCAATCTCACCTATAGGAGGAACACAGGCAACATCTTCTTAGCACAACATATGTTCAACACACACTTATGTCCTCAAGTAAACATAACTGTAGAGTTCAGGTGCAAAATTTACCCAGATGTCATTGCAATCTGGTACAATAATCTTGTCTAATATTTCAAAAGGATCATATTTCCTTCTAACTAGATTTTATTTAGACAAGCAGAAATTATAAAATGAACACAGGATCAGAGTATAATGTAGACCAGGCTACCTAAAGTTTCATGTTACTTTAGTAGAGGATGTATTGTCAGGTCCTTGAATATTTCACATTGCAAACTTTGTTGTTTGAACGGTAGCAAATTAAGCACCTTTTATAAATCCCCCGCCCCCCCAAGCTAAAAGGGAAAATAATTATATATAACGAATATAAACATAATTATATATAAAATTATATATTATATATAAATAATTATATATAAACGAATATTGTTAACTTGAGGTGTAAAATGTGTGAAGACTGTGTAGTCCAAATATCAGAGGGTATAAAAGAAAGACGTGTGCCTGCATGTAGGTGTTTGCGAGTAAATCCCATTCGAAAGGTTATATTTGGTATAAATGCATACATTTGATCTGTGTCTGTAACAATATTTGTAAAAGTTTAACTCTGTTTAAGTTAGTGCTAGAAGACAAATTATTTATGCTTGCCGTTATAATTTCATCCATTATAAATGTGCCACAGAAGTATGGGTTACAGAAGTAAGGTTGCTGTCACACAATATCACTCTGACTTCCTGTTTTAAAAGAAAACACATCAACATATAGAGTCAAATCACAGCTAATAATCTATTTCATGGGACTTTAAGCCCTTAATGTGTTGGGCCAGATGTGCTGAGGATAGAGAGCAGATCATGGACTCCCCTGGACTGGAGATATGAACTCCCCTGCTCTAAGGTCAAACTTAACAAATGTCACTCAAGCTGTGAAAGTACCTGAATAACCCTTAACACTGGTAGTTCAACGAAGTGGGTATTTTACGGGGAAGTGAAAAAAGGCACATTAAAATCCGGACCGATATGTGACAAAGCTTCTACTCTTCTCTAATAAACATTAAATACTGATGTTAACTCACAGTGTGATGGGGTGTGTTTAGGGGGAAGTGGTCTCCTCAGTAGCTGGATGTCTTTAGATGGCATTATCTGTAAAGAGTCCACTAGCCCATTTGTGCACAGTAAAATCCCCAGTCTTGAGTTAACACCCAGAGTGTTTATTTGAGTCCAATGCACTTATATAAAACACTGTAGGGTGTTAAATCAACACTGGTGACTTTGTTGTGTGGAGGAAAGCACAAAATCAAATATTTTAGTAAATAAAATTACAATAAAACACAATTAGTAACAATATCAATAGTATAGCTATAATTGCAATTATTTGTTTATTATTATATAGACCTGTTCAAATCCTGTATCTGTATAGGACAAATTATTGTCATGGAAACGTTCTTTATAAATTAGTAATATATATCGAATTTCAAGTATTTGGTGATAAAAGTTGTTTGGTTTTTAAGCAATTCGGTTTAATTTTAAAGAAAGGGGAAAAAAAGAATGAAAAAAAAACTTACTTTGATGTTTTCCAACACGAGACTTCCGGGTTTGTTTCCGGAAACCATAGCAGCCGTTCAGTCATTGTGTCATGAGCAGTGCTGTAATATGGTGTTACATTTTGAAATGTTTTTTTTTTTATCTCCACATATTTTTTATGGTGTTGGGAAAGACACTTTGCCCAGGTTTGTTTAACATTTGAACACTGAACAGCAAAAACAGAAAAAATTATAATAAACCGTCAAAAAAGTTGACCGGTTGCCAGATTGGAGTCAATTCACCTAAATTTTTCTGGAACGTTGATGTCCGATATAGCTTATGTATAATATTGGTGTTAATAAACACAGTTTGAATTAAACTGTGTTGAAATCTTAAGAGGGGCGCACTGTGGCTTAATGGTTAGTACGTTTGCCTCACACCTCCAGGGTCTGGTTTTCGAGTGTGTGTGGAGTTTGCATGTTCTCCCGGTGCTTCGGGGGTTTCCTCCGGGTACTCTGGTTTCCTCCCCCAGTCCAGTCCAATGACATGCGTGGTAGGCTGATTGGTGTGTCTAAAGTGTCCGTAGTGTATGAATGGGTGTGTAAGTGTGTATGTGATTGTGCCCTGCAATGGATTGGCACCACCCTGCCTTGTGCCCGGTGCTCCCTGAGATAGGCTCCAGGTTCCCCCACGACCCTGAAAAGGAGTATGTGGTACAAGATGGATGGATGGATGGATGGATGGATGAAATGTTAAGAATGTAAGCAACTATGGCACAAGAGTACCATATTGTGCTCCTTTGGTCTATATGAGTGTTTTGCAAACCTCGCCCTGGATTCAAGCCATCAGTTTGCTAAGAAGTGTGAGCTGGGTTCATGTTAGAGAGAAGAAAACATCTAAACTATTCAAGGCAGAGATAATACAGGACTTTAACCTGAGAAAACCGGGATGAGGGTCTGCATTAAATATGTGAGGAATAAAATCCTCAGTGGTGTGCTGTTATAGGAAAATAATCAATGTTGAAGCAATGTGATGCAGCCTGAAGCAAAGAGACATTACTGTTACCACCCCAAGGTTGTTTATTTCAAAAGCAAGAGTATTTCAAGAGTGTTTAATTCCTCTTATACCACAGCAAAATGCCAACAATTATAATTGTAATGAATTTCATTATTAATGAATGACTACAACCTTGTCTGTCCTGAAGACCCCATGGTGGAAAACCTTTGTAGTGTCTTGCATCACTATACAACTTTTCTTTGTTAAATAGCAGCATATTTTAAATCAGTTTATAACCAGCCTTAGATGGTGTGAATCCCTGTGGATGAGTTTTTATGATACAAACGATAATGCATTAGAATGAGTGCATTAATATAAACCTAGGTTTAATCAATATGTTCTGACCAATCAGATACAAGAATTCATCAGCACTGTGGTCTATTTGTGACTCAAGTGTCTCTACTGCCAGGTTTATAATAAATTCAATGGACTCACTGCTTTTGTCACAGGAGAAAAAGCACTACAGCACTGTTTATGATGCTGTTTAGCTGAGTTTAGCTGCAACCCTGATCAACACACCTGAACAAGCTAACCAAGATCTTCAGAATTACTATATATATATATATATATATATATATATATATATATAATTTCATGTAAGTTTGGAGGTTGCAGCTAAACTGCAGATTTGTGATAGATCATGCTTCAATGTTACCAACATCAAATGTAGAAACATTTTAGACCTCATTGACAATCATAAACTGCACTTGTACTGCTATGCCAACCTAATACGAGTACAAAATAATTTACTTTTAAATCTAAACTCATATTACAATAGAGGACTTATTTCGGTGAAAATGTCAGGTTCATATCTGGTCCCCAACCCGAGATATTCAAACTGAAATTGAGCAGAATTTAAAAATTAATTAATTAAAAAATTATTGCATACATACATACATAGGTAGTACCCCCTAAAACATTAAGACAGAGACTCAAACCCTTCCCATTATAAACTGACCCTAAAAGTGGAACTGTGAGCAATCTTGAACATTACATTTGGACTTAAGTTCTAAGTAAACCCCATGGAAATTGTTGGCTTTTTTGACATATTTGGACATGCAAACATTTGATCCTCTTTGAAACAGTTCCTATTAATAAATTTGATATATCTGAACCAAACCACAAGGAAAATAGCTTTTTCAATAATTTATTAAACAGAAATATCAATAGATGTGATATTCTTCTGTAGAAAATGTAAGCACATCCTTGGCCTCAGAAGCTAGTGCCCACTTTAGCAGAAATAACTTCTTGTAGGCATTTTACATAATTGTCCACCAGGCTTGCTGGAATTTTTCAAATTTTTTAGATTTGCTAGTATGCTTAGGATCATTATCCTGTTGAAAGATTCACTTTTGGTTCAACTTCAACTTTTGGACAGATGGTCTCACTATTATCTTCAAGCATTCTTAGAGATGATCCAGAATTCATAGTTGAATCAATGAATGCTTGTTGTCCAGTCTTTGTGGCAGTTGGTATGAGGTGTATCTGCTGAATAGCTGTCTTTCGTCTGTGCCAAACATGTCTGCTCTTACTGTAGCCAAATAAATCTATCTTTGATTCATCTGTCCAGAGCACATTATACCAAAAGGCCTGGTCTTTGCCTATATTCTCAGGCTTTATCCTGGCATAGGTCAAATTTGTGCAATCTCTTTCTGATTGTAGAAGCATACACTTTGACATCAACAATTGCCAGACTTACAAGCAGATCCTGTGATGAAACTTTGGGGTACTTGGAGACTTCTTTTTGCATCAGACAGTCTGCTCTTGGGCTGAATTTGCTAGGACAGCCGCTAGTCCTGGATAAGTTGGCAGTCGTTTGAAACCTGTGCCATTTATAGATTATTTTCCTTACAGTAGAATAATGTATTTAAAATTATTTTGAGATCTTTTAAAAATCCCTTGACATACTCATAGGTATCCACAACCTTTTCTCAAGAGGTTCTTACAGGCCTCTTTAGATCTTGGCATGATGACATCACACACCTCATTACTAAAGGGAACACCAGACACTAGATATGAGAGGAGTATAAATAAGACAGGTTCCACCTGCACTCACTATGCAGGTTCTAATCACCCAATCCTGAACACCTGACTCAAATTTTATGGATTTGAAGGTGTGATAAATGTAGTTAAATGAAATATAATGCAATGAAAAAAAATTTTTAAATGTTAATTTTATGACATTTGAAAGAATCCATCAACTTTATTAATAGGCACTGTTTCAAAGTATCAAATCAAATGTTTGCTTGCCCAAATAAGTACATTCCATGGGGATGTACTTATTTTTTCACATGGTTCTCTAAAACTGGTGGTTTAGTAATGCCAGTAAATAGAGGTAGTCACTCAAATAAATGAGGAAAATTAAAAGTGTTTTTGCAACCTGCATTGGACCACTTGTGATGAAATAACCCAATGCACATTTTCATGCACCCTGATAAATATTTATAATTTCAGCTTTGGTTATCTGTTACATCCTGTACTATGCTTTCGCTAGTTTTTCCACTATAGAACATTTCTTAAATTTCATACACAGGGGTTAGATTATTAAATCTCATCAACAACACAGGGTTAGGAACTCATATTGACAGTATGTATGGAGACTTGCTTGTTAGTTCCTGATTCAAAGAGAGTCACATGGCAAATACTTTGCAGTAGTTATAAATGTGTATGCAGACTTTTTTGAAAATGAAAAAAAAAAAGTGATTTTACACAATTTTTCCACACAGTTATTTTTTGGTGTTTTGGTTGGACAAAAAGAAACTGTACACATCTACACTAAGGTCGTGTGAAACATTAATGTTTATCATCAGGGTCTCCATCCTGAGGCCCAAATGGTGTCATTTTCTGAAAGTGTAACCTTTGCCTAGCAGATTGCCTTATAAAGCCATCGTGAGCAACGTTCCTGTTTTCGCTTGCTTGTCACTTCCTTCCTCTATCATTTGAATAGATGTCATTCTTGCTGCTCTGCACACTGCTTGTGTAAGGCAGATTATCAGAGAAAGAGAGAGAGACGGACCTGACACTTACTTTTCTCAGGTAAGGATTCAGCTGCATCTGTCCATATATTAATATGCGTGTGTGTGTGTGTGTGTGTGTGTGTGTGTGTGTGTGTGTAGCGAATCTTGAGAGATCATGCGTAGCTCAGACATGGTGCATGGATTATCAATCACTCTGTGATTGTACATTTATACATGTACAGTTAACTTTTATTTTTTATTATATCATCCCACTCGTTACAATTTACTGCTGCTTTTACTTCTTTTTTTTTTTTTTTTTTTACAATGCACTTTTATGTTACTCTGACTCCATTCAAAGGTCAAAAAGACCCTGGCCTCATCAATGATGAGCGCTATCATGTGCGCTAACGATCACATCTAACAAGCACACACACACACACACACACACAACTGTTTTCGAATATATATTGGTTAACTTGAAACTTCACAGTTTTAACATTGTGTGTGTGTGTGTGTGTGTGTGTGTGTGTGTGTGTGTGTGTGTGTGTGTGTGTGTGTGTGTGTGTGTGTGTGTGTGTGTGTGTGTGCCACTGAGTTGTATGAAGTCGAAGTTAAAGCTATGCTGTGCAGTCAGAGTGCAACAGGAAGTTGCGGTTAAGCTCTCTGCTCTCTCAACATGCATCTCCTCTCCGTTCTTCTTTTGCCTTGGAGTCAATGTTCAGATGAAGAAAAAAACATTTTGAACAGACAAAAGATGACAGAAGATAATAAATAGGATCATTTTGAACTATACCTTCTCTTAGGGGTGCAGTGGTATGACAGTGTTCACGCTCATATTTAGCTGTTCGCTGTAATATTTAACGGCTTTTAATGCATATCAACTTCACGTTAAAAATATACTTTTAATGTGAAATAACTCTGCCACTGCAGAATAAAGCTTCAGAAATATGGTTGTGAGAATATTGTTTAAGGCAGACTTGCTAAATGGATTGCTGTAGTGGTTAGCAGTGTAGCAAATCACTGTTTCCTTGGAAATAATACATTTTTAGCAGATTTTGAACATATGATGACACACCTTTTTCCATGTTACTAATAACAACTGTAGTGGATATTCTCAGTTGAACTATTTCAGATAAAAATATCAAGGTCATCCTACACTGCATCTGTAAAGGCCTCATGGCCATGTAGGAAACTTCCATGTTAGTATATCCTGACGAAAACACTAGCTTGAAATACGCTGCAATCCACGGTTCATACTTATGTCCCCACTGTTTTAGGCTCTGTTAGAGAGTGTTAGACAGATTTCCCCCAAAACTCTGTTGCGCTAGTTCCATTGTTTTGGTGAAGGAAACACAATTAAATTTTGTGAAGGTTAACTGATTGTAAAAACATACTGTAATTGTAGGCAAAGTAACAGAAAGACAGAAACAAACAAACAAAAACGAGAATGGCGCCTTAGTTTTATCAAGCATATGCAAAGGTCTTTTTTATTGTCTGGCCATATATGGATGAATACAAATGTGGCAGTGAAAAGGAAGAAGATTTGCATATGAACAACAAAGAAGTGTTACAGTACGATATTTAATATGCGCATTTCCACAGAAAGGGGCCCTCTAACACGATTAAATCTATCACGAAGAGTTATTAACAAGTTACATGGAATGGGGGGTTGGATGGGAATCTGGCAACTTTTTTGACCGTTTATTTTGACTCGCTGTGCGGTAAAATAACTTTCCTAACATCATAAAAAAAGTTTCCCCTATAAATAGGTCAAATTAAACATTTGAAATGGGTTGTTTTTTTATATATAATAATATATTAGTCTATTCACATCTATTCACACCAACATCTATTCATACATCTATTCACACATGGCACCTCCACTGCTCATTTACACGGTTGCTATGGATTCCGGAAACAAACCCGGAAGTCCCCCGGAAGTTCTCAGAGCCACGTTGAGCATTAGTCATGAATTGAATTCATAAAAGCAATTTGAAGCCCATTAAACAGGTCTTAGTAGCTCTTCCACCAGTGCAGTAGTACTACGTCATTTTATTATTATTATTATTATTATTATTATTATTATTATTATTATTATTATTATTATTATTATAGAGTTTAGACTGTTGTGTAAATATAAAAAGCACATTTTCTGTTTGTCAAAAAAAGTCACCTGAAAAAAAAAAGATATTATATTACAGATATTATAAAAGCAGCATATTAAGTCCAATAGGGTATTACAGAGAGGCATTTCAAAGGGTTTGTTTTCCTTAATATGTCTCTATATAACTTGAGGTACAGAACCCCAGGCTTTTGCTTCTTCTTCGTCTCTTGTTTTCGAAATATTTTGCCACCTTTCTTAAAAGATGACGAGACATGTTTGAAAGAATGTTTGAAAGAAAAAACCCAGACAAATAACATTTTATCAGTACTAAATGACAACTGGGAATATGCTCGTATGATATGTAAGGAACAAAATGAACTGTGTGAGTCATACTTTTTTTTTTTTAATCCATTTATAATTATGCTATAGTCAGGATTATCATGGTAAAATATTGGGCAAGTTCTTGCAGTCCATGCACCCATATATAACCAATGCATTCTCCAAATGGAGAAATATCACAAGATGTAGTAACTGGGACTCATCTTTGAGAAGTCACGAGAGCAGCTAACTTCCTCTTCATGGAGTCTGTGAGAAGTAAAAATAAAAACAACAGCCCAGTGTGTTAGCTTTCAAACCTCAAATCTGCCATTCAGTTGGAAAATAAGTGTATTTCTCTGGCAAGCAAAGAAGTAGAATTCGGCATTCATGTAGCTCTTAAAGCAGAACCCAATCAAATTGTACCTACTAATCTTGTTCAAGACTTTATCAGTGGCTCACTTAAGATTTCAGCTGACAATCTTTTGCTCACTGCATGGATTTCTGCAAAGTTGAGAGGAACTTGTTAGGTGCAAACTGCACCATGGAAAAACAAAAATTACTAATCACCCCATATCCAAACACTAAAATAAACTTTGATTATGTCACTGAGTTATGGCCTCAGTTGTTGAATTTGCCATTTGGTTGGAAAATGAACTGTTTCCTCTTTTCTTGAAGAGATGAAGTGCTTGTTTTTGTCATTTGTTCTGTGAGCATCATCTGCTTAGTGTTACAAGAACAGATTGCAAATATTTTTAGTTTTAAACGTTCATAGCACATATACAAAAATAAGTGTGGTTAAGTGTACTTTAATGACTTACAGCTTATATAGTTTTGTGGGGGTTTTTTGAGGGAGACGTATAACCAGCTGGCTGACAGAATATTACAGCAAATATATTTTCTTTAAGGGATTAAATATACAGATATCACACTAATGCAGAGACTGAAATGCATTAAAGTGAAAAATGATTATGCAAATTAGTAATATAGAGGCAAATGACACTGAGTTCATCAGTGCATGTTTCCTGCTAAAACCACTAAAAGATTTACACTTTACTGTGCAGCCTAAAACACAATCAATGCCAAATTCTCACATTTGCTACAGTTACTGGATTTTTCAATAATGCTAAGATCATCATTTAAGAAAGTGTCTACATAAGCATCAAAGGAGGATAGTACTTTCACTTTCTGCCAAGAAAGTGAACAAACAAACAAAAAACTAAGTAAAGAGGCCATCTGAACTCATGTAAAGTGCAAAATTTACTGGTATTGCTTCTGATATCCTAACAGAATTTATATTGTTGACTAGGATGTGAAGAAAATTGTTATTTCAATACAGTAATTTTTATTTTGGACCTGGATGGATTGCTATGTTTATTTTATATTTAAGTTTATGGGCGGCTGTGGCTCAGGTGGTGGAGCGGGTTGTCTGCTAATTGTAGGGTTGGTGTTTCGAAGTTAGTGCCTTGCATGGCAGTTCTGCTACCATTGGTGTGTGAGAGTGTGTGTGTGTGTGTGTGTGTGTGTGTGTGTGTGTGTAGAGAGAGAATGGGTGAATGAGACACAGTGTAAAGCGCTTTGGTTAAAAGTGCACTGTTTACCATTTTATGGCACACATCACAGCTGGTGGGGAATTTAAACGCTAGTTAAAGCAGAAGCTAATGCACTTCTAAAAGACACTTTGGGGTTTAGGAAGGGGGCAATAAATATGTACATTTGTTTGACCAAAATAGTTTTTAAAATGCCACTCACTGCACTGGTGCATTTTGAATATGACCCGAGCATCCACCTAATTGATAATCATAAAAATGGCAATAGTGCACAAATGAACCTGACTCATGTCCAACACAATAGCAAGACAATGGCATGAAAATAGAGCCCTTAATATTATTTTATTTATTAATTTTAAGCATTAATTTTAAATAATTTTAACCATTAACTTTGTGGCAGTTGCTGGCAGATGCTTTGTAAGAAGAACACTAAGGTTGCTGTAAAACAAATCTAAGATTAGCAAACCTATTTCTAGACATTTAGCTAATTCCATGCTTTAATTTCCTTTCTATTGGCAGATAATTTCACTTCTTTTAAAAGATAAATGATTAAAATTAATCTTAAAAAAATAGCAAGACAATTTCAATCTTGAAATTAGTAAAAGAATAAGTTTAATAACCTTATATTTGGTTTACAATAATCTTAGAATAGGAATTCAAGATATTTTGTCTTTTATAAGATGTCTTTTTTTTTTTTGC
Organism: Ameiurus melas; assembly: GCA_012411365.1. Lineage (NCBI taxonomy): Eukaryota > Metazoa > Chordata > Actinopteri > Siluriformes > Ictaluridae > Ameiurus > Ameiurus melas. The sequence goes on from CM022758.1 coordinate 6,173,311, forward strand.
AGTAAAACTTACCAATAAAGCAGAATCTTATCTAAGCATAGATACATCCGGTCCAAGAAAAAGAACCAACAACTTTTTTTTCTTAATTTTTTTTCTTCTGCTTTATAGTACATCTTGTACATACACACTTTTACAATTAGATTTAATGTAGCTAGAAAATGATATATAGTAGTCATGATATGCTTAACATAGAATAATAGATGTGAAGTAATACAAAAATAGGACCAAAGTACTTCAAGCATAAAACCAATAAACCCAACTATTAAGCCGCATTGTTCAAGGCTCAATGCTCTCAACATCTCTTTCAGTCCTGAGATTTAAACTGAGCAACACTAATGCACAGCTCTAACTGCTAAAATGGCACTCCCTGAAACTGCTGAACAGTTGTGGATTGCTTTGGTAATGAAAAAAAAATTCCCCTATGTGAAAATAAACACTTTCTGCATGTCTTGAGAAACTTCTTTGCTGCAAGAAGAGCGGAAACACACACATTACTCATCTTCTCAGGACCAACCACTAAACTTCGGCCTCGAACGATATAATTACACATGCGCTTTTTTCTTCTATTTCTCTTATTGTTTCATATTTAATCTTTCAGATAGGAATATACACTAAGTGGCCAAATGTTTGTGCACCCCTGACCATCATACCCATATGCGCTTGTTGAACATCCAATTCGAGATTTGCTCTTATAATAAGCTCCATTCTTCTGGGAAGGCTTTCCACTAGATTTTGGAATGTGGCTATGGGAATTTTTTGGTCATTCAGCTACAAGAGCATTAGTGAGGTTGAGATCAGGCACTTATGTTGTGTGAGGAGGCTCCAGTTCCAGTTCATCCCAAAGGTGTTCAGTGGGATTGAAATCAGGGCTCTGTGCAGGACACTCCAGTTCTTCCACCTTCTTCCAAACTTCACACACCACGTCTTCATGGAGATCGCTTTGTGTACAGGAGCATTGTCATGCTGGGACAGGTTTGGGCCTCTTAGATCCAGTGAAGGGAAATTGACACAAACGTCATGTTAGTTACTCCTGATTTAGCACTAAACTGCCAAACATTCTGCCTGGTTTGATCTTGATGGTTTGAATTAACTTGTTAAATCTTTTTTTCCTCCAGCATGTTAGCATTAAAGGACATGTTTTAATATTAATAATTGTTTATCAACAGAAAAGATGGCAAGCAAAGGAACAATTTCACCGGAAGAGATGGAGGAGCTGCGGGAAGCCTTCAGCAAAGTCGGTAAGTGAGGAGTTATTTGCATATAGCAGACAATTACAGCTAAAAATGTAAGCAGCCATATGTAAAGCTTTCCTAGTATTTGCACTTTGTCGATCGGTCCATGTTAATTTGACATCTACAGTATCTCACAAAAGCGAGTACATCCCTCACATTTTTGTAAACATTTTGTAACACTTTTTTTTATTATATCTTTATATATAATTATTATATCTCACATTATATATATATATATATATATATATATATATATATATATATATATATATATGTGTGACAACACTGAAAAAATGAGTGAAATGAAACACTACAATGTAAAGTAGTGAGTGTACAGCTTGAGTAACTGTGTAAATTTGCTGTCCCATCAAAATAACTCAACACACAGCCATTAATGTCTAAACCGCTGGCAGCAAAAGTAAGTACACCCCTAAGTGAAAATGTCCAAATTACCCCCCAGTCCCCCCCCCTACACCCCGAAATATGTCTAGTTCCCAAAGACAACCTCTGGATGTGAAATTGAGCACGTGCACTAATCTTCTTTGGTCGACCATGGCGAGGCCTGTTCTGAGTGGAACCTGTCCTGTTAAACTGCTGTATGGTCTTGGCCACCATGCTGCAGCTCAGTGTCAGGGTCTTGCCAATCTTCTTATAGCCTAGGCCATCTTTATGTAGAGCAACAATTCTTTTTTTCAGATCCTCAGAGAGATCTTTGCCATGAGGTGCCATGTTGAACTTCCAGTGACCAGTATGAGGGAGTGTGAGAGTGATGACACTAAATTTAACACACCTGCTCCCCATTCACACCTGAGACCTTGTAACACTAACAAGTCACATGACACCGGGGAGGGAAAATGGCTAATTGGGCCCAATTTGGACAGTTTCATTTAGGGGTGTACTCACTTTTGTTGCCAGCGGTTTAGACATTAATGTCTGTGTGTTGAGTTATTTTGAGGGGACAGCAAATTTACAGTGTTACACAAGCTGTACACTCACTACTTTACATTGTAGCAACGTGTCATTTCTTCAGTGTTGTCACATGAAAAGATAAAATCAAATATTTACAAAAATGGGAGGGGTGTACTCACTTTTGTGAAATACTGTAAGTAATTTCATACCAGACAGTTTCCTTTTTTGAAGTAAAAAGGAACTTTCAAGCATTAGAACTGGCACCTTTTTTAGGTTCAGTTTTCAGTTCTCAAAATATCACGATTGTCAGTATATCACAGTATCTGCTTTTCAAAGAAGACAACATTCAGCGCCATATGATAGCAGTGGTTGACTTGATGGTTCCACTACACTTAACCTTCAGTACTTTATTATTGAAAACAGTAAAAACTATACATTCTCTCATCTTCACTATGAATCCAGTAGCATACATTACCTGGAAATATGCATAACTACTAGATTTTCGAAATCGCAGTATGCTGTCATATTGAATGGTACAAATGGCAGTATGTAAATACAACCGCCAGTGCCTCCCAGATTTTGCAGTTTTGCGATCACAGAAATTAAAACAAAATCAAGGAAACTCCACAATATTCAGAGAATTTTTCAAAATTACTGCAGATTTTCTGCGGATTTGGGCTGAGATATGTCATGTGACGTCATCACAATGTGCATGCAGCCAAAGCTTTCTTTGATTCACGTGCGTCGAACATGAGTACATCTAAAAGGTCTCAATTAGCAACAAACATCTCGGCAAAGAGCATGCAAAACAATTTTGTGCAATTGTGATTTCACAGTAGTTTT